>CM071870.1:37499887-37521445 GCA_036759665.1 Gynandropsis gynandra | reverse complement strand
TTTCATTATCAGGAAAAACTCTTCAGCATGCTCAAGGATGTATTGAAAACAAAGGCTAACGTAGATGTCGTGAAACTTCAACGGTCTGGTGGAGTCGTTTCGAGGAACGTCAAAGTCCGTCAAAAATCAAGGAGTTATAGGATCAGGGTAACACAAATCTTCATTTTTATTGCAACGATAACATCGTCTTCCAATTTACGAATTGATCTCTCCTTTTATTCTTCAGGAATACTTCTACGGCCTTACAAATGATCTCTCCCCGCACGCCCATACTTCCAATTTCAATGATATACAAGTCTTCCGTATCGGTGGTGGTCCACAGGCTCCGAGATCCGCTCTGCCAATAGGTTCTGATCCCGTTTCCAATCCATTGCGTATAACACCAGTAAATATCGACAGAGACCTGCTACATACCGTTCTCGCCATATCATATGCTCAAGAACCCGACCAAATCATCTCAAGGTACTTCCTTTTCCCACAACGACTCCCAAACCGCACTGAATGATACTATAATTGTAATTTCCCGACGAGGGCTCGACACTTTGAGACCGTTTTGATGACATTTGTGTTTGCTTTTGTTAATTTTTTCTTCTATGTTTCAGCAATGTAGCTGGATTTGTGTACGTGACTGAAGTTGATGTGATAAGGAAGAAGATAACGTATTTGGCACCGTCGGCCGGGGAATTACCAGGTAGGCTCTTGGTCGTTGGGACATTGACTTGGCTTGAGACATGACAGAGTGATGGAAGCAACTATAAGTTTGTATTAACATCCTTTGTATCATCATCATCATGCGCATATATGGACTGCAGTCATATTTTGCCTAATCCCAAATGTGCGTAAATCTTTATATTCATCGCAAGCTCTGATCTTAATTCTACTTTGTTGAAACTTCTCTGCCATTTGAATTGCAATTTATGGAAGAAATCAAATTTTAATTCATCCCAAGCGCTAAACTATTTCTGTGGGAAGCTCCTATTAAGTGGTTAAGCCACTTTATCTGGATGAAAGGAAAAAAAATCATAAAAGTTTTTTCTTTTCTAAATAACCAGTATTGACCGGTAAGATTAATTTTTTTATATTTGTTTTAATAATTAAAAAATACTATGTGATTGTATTTTGATATAAAATTTTTTAAATATAATTTTACAATATTTTTAAACATTATTAAATATTTATTTGTATTTAGCATTTGTCGTTTTTGTTGTATATTTACCAACATCATCTAACATAAATAATTCCGGTTTTTCTTTATTTTTTTTGTCTTGAAACGATAATATACAATTGCTCGTGACTAAATAATAGTTTTGGTATATATATATATATATATTCACTCTATTAATGTTTTTTCTTTGACCTTTACTAATTTTCATTGCAAAACACACCATACCAGATGATTGTTTTCGTTTGAAATGAAATGACAAAGTTGTATTAGTTAAGATTAAAGGAAATCGAAGTATAAATACTTTGTTGCGTACATCAGTTTTCTACATCAGTTTATGTTATTATTTTACCTTCTATTATATTATTACTCTAGTTATATTATCTAAAGTTGTGTTCTGTTATATAATCCAAATATTTGATCTATATTTCGCAAGAGCATGATAAATGCTATTTCTTTTCGTTTTAGACAATAATTAAAAATTAATGGATATTTTAAACTGTTTAAAAATTATGTATTATATAATTCACATATTTCGTTATTATTAGAATTAGTTTTACAAATTGTAGAAAAAAACATCACTTTCGTGTTATTTTGTAATTGAACTTCATTATATTATTTTGTAGTAATTTTAATTTTAAATCAAAGTTTTAATAATAAACACTAAATAAACTAAATAAATATTTTTAAATTTTATTTAAATAATTTAAATAAATATCACTTTAATTTTTTTTAAATTGATAATAATTTTTTAAGTGTTTTAATTTTTTATAATTAATTTAGGGCAAACCCTAGGGATGGGCAAATTAGCCGAAAAAACCGTCCCGACCCGAAACCCATCCTGAACCTGTTAAAGATTATTCGAACCCACAGGTTCGGGATCGAATTCGGATAATAAAATCTCATTATCCACGAGTTCGAATTCAAGTATTTTCATCTCTATATCGGATACCCGAAGATATATATATATATATATATATATATTAAAATGGACATATATATCATTATATTTACGAAAATACCATTAGACTTAATTTTACGTTTTCTTGTCTCTCCCTCCACTTTGCATATAAATAAAAAAAATCAATTAATCACATAAAACGTTTTAGACTAAAACGGATCACAATTTCTTTGACAATAATACATTTTATCCTTCCAAAACCTTTTTTTATGAAAGTTAACTCTCTTTGATTCAAACCTTTCACTCCTTCACTCATACTTTCAATCACAATTTATTATCCTTAATAGTAAATACCTCATATTCATAAAACCTTGGTATTATCTTCGTAAAAATATGTTTTCAAGATTCCTCCTAACAAAAGAAAATCAAATACAATGGGTATGCACTTTTAATGTATTAAAATAGTGTGTGTATAATATATATATATATGTATATTTCATATGAAGGTCTTACTATACACACAACACAAGCATCCGAGTGTTGATACATGGAAAATAAATCGAACAGCAACGAAGTAAAACAAATTTCGCCGTTGCCGGGGATCGAACCCGGGTCACCCGCGTGACAGGCGGGAATACTCACCACTATACTACAACGACTTGGTTATTGGTAGTAATTATAGTATGTATATATTACAAAATAGATGATATAGATATAACTTATCAATTTTAAAAACGTCGAAATTTTTTAAATTCCTTTTAAAAATATTAAAATACATAAAATTTTAACATCCACGATATCACCACCTCCATATTGGATAATTTCCTTTATAAAAAATTTATTAATAAAATATAACTTTGTAAAATAGGTTAAAATTTAGCGTTCATGGATTTAGTTCCGGATATATCGCAATGAATCTCGTTCGCAATTTTTCTATAGATTTATTAACAAGTTTTACAAAATGATATAGCCGAAAAAAAGAAAAAAACTGACAAAATCTTTATAGTAATAAATATTCTTTATTTTCTTTTTTATTCATTTTTGTGAAAGGTGTAACAGTCGCTCTGAAAAGTTTTTCCCATATATGTTGTATCCTCATTTTTTTCGAAGGATTCTCAATGTTTATTTTACTTCAGTTTATTATCATAAGTGTTCTTTACATACATTAGGTATTTTTAATTTTAAAAATATATAAACTAAGGCCTTTTAACTTAGTTGGAATTAGTGTAACTTAATCTTCTTTGTCTTTCCTTTAATTATATTTTGTCCACGCTAAACTTAACAGGATAACTATTCCTTTTAAAGGATAATAAATTATTATAATTATAGAAAACAAACTAATAATATAAACCGTTAGAAAAATTCAATAACAAAAAAAAATTGTTAACAATTTAACAACTCAATAACAAATATCTATTTATAACCAAATAAGTAACTACTAAAACAGAGCATGATTTTTTCTATAAATAAAAAATATCACAACAAATTTGCAGATAAAAGTTGGTTGAAGATTGACTATAAAAGGAGAACAACAATATTACGTGTGATTCACAAGAGAGACAATTGAGTATTAAGTAAAAAAATTCACACCTACACAAAAAAAAACCTTATCTACAAATATAGTGTGTGTTCGTGAGTTTGTGGATGTGCATAGATATTCATTTACAATGTTCATATATTGATAGTTTAATGAATTGAGGGAAAACAACTGTGAGGTTTCCGGTGGTATATTTCGAGTGAATTTAATTATATTTGGGATAGAAGTATTTATAGTTGAATGTGTAAATTTTTTTTATTATTGTTTGATAGTATAAAATCACCGTAATTTGTTCTTTTTATTGTTGATGTTTAATTGAGTTTTATAAAATATTTCATAAACATTAATTCAGTTTAATTGTTGTATTTTAACATTTCATATAATTCTAAATAAATTTATGCGACAACTTTACATAGCTTATTTATCTTTTTTTAATATACAAAATCCATTTGTAATTAAGGACAAGTTAATTTACTCTAGCATATCCTGTTAAGTTTGAATAACACAGTGGATTATTATTCACAAGAGAGATTACAAGAGTACTTATAGAAAAGTGATTACAAAATCCTAGGACAAATAATGAAATGATAGAATTGTCTTTTACATGCCCTTACAAGATGGAGCACCCGAGGTGAGTCCAATCTTGGAACACAGTAGCTCGAAGGGAAGCCGTGGGAGAGGTGTTGTGAGAACATCTGCAAGTTGATCAGCGGCCCGAACATGAGTGACCCGAAGAGTTTTCGATTCAACTAGGCCGCAAACAAATAGATAGTCCAGAGCCAAGTGTTTCATACGTGAATGGAATTCCGACTTAGCATTCAGATTACTCCAATGTTGTCGCAGTAGATGGTGGGTGGTGTGGATGGTGTGATTCCAAGTTCGGATAGCAAGGCAAGATTCCAGAGAACCTCAGCAGCGGTGGAGGCAACAGATCTGTATTCAGCTTCTGTAGATGATCGTAAAAGTCCTATTTGCTTCTTCGACGACCAAGAAACGAGATGCGCACCAAGGAAGACAAGATATGCACCGGTGGACTTGAGATCATGACTGTCACCAGCCCAATCAGCATCGGTAAATGCATGTAAGGAGAGAGAGTTGGTGGCGGAAAAGAAGATGCCATGATCCTTCGTTCCAGCAAGATAGCGTAACACCCTTTTAACTGCCTGCCAATGGACATCCGTGGGAGCATGCATGAATTGAGATAGTTTATTTACCACAAAGCTGATATCCGGTCGCGTGAGTGATAGGTATTGTAGCCCTCCAACTAGTGACCGGTATTCCGTTGGGTTGGATAGAGGAATACCGGTTTGGAGAGTCACGCGCGAGGTGGACGGCATTGGGGTAGGAACAAACATCGATTCATGAATGAGGGAACGGTTGAGGAGATCTGAAATGTACTTTCTTTGCATCAAAAGGAGACCGCGAGATGTCCGTGTCACCTCAACCCCAAGAAAGAAGGACAGTGCACCCAAGTCCTTGATTGAGAAATGAGCCGCTAGCGCATCAATGAAGTTTTGTACTCGTGACGGGGAATTGCCTGTAACAACAATATCGTCAACATCTACCAGCACATATATTTGGAGCTCGGTGGTCTGGAGGATGAAAAGGGAGGTGTTCACCAAGGAGTTGGTGAAACCGCAAGCAAGGAGAAAAGTCCGAAGCTCCGAATACCATGCGCGAGGGGCTTGTTTAAGTCCATATATTGCTCGCTAAAGTCTACACACATGATGAGGGTGAGTTTTATCAAGAAAACCCAGGGGTTGAGACATGTATACCTCCTCCGATAGACGGCCTTGAAGAAATACATTATTAACGTCAAGTTGTCTGAGAGACCACCCGCGAGAGATCGCAATACTCAGAACAATGCGGATTGTTGTAGGCTTCACAACTGGACTGAATGTTTCGTGATAGTCAATTCCCGGTCTTTTATGAAACCCCTTTGCAACAAGCCTAGCTTTGAAACGTCCCACGGTCCCATCTTGTTTTCGTTTGATGCGAAAAACCCAGCGGCAACCAACAACATTTTTAGCTTGAGAGGCGGGAACAAGCTGCCAAGTTTGATTGCGATGCAAGGCTTGTAATTCGGCATCCATTGCTTCACGCCATCGAGGGTCCTTGAGAGCCTGAGCGACAGTAGCGGGTTCACTATCTACCTGGGCAACAAAGGTAAATTTGTTATTGTTCTTCACAATGTTTTTTTTCGAACGAGTCACCATTGGATGTGAATTGATCATGCTGGCCATAGGTGGCTGTGGCGGTGCGTCCGAGAGGACTGGCTCGGAAGCCTGTGGTGACGGTGAAGAAGTTGCAGCTGGAGACGGAGACCGAGAAGCAACAGCAGGTGGCAGCAGCGGCGAAGGATCCGAGGATAGGGGCTGAGACGGCGAAGGAGCAATGAGTAGCGGAGAAAAGGATTGAGGAGGATTGACACATGGTTGCAGGATGATGGTGTTCATTGGGGTGTCCGACTTTGGTTGAGGAAAGAATTTGGTAGGGTTAGTAACGGGGTAGACGGACTCAAAGAACTGGACATGACGTGACATAGGCATCCAAAAACTCGAAGTTTAGTGTAGTTTGGTGTTTGTCGAAAGAGACACTCGTAAGGAGAGGACATACCAAGATTGGGTGTTGGGAGACGGTTGATGAGATAAACCCCACGGATAACGCATAAGACCAGTAGGAAAGAGGCATGGTAGAATGTGTAAGGAGGGAAAGACCCGTTTCTACGATACGCCTATGTCGTCTTTCAGAGATACCATTGTGCTCGGGGGTGTGTGGTGGAGATGTAAAGTGAGAAATGCCGTGAGAGGCAAGGAATGAACGCAAGGCAATATATTCACCCCCGTTATCCGAATAAAGACTAGCAATGCGGTTTTAGAATTTTGTTTCGACGAGGGATTTGAATTGAATGAATATGTCACAAACTTGGGATTTGGTTTTGAGTAGGTAAAGCCAAGAATAACGTGTATAGTGATCGACGAAAAGGACATAATATTTAAAGCCATCAATGGAATAAATAGGATAGTCCAGACATCGGCGGACGAAAAGTAGTAAGAGTAGAAGAGGAAAAAGACAACTTGTGACTTTTATTAGGACAACAAGCATTGCAAAACAATTGGGAGGAATCCTGAGACAATGGTAGTCGAAACCGTGAAAGGACTTTATTTAAAATAAAAGACAACAGATGACCTAAACGAGAATGCCAATCGGATGAAGTGGTCTTGACACTATGGAAAGCATGAAAAGAGGACGTAGGAGATTGTACGGGCCGCTCATAAACTCCATCTCTAGTGCTTCCTTTCAGAAGTGGCGCCCCCGTGCTGAGATCCTTCACCTGTAAGGATAATGGCCGAGTGTTAAGGGGTATAGAGATGGAACCCGTGTGTGTGATGGGTAACCCGTGGCCATCACCAACAACAACATCTTCGCTGCCGCGGTAGGGGGTGTGAAGAGCGAGATTGGAGAGATCCGACGTGATGTGATGAGATACGCCACTATCAAGTAGCCAAGAGTTTGCATCATAGGAGGAAGCAATTGCTTGATGCGCCTGCGGACGTGGCTTCTAGTGGCGTAGAGAATTCTACCATGGTTGCATCAACGAGTTCTCATGTGAACCGAGGGAGGAGACGATGCGGAAGTGTGGACAACGCTGAACGTTGTGGCCGTGAACGCCACAGGCCTGGAAACGCCCTTGGTATCCACGGCGTGAGGGAGGCGAGTTTTGACGAGAGCGGCGAGACCAGGATTGTTAGCCAGACGAGCGCTGGTTCGGCCGAGAACGGGTGGCTGTGGGTTGGCGGTGATTGGAGAAATGGCCGAGAGAGAGTGGGACTCGACAGTAGCCAATTTGGCTTCATGGTGAAGGAGGTTTTCATGAAGGGGTTGGCTATGATCGGAGCAATGGCCGAGAGAGAGTGGGACTCGACGGTAGCCAATTTGGCTCCATGGTGAAGGAGTTCTTCATGAACTTCTTCAACGGACGCAACAGTGTCTTTTGCTCGGATGATATCCGCTATAGGTTTGTACTCCTCTGGAAGACCTTTAAGAATGGCGTCGAGAAGATCTTCATGGTCGAGCGGTTTCCCTAAGAGAGCGATTTCATCGGCGGTGGAAGTGATTGCCCGCAAATAGTCATCGATCGGTTGTGATCCCTTGGAGCACCGTTTGATTTTGTCACGGAGTTGGAGAAGATGACCCCGAGATGCTTTGCCGTAGGTGTTGGTAAGGGTTTTCCACGCCTCATAGGTGGACGGGGCGCGGGCAATGAGCGGTTGAAGGGAAACCGAGATGGCTCCAAAGAGAGCCGAAAAGAGAAGGCGATCTTGTTGCTTCCATAGCTGGAAATTGGGGTTGTCAATAGAAACACCATCACAGGAGATCTTGGCGGGAGGAACAACGGAATTGTCCTCAATGAAACATTGTAGGTTGTGGCCTTCAAGGAGAGCGCGTACTTGAACACTCCATGTGAGGAAATTGGTAGGGGTGAGTTTGGTGATGTTGGTCATATTCACCGTAAGAAGAGTGTTTTGAGGGTGTTGGGTATCAAAGGTTGTGGCCGCATCGGAGAGACGAGCGGTGGATGGGTTGGATTGGCCGGCCATGGTGGAGAAATAAGGAGGCGGCGGCTGGAAGAAAAATTAGGGGTCGGCGGCCGAAAGGGTGAGAAAAGAATTAGGCGGCGGCTGAAGGGAATAGGTTGGGCGGCCGAAAAAATTAGGGTTTGTCGTTTGACTTTCTTAAGCTCTTGATATCATGTTAAGTTTGAATAAAAAAGTGGATTATTATTCACAAGAGAGATTACATGAGTACTTATAGAAAAGTGATTACAAAACCCTAGGACAAATAATGAAATGAAAAAATTGTCCTTTACATATCCCATGTTTCATGCCCTTCTTGCAGCCTAGAGGAGTCTCACAAACAATTCCTTTTAATTGATCATTTAGTTCAAACCTTAATTAATTGAAAATGAATTGACTAATTTATACCATCATATATTTTATTAAGTTCTTTTATAACATTCGATGAGATTTATATTATTACACTACAAAAAACAGATGCATATCAACAAAACCATCCGCTGATATTATTTGCAATATATTGTAACAAATTTTGGGAAATTATTAACGATCCGAAATATGTTACAATCCGTTGAATTTCCAACAGACGAGCAACAGATAATATTCATTGCAAAGTTGGTAATGCATCCGTTGAACGCCCGTTGAAAACCAACGTTTTAATCCAACGGATGTCCGTTGGATAATTTAGAATTTCGAGGTTTCTGTTGGAATAATCCAACATTGTTTTTCAACGATCATCCGTCTGGTATTTCCAACGGTCATCTGTTGGTAGTTTCATCGAGCATTCGTTGGAATAATCACTATTTATACATCAAAATCGAACCATTTACCGTCAAACCATCAATACAAAATATATTTTCAAACAATGTTATCTTCATCAAATAGAGATATATATAGATCGAGAGAGCGGATGTTTAGAAGAAAAGATCCCATAACCGAGAAAGTTACTCACAAATTCTTACACGGATTAGAGCAGTTCATGAGTTTTGCATCGATGCAACCTTTGTGTCAAGAACGCGGGACACTGTTATGTACCTGTAAAAGATGCAAAAACATGAAGTATCAAAGTCAAGAAATTGTTTAAAAACACCTTTACAAGGCGAGTTTCGTAGATAATTACAAAATTTGGTTATTTCACGGTGAAAATTGTGGCGTTGGAGATAGTGTGCAAGAAGCACAAGAAATGGAGAGAAATGAAGACGTTATTTATGAAACGTGGATGACCAATCCAAATGTAGAAATGGTGTTAGATGCTTTTCCTAGTCATGAAGTTGTTGAGCAAACGCATGAAGAGATGCTAAAAAATGAGGTACACTGATTTTTTAACCTATTGGATGCGGCGAAAAAACTAATATATGAAGGTTTTCGTGAAGGTCTCGTTTATCATTGTCATCAAAATTGATGAGTATAAATTCAGACTACAATGTAGCTGAAAAAATTTCATGGATTCATTTTGCAAAACCACGCGTGAATATTTACCGGAAAATAATAAAGCTCCTGAGATATATTATGAAACAAAAAATGCTTTAAAAGATTTAGGAGTGCCACATGAGAAATTTGATATTTGTAGAAATAGTTGCATGTTTTTCTGGGGAGAAGATAAAGACCTATTGGAATGTAAATTTTGCGGTGCAAACAGATTTCGTCCAAAAAAATCATCTTCACGAAAATATGTACCATACAAAAAGTTGTTATATATGACTGTGCCAAATAGGTTGAGAAGGTTATATAAATAAAAAATCGTTGTGTCAATAAGATGGCACGTAGAACATTCGACATGCGAAGGGATAATGCAACATTATCGGATGGTAAGGCTTGGAAAGATTTAAAAAAAAATGGTTCCTGAGTTCGTGTATGAAATGAGAAATGTTTATCTTTTTCTATGCACCGATTGTTTTAGTCTATATAGACAATCTTGAAGTTAATATTCTATGAGGCTAGTAATTTTGTCTCTATATATTTTGACTCCTGCTATGTATCTGAAAGGAGAAGTAATTTTTCTGACGTTGTTGATTCCAAGTTCAGAACATCCGAAGAAAAGATCCGATGTTTTTACAACCCTTAATTCATGAATTAAGAGATTTGTGGAATAATGGAATTCTTGTTTATGACGTAAGTACAAAGCAAATTTTCATATTGAAAGTTGTCTTGTTGTGGACAATTAGCAATTTCCTTGCCTATGGAAGTTATCTGGATGAAGCACGTACGAGAGATTGGCATGTTCATATTGTAGATATGATACAAATTTATTTCGACTAATACATGGAAAGAAACCATGTTGGTTTGATTATCACATAGTATTTCTTTTTCGTGTACATACATTCAAAAAAGATAAAAAAACATTTTTGAAAGTACGTGATACAAGAAGAAAAGGCACCATATATGCAATCAGGAACATGAATCCTTTACGAATGACGATGGGAGATTTACAAGAATCGATAACATGCGGTGGAGATCATGGACATTGAAAACCACAAGGCCAAGGTGAAAGACATAACTGGCATAAATGTTGTATTTTTTTGGGAACTACCATATTGGAAATTATTGATATTGCATTATAATTTTGATGTTATGTATATTGAAAAAAACTTTTTCGATAACATCATCAACACTGTTTTTGAATGTGACGGGGAAAACGAATGATATCATACGATCAAGAAAATATTCGAAGCAATATACCGAAAACCTGAGTTGGAGTTATGAGATGGAAGGGCACCTATCCCAAAATTTAGATTGTTTGGACCAACGAAAATAACATTATTGAGGTGGTTAAAAGAAGACGTTAAATTTTCAGATGGAAATGCATTGAATATTGCTCGGTGTGTGGATATTGTGGGTTCGAGGCTGATCGGATTGAGAAGTCATGATTGTCACGTTTTCATGCAGCGACTCATTCAAATTGCATTTTCTGAGCTATTACCATGAAACATTCACAATGTGCTATGTTGATTTAGCATATTTTTCAAAGATATATGTTCATGAAATTTAAAAAGAGATGACTTGGAGTTATTGAACACCAATATCACTGAAGTATTATGCTCTTTGGAAAAAAAAAAAATTCATCTTCTTTTTTCGATGTCATGGAACATTGGCTAATATATTTACCAGATGAGACAATACGCGATAGTCCAGTTCAATTCAGATGGATGTATCATTTCACAAGGTTTTTCTTTCATCTAAAGAAAATGGTAAAAATACAAAACAGAGGTTGAAAGATCTATTGTTAAATATTTCATGTTGGAAGAAATCACATATTTCAACATATTTTATTTCGAGTCACGTATTTCGACGAAACAAAGACGCTTAGTAGAAGATAACACAAACTATCTATATCAATATAATCCTCAATTTGGCATAATTCTTGAGATCTTTATACCAATTGGACGTACATGAGGGAAATATGTAAAATATTGATAACACCAGAGGAGTATAATCATGTCCACACATATATATTATTAAATTGTCAAGAGCTATTACCTTTCGAAAGGTACAACAAACCATGGCAATCGATCTTTTAATTTACAAATATATATTTTTATATATGTGTTAACAAACTTTCATTGCATGATATTTGATGAAGAAGTAATGAGTACATATCCTCATCTAAATGCAGATGAACTCACAAAAATGAAAGTCTAATTATGCCTTGTGGTTAAGAGATTACATAAATTCACGTATTTTCATATATATATACGTAAAATACTTTATGTTATAAGTAATCATTCATTTTATCTTATATAGGTAAAAGGTTTTGATGAGAGACATCCTACCTGGTTAAGAGATTTGACTAATGGTCCTGCAAAAAATGTATTGTGTTGGCCAATTATGTTTACTCGGGGATACACATTCCACATTTACGAGCACGAAAAACATAGGAGCCCGTTTAATTACGACGTTTGTGTTAATAGTGAAATAGAGGATGATAATTTCTACGGTATTATGCACTAAATCCTACAAGTGGAACATAATGGTCTCTATGGATTGAAGGTAATACTTTTTAATATCAGTGGTTCGATCCAAACAACAGACGTGGTACACGAAAAAATCGATGGGGAGAAATTGACATCAACCCGACACGACAATATAAAAAGTATGATCCATTCCTCATAACAGATAAATGATATCAAGTATATTTCGTGCACTATCCAATAACATAGAAATATCGAAGAACAGAGTAGTGGGTCGTAATTAAGATTAACCGTGGAGAGTTATAAGCAAAAATGAAAAGATCCGTAGCAAACCGATCATCTTGAGACGATACGGTTAATTGATACAGACAATCAGTACAATATTCTCGCAATAACTGACATAGATGGAAAATACATCCGCGATTATGTAGACATTGAACCGAAATATGCAGAAGATGGACATGGTGATGAATTCAATGCATAATTGAAGAGTCGTCAATTGAAGAATCAAATGAAGAAGAAATATGACTTGTATAATTTTAATATCAAACTTTTGTAATTGTTTATTCTACATAAAAAATTCCACTTTCAATGGACATCCATTGGCAATCGCAACGGAAACCTGTTAAATCGTTTAATTATTTTCAGTACTTAGAAATAATATCGTTATTTAAATTTGCAATGGGCATCCGCTGATAAATTCCAAGGGATGCACCCGTTGCAACGATTTAAAATGCCAACGGATACCCATTAAAACAAACAAAGTTCCCAATGAATGCACGTTGGTAATTTGCAACAGATGCTCGTTGAAAAGGGTCATGTGGCTATGCTCCGAGTAGTAACCTTGTTTCATCAAGATGGTGTTTTCCAACGGGCATCCATTGGAATTGCCAATGGATGACCGTTGGAACGTAGACGTACAACCATTTATGCCATCTGTTACCTCGGAAAACACTTTTCCAACAGACATCCGTTGAAAACCCAACAGTCATATCACTGAATTACGTCCGTTGAGGTGACAACATTTCCAACGGATGCCCGCTGGAAATTTCTGTATTTGAACCGTTGAACAATTCATTTTCAATACAATCTCAAAACAAAAACATCAATTTCTCTAAAAAAATAATTACTAAACACTTAAACACAATGAGAGCTCGCTGATTTATTGGTCATGGTGGAATGTTGGCGGGCTCCGCAAGAGATCCGCCACCATCACCGCCATCTTATTGACCTCTTTCACCTATATCAGTACCATCGATATTTGATGAAGAATATGATATGGTGGATATCGACGTTTTGATCGATAGTTTCGACGAGCGTCCCACCATTCCTGTTATTGATCCTAAACATCCTTATAGGACCTTATGGTAAGATATTTTTTTTACAAATATTGATATTACAATTAATTATAAATATTGTCTTATGAATTTTTTATACGAAAAATTTTGATGTGGATGATGTTCTTAAACATACGAATAACAACATCATCTAAGTTCCATTACAAGATCGCTTTTATTATCCCTAGCAGGTGACACCAAAAGTCATACATCGTCGATTATGGTGTACATTTATCATCAGCTTATTTAGTATAAAAGTTAATTTAAAAGGCCCATTCTCTATGAACTATTGCGCTTTTATCCTATTTCCACTCAACATTTCCCCTAAACTATCACTAATAATCTTATTTCTCCCTAAACTATCACAATTCATCTTATTTTTTCCTCCTTTAAAAATCTGTTAACTTTTCTGTCAAGTTCTTTTAAAAAAGTCTATTCCTCTCCGAACTATATTCCCCCCTAAAGATTGTACATTCATTCTATCTCCTTTAAGTTTATTTAAGCCGTCTTATATCCTCTTAAAGATTATAAATTTATTATATAACTCCCTCAAATATATTAAATCATATTATATCCCTAAAGTTTAGAAATTAATCTTATCTTCTCTTGAAATGTGTAAATAAATATATTACATTTAAACTTTTTGATTATTTTTTTCTAAAGTTTATAAAATTTATAAATGCAACATATTATATTTAAACTTATAGATGCAACATATTACGTTAGAATTTTGCGTTTATAAGTTTAAATATAATATGTTGCTTTTCTAAATTTTATAAATTTTAGAGAAAAATAATAAAAAATTTAAATGTAATATATTTTATTTACACATTTTAGGGGAGATAAGATTAATTTCTAAATTTTTGAGATACAAGATGACTTAATAAACTTGAGAGAGTTATATAATAATTTCTAAAATTTGAGGAGATATAAGACGACTTAATAAATTTAGGGGGAAAATAGGCTGAATGTACTATCTCTAGGGGGTAATAGGCTAAAACTCATATAGTTTGGTGGAGAATAGACTGTTTTAAAAAGATTTGATAGAAAAATTAACAGATTTTTATATTAATAATTTAAATTTATTTTTATGTAAATTATTAACTAATCATATTATTATAATGTTATAGATGCAGAGGATAAGAAGAGAATCGATTATTCTTGAGCTATTTGTAGAGACTCACGCCAAGAAGAAGTTCGTCGTCTGAGAAGAGGTTGACGAACCTGCGCTTGTTGACCCTGGGTGGAACAGAAGGTGAAAGTTATGACGAAGAAGATCACGCAACAATCATAAGCCATTGATTTAACTCCTGACGATCTTAGTCCTTTACAAAAGGAAGAAATTTATTTAGAGGTATATAATAACATTGTTATTATAATAATTCTTTAATTATATAAAACATTTTAAATCTATATACTAACTTTAATTTGTTATATATTACAATCTGTTAGACCATATAAGGGGCGTCTATAAGGTCTTGGTTCTCTAATAAATGATATTGTCAAGGACACCACGACGATACCCCATGCAATCCAAGAGATTTACACGCAAGAACGACACATCGAACAGCTCGAGAGTACACTTAGAGTAAGACAAGAGGAGATTTGAGATATGCGAGCGCAGATGCGTCATATCGAGAGTATAATCGAGTTGATGACTGGTCGTGCGTATTAGCCACCACTGTCGACGGGGGCAACAACGACGAGAGAAGAACGATCATCGACTCCGATGTAATCCCTTTAAGAGTTGTTGGCGAGCATGGGGATGAAGATGACAGTGCTGGTTTAGATAAAATGTAGTAACTTAGTTTTTTTAATTTTTTTATAATTTATATATATATTAAAATTTTTTTTATTTTTTAAATTAGTTCGTAAGACTATCAACGGACACCCGTTGAAAATATTCAATATTTTCAATAGGCTGCTACATGAAGAATATAAGCCACATTACTAAACGGGAATCCGTTGGAATATCTTTTAAATTCCCTTCATTTCATTTCCAATAGATATTTGTTTCTTTGTCCTGCCAACACTTTTCAACGGATACTCGTTAAACTCGTTCAATGAATGCCCATTGAATATTGCCACGTATAACCGCTGCAACTTTCCAACAGATATCCGTTGACAATGTTCAACTGGCATTTGTTGAAACTTTACAATGAGTATCAGTTGATACTTTTTATGTCTGTTACAATTCGTTGAACATTATTAACAGATAATATCCAGTGCAAAATCATTGCAAACACAACTGATGTGGTTTTTCAACGATAGTTTCCCAACAATACAGAATCCGTTGAAATCCGTTGGAAACTGACGATGAGCCATTTCCAACGAATATGTTAGTTGGAAATGACCTATTATTTGTAGTTTAATAATTTATATAATTTAATGAAAATCAATAAGGAATTTTTTTACTATTATTTTGAAAATTGAAACTTCAAAACATAATTTTAATTTTCGTAAATCGCGTACAACAATGTTTTATCTTCTATAAAAATATTATAATTCTATTTTATTAATGTTATGCATATAAATTATATATCTAAATACTTTGAAATTTAAAAACAATAAAATAATTCATAAAAACATAGATAAATCAAATCAAAGTATAAATTTTGATATAAAAATAATATTTAAGTAAATATTTTTAAATTTGAAGCTTCAAAATATAATTTTCATCTTTACTGTTGATTTTCAATTATATTTTGAATTCTATACAGATATTATAATTATATGTTATTAATATTATATGTAAATCATATATAATAAATATATAACTTTAATCCAGCCCGCGGATTGACTCATAATCTATATGGGCTGACCTATATGAGTGGACTAAAATTCTGGTCCAACCCATGAATTCATTTTTTGTCTCGGCTCGAAAAAAAATTCAATCCAAATCCGCAATATATGGGTCAAGTCAGGATCAATCCGTGACAACCCACTTAACACCCCTAGAATAAATGTAAAGATACTATCTTCTTCCTATTACACCCATGTCTGGTTAAGATACTAATTTCAATATCATTAAATTAAAAGAGAATAATACAAATATATTTATTAAACAGTTAACACGATTTTCACACAAAAAGCAAAAAAAAAAAAAAAAATAACTTAACTTTCACTAATTAAAAAGTACATACAAGAAGGGTTTTCACAATAAAAGGTATTGGACCTCGAATTGTAGAAAAAAATTAAACTATATAGAGTTTTTCTTATGATAGAATGTCAAAATATGCTTATTATTGTGTTAAGACAAAGTTATATATATGTATATGTTTAAATCTAATTAATCTGGATAATTAAAGGCATGTAACGTAAAGGGTCGCATATGTCGTAAGGGTTGCATATGTCCTATGAGTCACATATAATAGTAAATCCAAAATAATAATTCAAACATCAAATTCAAGTTCAAGGGAATGAACCCGAAAAATAATTACAAAAATCAAATGTTGTTGTTAGACCCTGTTGGGGGGACATACCGAAACACATGTGTTGCTCCATTGAAGATCAGTTCGAATGTACGGGAGCATCCCTTGTTTTGTCCATTTTCATGACAAAACTTTCTCCAACCTCTTGATACAAACGCCACCATGACTCAAGGGCCTCAACTACTGTTGCACATTTGAAGAACGTTTCTGCCACAGTATCACCCTTTGAACTCTTTCTAACTTGGCCTTTATTGACGTAGCTCTTTATGTTTTGTGAGATATGGCGCACCCAAAAACCATGATCAGTTTCTTTATACACTTGTTTGACTGCTTTTATCAAGCTTTTATGGCGATCATATATCACAATGATATCAGGTCCATCTGATATCACCTCTTTCAACATTGACATAAACCACGTCCATGAACTTGTCATATTCCTCTTTCAAATAATCCTTAACCAATTACGCTGTAACCTTTGTAGTTTGTGTTGATTTAGATACAGGTGAACACTTATGAATTGGATACTGTGTTCTCACACTAAATAGTTTGAAATTTGGGATTACTACCATGCATAATTTCCATTTACAACCATTTTCGGCAAACATTCATCTTACTTCCCATAGCTTTGAATCAGAACTCAATGTTCTATATCTAAAAGAAGCTTCAAATGAACCCTTCCTTACAAATGCATGTACATCCTTATTGCTATTATAGTCTTGCCCAATTTTAAATTGCAATCCATCTTCAGACTCGAAGAATAAATTTTGATTTTTTCCTTCTCGTAAACTACAATTGCGAAATTATTCTCACAATCACCATCCTTGTGCTATGTTGGCATATCAGTATCAACTTTATTACTAGGGGTGGACAAATTACCGAAAAACCCGTCTCGATCCGAAACCCTTCCCGAACCCGTGAAAATTCACTTGAAACCGTGGGTTCGTGTTCATGTAGTAAAATTTTATTACTTGCGAGTTCGGATTCGGGGTTTTAAATGTCTAAAACGGGTATCCATGGGTACCTGAGGATATTTAACAAAAAATATTAAAATATCAATGTATATTAGATTATTTCCAAAATTTCCATTAAAATTATGGTTTCTTTGAATCCTATTTTTAACCATATATGTCGTTTAACCAAATTTCTCTCTTTCTCCTCTCCTTTCTCTCCATCCTCTTCGGCCGCTCTCTTTGGATGACCGTCCATTTTTTCCGGCCATCTCTTTTCCGGCTGTCCATCCCTCTCCGTTAGCCCCTCCCTTCGTTCATCTCCTCCTCCCCTCCATCGTGTGGCCGCTCCTCCTTTTCTCCCCATCGTGAGGCCACCTCTTGACTACTTCTCGTGCGACCGCTTCTCGTCTCCATCGCATCTCGCCTCCATATTGCATCCACCGCTTCATCTCTTCGGCCAGCTACCTTCACCGACGTTTACAGAATTATTTAGCTCCTATCTCCTTGCCAATCAATCTACCATTTTTGCTTCTTCGTCTGTCCACCATTTCTGTTTCAGATTTGAATCAGATAACGCATCTTCATTTTATTTCTAGATCTAGTTTTGGGAGCAAATTCTGTTAGTATTTTCCAGTTCTGGTATTTAGAAGATTATAAATGATTTGCTTTATTACTCTACAGCTCATATTTTTGTGAAGAAGAAGGTAAATGCGTGACTAAACATGATAGGGAAGAGTTTGAAAACGGGTTCGGGTACTCGCTGGTTTTCGATTTATTAATCGAATACCCAAAACTCGGGTACTCGAGCCTCACGAGATAGAGTTAGGGTAGAAAAATTGTTAGTCTTTTGGGTACCCTTAAAATTCCGGATACTCAACCCGTGTCGGCTCCTATTATTACTACCACAAACAATTTTATCAACTACCACATTCATAGCATAACCACCATCTTTTCGTAACCCACTGGTATGTTCACTATCAGAATTATCCAAATCCAAAATATCTAATATTTCCGCCGGATTACTCCCAACTCTACTTTTGTTACTTGAACCTACAATAACACATCATCATAATCTAAAACATCTTCATCCTCACCTTCTCTAGAAATGCTTCCAAAAGCAGGAATTAAAGGTTCAACTTCCCTCTCAATTTCCATTTCACACTTCACACTTCCCAATTCTATCTCCACATACAGCAGTTGTTGAATTCCTCTTATGCGATCGAACATATAACAATTAATATGATTGTCATTCATTATATATATCAGGTTCCTATTTCTCAAATATTGGGCAAATAGCTTAACTTCAACTTCATTGTATTTTGTCTACCATCATCTCTATGCATAACTCATCAATAAGCTGATGGTATGTTAGACTAATTGGAGAACAATAGAAAAATACTCTCTGATTTTCCTGAACTATACCAACCCATTCAGATCCTCCGTTTTCGTTTTTTCCATTTACCATCATACAAAAAATAAATCAATGTAATTTTCTCATCCACCGAATCCATTACACTTGTAACAAAAACATAAAAAGAGGGTAAATTCTGTGACCCACTGCGACCAATATGACTCTGTGAACTTGTGTGACCGTGTGACTCGATGAGACTTTGTGATCGAATGCGACTCTATGACCCACTATGACCATGTATTTCAATATTACTGTCACCCAGTCCGATCGTGCGACTCGATGAGAATTTATGACCCACCACGACTCTATGGCCCACAACGAGCATGTGTTTCAATATGACCCTGTGACTTAGTTTGATCGTGTGACTCAATGAGATTTTGTGAGACACTGCGATCGTGCGACTCGATGAGACTTTGTGTCCCACTACGACCATGTGTTTCAATATGACTCTGCGACCCAGTGCAACTCGATGAGACTCTGTGACTCACTGCGACCATGTGTTTCAATAAGACTCTGTGACCCATTGCGCCTCGATGAGACTCTATGACCCAGTACGACCGTGCGACTCGATCAGACTCTGTGACCTAGTGCGACTGTACGACTCGTTGAGACTATGTGACCCACTAAGACCATGTGTTTCAATATGACTCTATGACCTACTACGACCGTGCGACTCGAAGAGACTATCACTCATTGGGATCATTTGAAATTTTAATAAATATGAATCGTTTTGACTACATAAATATAAGACTCATTTTGAATAAGGAAGAATCGAATCTATACATATTACGCATTACTCATTCGAGTTATCCAATTCACAAAAACACGAAAAAATACAAAAGAAACATGAAAAACTCACTATATAAACATAGTTTTTTCTGTGGAACATGCTTAATTGCATGTTTCTTTGTTGATAAAAAAAGATTTCAACATATTAGCGGTGAATCTGATGCCCATTCAAAGCTATTCGTAGCGAATTTGATGTCGATTTGTTACTCGACCCGAATAATAATTTTCGCACCACAGAAGAAAGAGAAATCGAGGTGCTTTGGAGGAGATAGAAAAATTATCTATTAAAGGATAAGAGCAATATGGGATTATCAATATTTTAAAGGTAATTTTGAAGTCGAGATGTTTTTTAGAGAATGGTAGAATTAAAGTCCTAATAGCAGTTCAAGTGTCTTTTGAAATTGTCCGTGTGGATTTCACAATTTAAAAAATTATCTTTTGAAATATATATATATTTTTATTAAACCATGTTTTAAATAATGATATGAGTTATTATTATATTATTATTATTAAATGAATTAAAATATTAAATTTTTTATAAATACTGTTGAATGCATTGGTAGATAAAAATTAGTTTGGGAGTCAGAGTTGGAAAAAAAAGTTGTTGGGAGAGAGAATAATATGGGACCTTCAACAGGGGGAACTTCAAAAATACCCTTGTAGGGTTAAAGTGCTTCAAAAATACCCTTGGCTGAAAAAAAAAGTTTCAATTTCAAATCTACCCTTAAAATATTGATAATCCCATATTACCCTTGACAAAAATTTTTCTCTCTCCTCTAGAGCACCTCTAATTCTCTCTCTCCTGTGGCGCAAAAATTACTGTTCCCCCACACCACAACAGATTCGGCGAGAGTAGCTTGAAATCGACATCAGATTCGCTTCCAATAGGTTGAAATCCTTTGTTGTCAACAAAGAAGCTTGCAATTAAGTACATTCCGCAGAAAAACCAGGTATGTATAGTCAGTTTTTCGTGTTTCTCTTGTGTTTATTGCAATTATTGAAAACGAGTCTAAACGAGTCATATTTATTGCAATGTCAAAGGTGACAAAGTGGGTCACGGAGTCGTACGGTCGCACTAGGTCACAGAGTCTCATCAAGGGGTCAAAGGGATCAAAGGTCGTCGCAGGGGTTTAAGGGTAAAGGGGTCGCAAAGGGTCAAAAGGTCGTAGGGGTCCAAGGGTCGGATGTGAAAGGGGTCGAAAAGGGTTCAAAGGGTCGCATGGGAAAGGGGTCGCAAAGGGTTCAAAGGGTCACAAAGGTAAAGGGGTCGTAGGGGTCCAAGGGTCGCAGGGGTCCAAGGGTCGCAAGGGTCGCAACGGTCGTAGGGGTCCAAGGGTCGCAAGGGTCACAGGGGTCCAAGGGTCGCAGAGGTCCAAGGGGTCGAGAGTGAATAAGAGAGAGGGAGGGAACTTAGGGTTTTTTTTTCGGGTTCCTCGGGTTCTCTCGAACCCAACCCGGACCGACCCGAACCCGTTCGGGTTTCAGATTCAGAACCCATATGGGTTTTAGGCAGAACCCATTTATCTTATGGGTTGGGTTTACACTCCTACACATG
>CM071870.1:37459646-37484394 GCA_036759665.1 Gynandropsis gynandra | reverse complement strand
CAATTTCTTGATTTGAAGGGTGTTTTCGTTGTACCGTCTTTTAGATGAAACTTGATATCAGTTTCTGCATTGGACAAATTAGGATTTTCTTGTTCATTTTGAGACCTTAAGTTTACCCTTTCATTTTCATTCGGATGTTATTGGACTGGTTCTTTATCTATTTCAGATAATCTTTATATGCTCGATATTATCCCTTCATATAATGAAATCTTGCATGTTGGTTCACGTGGTGTGAAACATAAATTGATGAATGAAGATTCCGTTGTTTTATGGCATAAACGATTAGGACATATCTCCAAACCGAGAATAGAACGTTTAGTATCAGACGAAATAATTGAAACTCTTGATTTTTCGGATTTTGACCATTGTGTCAATTATATCAAGGGGACGCAGACAAACAATGTAGGTAAAGGTACATATCGAACTTCAGAGACTTTGGAATTGATACATACGGATTTATGCGGACCATTTCCTATTGCTTCTTGGAATGGTCAACATTACTTTGTATCATTCATAGATGATTACAGTCGATATGGTTATCTTTATCTTCTTCATGAGAAGTCGGAGGTTTTAGACGTTTTCAAAGCTTTTGAGGCTGGAGTTGAACTTCAACTTAATAAACGCGTTAAGGTCATTCGTTCTGATTGTGGTGGTGAATACTACGGTAGAAATGACGGATCGGGTGAACAACGTCTAGGACCATTTGCCAGGTACCTCGAGGAGTGTGGAATCGTTCCCCAAAACACAATGCCGGGTACACCTAGCATGAATGGTATTGCGGAGAGACGAAACCATACACTTCAGAAAATGGTGAGAAGTATGATATCGTTCTCTATTCTCCCAAAATCCCTGTGGGGTGAGGCATTAAAGACAGCGGTTTATATCCTGAACAGGGCACCAACTAAAGCAACAATTAAGACGCCTTACGAGTTATGGACGGGTAGACGTCCTAGCTTAAGGCATTTTCACATTTGGGGATGTCCAGCAGAGGCTCGATCTTATCGACCCGATGAAAAGAAACTGGATTCCAAAACTGTGAGTTGTTACTTTGTTGGATACTCGGAAAGATCTAAGGGGTATAAGTTTTATGATCCCACGAAAAAGATGATCTTTAAGACGGGAGTAGCGACGTTCTTTGAAGACATCAAACCTGGGAAAAGCGACGATGAATTTTGTTTTGGAGAGGATAAGGATGAAACTTTTGTTTCATAAAAGGTAATGATTCCTATTCCAATTATTGTAGCTGGCAATGATTTGGATCATATTGCTCGAGCTACAAATCAAGATACTCCAAATGTTGTTCCTGAAATCCATGAGGAACAAGTTCATGAACCTCAAGAACAATTACATCAGGAAATTGTGCCACGAAGGTCTACTCGAGAGAGGAGAAGTTCTATTTCTGATGACTATATAGTGTTTCTTCAAGAACATGAGGATGGCATTGGATTGACGGAAGATGATCCAGTTAACGTCCGTCAAGCCATTCAAAGTGTTAACTCTCAAAAGTGGACCGATGCCATGATAGAAGAGATTAAATCTATGGATGAAAATGTTGTTTGGGAACTTGTACCTTTGCCTGAAGGTGCGAAACCCGTTGGATGCAAACGGATATTCAAAACCAAACGGGATTTGCAAGGCAATGTGGAAAGGTATAAAACACGTCTAGTCGCCAAAGGATTTACTAAATCACGTCTAGTCGCCTAAGGTATTGCAAGTCTCATCGTATAATCATCTCATATGGTTTTGAGGTGAATCAGGTAGATGATTGTGTATATCACAAGATCAGTGGGAGAAAATTTATTTTGATTTTATGTGGATGATATCACTATCTATATGGTGCAACCAGAACACTTTGTGGTCGGAGATCCAAAGAAAATGGTTTGCAAATTAAGGAAATCCATCTATGGTTTGAAGCAAGCGTCTCGTCAATGGTATCGCAAGTTTCATCGTATAATCATCTCATATGGTTTTGAGGTGAATCAGGTAGATGACTGTTTATATCATAAGACCAGTGGGAGAAAATTTATTTTGATCATCCTTTATGTGGATGATATCCTTATTGCTGCAAACGATGTAAACTTTATGTGTGAAACTAAGAAATTTCTTTCGGAGCAATTCGAGATGAAAGATATTGGTGATGCCTCTTTTGTATTGGGTATAAAAATACACCGAGACCGCTCTCGTGGTATATTAGGTTTATCACAAAAGAGTTACATCGATAAAGTTCTTGAGTTCAGAAAACAAAGGATCATATGCTCGTGTACAGACGATCAGACCAGCTCGAGATCACTGGTTATTCAGATTCAGATTATGCTAGGTGCCTCGATAGTCTTCGATCCACTTCAGGCTATGTATTTCTTCTTGCTGGTGGGGCTATTTCTTGGCGTAGTGCCAAGCAAAAGCTCGTGGCATCGTCCACAATGGAGGCAGAGTATGTAGCATGTTATGAGGCATCCAATCAAGCTTTATGGTTGCGGAATCTTGTCACAGGGCTACACATTATGGCGGGTGTGGATAGACCGCTAAAACTTTATTGTGACAATCGTTCTGCAGTTTTATACTCTAACAACAACAACAGTACTACGAAGTCAAAGCACATTGATATTAAGTATCTTGTTGTTCGTGAGAGAATACAGAGTGAGATCATTTCGATATAGCATATAGGTACAAACTCCATGTTTGCGGATCCGCTGAGTAAGGGTGTTATACCTAAATTCTTTCATGAACACACTACTCGTATGGGTATTGTCTTTTGTGATGATATTTTGGTTTAGTGGGAGTCTTGTATCTATTCTATTTTGCTCTTGGTAACGATGTACGCTTATTTAGTTTCAGCATTATGTTCCGGAACTATTCAGTTGAAGTTTAAGTTATTCACTCTGTATGATTCGGTTTAAGATGATCTCGATAAGGTAGGACCAGTTGGAGATAGACTTCTACGTTGATATGGTTGATGGACGAGATTGGTGTCAATACTGGTTTGATGACAACAATTGATGAGCGCTCTTAAGGTTATTCCATAGTTTTATGGTCACATATATGGTCCAAGTGGGAGATTATAAGATTTTTGGTTTAATCTTATATTTGTGGACCTATATATGTGAATAATTTTGGAATAAGTGTTGTCATCCGGTTAGTCCAAATTAAATGTGATCGGATTTAAGTTTAATTGATCGGACTTCGGTATTGAATTAAATGTGGGAGGTTATATGTGTAGAGACCTTTGGTTATATCGTTAATTTCATGATGCTCGGAATTAAACGATATATTGAGAACCGGATAATTAACCGGTTAACTCTCGGTTTATAGTCCCTGGTTCACGTGTACATAAAGATGAGATTTAAGTTTTTTTGTGGTGGATCCATTTGTTACCAACACTTAAAAAAAATACTGAAATCTCATTTCGTTCTTCACACATCCCATCCGTGTGTCGAATCCGGCGATTACACGTAGAACCAGATGATCAATTCCGCTACGTTTCGTATTCTATTGATACAGATATTTATCACAATCTTCTATTCAATTTTTGATGTAAATCGCAATAGAAAATTATGATTTAGAATTCGTATAAAGTTTCAAACGAATTCTTTCACAAAATTGGTACTAGAATTCGGTTGTGACTTGGTAAGTCATCGTTGGTTGACTCATCGACATAATTCAAGAATCAAGGGTCAAAGACATTGATTGTGGTTTGGTGCAGTTATCGTCGATCAAAGGTGAGTCGACACAGCTTAAGAACCCATCCAAAATTGGTGTGAGCAAGATTAGTGAACTCTTTTAGTCCAAAATTTATAAAAAAAAATAAAGAAAAGACAAAAGCTTCAAAATTAGAAACAAAGAAGGGAAACAATTATGGTGTTCAGAATACCAAATTAATAGAATAAGGGGATGAATTCAACATGTTGGAAGCTCGAGGTTGAAAACTCGATGAAGAATGAGACTTATCATTATGGAAATATAATATATAACCAAAACTCGATCAATAAGAGAAGGTATAACCTCAAACATAATTTAAAAAGAAGATTATGCCACAACATCAGGGACAACTAAAGTGGAATTAATCTTGAGCATGGAATTTAATTCAAGAACAATATATAGAAAACATTATGAATTATCCATTAAAGCTTTAATTGATAGAAGATAGCAAAAAAATGAAATAAGATAGGTTTGGAGTTGTTGAAAAAAAATGTATATTAAATCGAATTTTCAGAAAGGTGATACACGAGAAAACTGCCTATAGAATTTAGAGGTTGTTGGACAAGCATATTTTGGAGTTATAAATTCTAAATTGCATGTACACGATTTGAAGGATTCATGATTTCAAATAGAAAAGGACAAGTGATTTGATCCTGGAACATAAATCTCTAAATAGACCGTGGAATGAAACAAGATCTCTAATCGACTACAAACCACAAGACAAACACAATCAACGGTGAATATGAAAAGTCCTAACCCCTCGAATATATCAAATTTAAACCCTTGATTCACTAAAAATCATAAATGTATATGGACTAACGGTTTATAAGTCGAAACTAACACTACTAGAAAATCATGTTATGTCTATAATTACGGACAAATTTTAGATGGATTATGGCCTCTCTATCTATAATTTATCTGCAAAAGATTAGACCGTCCAAAAACCAATTTCGGACAATTTTTGGACATCGAACTCATTCATCCAGAATTTCCAGACGAAAGGTATGGTCGTCCATAAATTCTGGAAGGATTAAATGTCCATAAAAAAATTTCTAACGATCGTATACTTCAGTCTCAAAATTCTAGAGGAAAGTAGCTTATGTCCATAAATTTCGTACGTGTTCGGGCAAGATGCTTACGGTCTAGAAGCCATCCAGCATTGTGGACGATTCTAGACGTTTCGTCCGAAATATGTTTACGGTTTAGTGATGCCTCTAGTTTAGTCCATTATCTGTCTAGACAATACTTATATAAGCCACACTACCTTTCTTCGAATTCCAACACAAAATTATCATACATTCTATCTCATATAAACTTATTATTTTATATTATAGTGGCATCATCGTCAAAATGGAATAATTCTGTTTCAAGAAAATGGAAGTACAGAAGAATTGATCTAAAAAATCAATATGTATTGAATGAGTTTATGGAAGGCGTTACACAGATTATGAGTATAGTGAAAAATCAACAAGTTTACAAATAAATCGGTAAGTTGGTTTATCCTTACATCAAATGCAAAAAAAAGAAAAATTTGCAAACGAGAGAACCATGTGGATCATCTTAATTTAAGAGGTTTTACTCTTAATTAGTTGATGTGGTTATCTATCGGAGAGAACTTTGCACTAAATAGTAGTAATATTGTTGAAGATATTAATAGAGGTATTGCACTTAATGATGTAATTGAGATGCATTAAGATGTATAAATGAACCATTATGTGGAAATAATGTAAAATGTTTTAGGTGAAAGAAAATATTACAGAATATAGTAGTAATGTTGTTGATGATATTAATAAGGGTACTGCACATAATGATGTAACTGAGATACATCAAGATGTATAAATGAACTCTCATGTGGAAATAATGTCAAATGTTTTAGGTGAAAGAAATGAAGAAAATATTGAAGAATATAAGAATGATAATGCAAAGAATTTTTTGAGATATTAGAAAGTGCTAGATATCCACTTTATGATGAATTTAGAATGGATATTTTACAATTTTCTTTTTTTGCATGTATGATGAATTTGAAGATATAAAATAATCTTTCTAAGTTACATGAATTCTATATCGCAAATAGTGAGAAATTATTTGCCAAAAGATAAAAATACAGTAGTGTCCTATTATTTGATGTTTATCAAGATAATTGCATGATTTTTTTACAAAAAATACATAAAATTTTAATTAATTGGCGATTATGTGAAAATGAACAATTTTATTTGATAAGAACAAAAAATTTGATTTTATATCGTCGTATATGATATTTATCAAATTATATAGAATCAAAAGATTGTATCAGTCCGATGAGACATCAAGTGGCATGAGATGACACTTGAGTCGTGAAGGAGAAATGTGTCATTCCTTAGATGGTGAGGCGTGAAACACTTTAACAATGTAAATCTTGACATTGCAGTTGAGATTAGGATGTTTGTTTAGGCCTTTGCACTGGAAGTTTTAATCGTTTTGGAATGTCTAGAAGGAATTGTTCGTTATGGCTGGTTATTATGACCCCATACAATTTACCGTCAGACATGTGCATGAAAAAAGAGTTTTTATTCATAACAGTACTGATTCCTATGCCTTATCATCCAAGAAGAAGTTTGGATATCGAATGATTAAAGAATTAAAATATTTTTGGAAGGGGGTTAAAACGTACGATGTCTCGATTTTATGTTCAAATATGCTCTTATATGGACCATAAATGATTTTTAGCTTACGGTATGTTATTTAGATGGGTAACAAATGGTCGATTGGCTTGTCCATATTGCATAGATAAAACAAATGCTTTCTAGTTGAAACATGGAAGAAAGACAAGTTGGTTTGATGAACCAAAAACTCTAAAAATAGAAAACGACAAATTAGACCCTACAATCAATGGTGAAGTTGAACAACCCAAGTCATTTAAATAATTTTGATTCATTGAATGACACCATAAAATTTTATGGACTAACATTTGATAAATTTAACAAACACTACGAATAGAATCACTCAGTCTTATAAGTTTGTTGGTTTAAAAAAATGAGCTAAAATCTCATAAACAAACCTAAGGTAAAAAAAAATTAATTGAAAAAACTATATTTTTTTATCAATAACTTTGCCAATTTATATAGTCTATAAAAGTTTGAATAACACTAAAGAAGCACTAAACATAATATAATAAGAAAGAATTATAGAGTTATAGGAATGATTACGTAGATTACATGTGATATTATGATATTCCATGAATTATCAATGCAATTTTAATTGTAAATTTTCATTCTTTAATTGAATCGATATTGTCGCTCGATGAAGTGGTTTGACGTTCTACTCGAGTGAATCGTTTTGCATTTTTTGACATCTCATCATGCTTACATCAATCTCTTTCTTGGAAAAGCTTTTCCTCAGAGTTGGAAACAAGTTCTAGTTATAACAATTTAACTCTAATAAAATGAATGAACAAAAAATCTCTAAAATGATAAAATAGATGTAGAATCAACGAAAGAAAAATAAGAACGACACAATTAAATAATGACATAAAGGATAATCCTGTTTTAGAGAATTCTAGATATGATAATAAGTTATCTGATCTTGAAATGTAAACCTCTAAACAAGCGATGGAATAAACTAAGACACATTATTTAACTAGAAACGATAAAATAGTCCACAATCTACAGTCAAGATGACTGATCCTATCTCCTAGAATAATTCGGATTAACAACCTTGATTTTTTGTATGACACCAAAAACGTTTACAAACTAGCATCTGATAAGTCAAAATGAATTTCACGAACACAAAATCAATCCATGTGAAAATTTTGTTGGTGGCAAAAACAACATTGAGATAAAAGCTCACAAATCATTCTACGGTGAAACTCAATTAAACAAACTCTATTTTTAAATCCAATAGTTTTATCTATTTATATGCTACAAAATTTTGAATAACATTAATGTAGCACCTAAAATAATTAAACAAACTCTATTTTTCATATCCAATATTTTTATCTATTTATATGCTACAAAAGTTTGAATAACATTAATGTAGCACTGAAAAAAAAGATGCTAAAATATACTTGTAGGGATATATGGATAATTATGTAGATTGACATGTGATATTGATATTTTTTATGAATAATGAATACAATATTAATGAGAAATGTTCATTTTATGACTCATTTTAGACCATCGTTCCATTGTGTAGTTTTGATGTTGTACCTGAGTGAATTGATGTTGAATCATTTTGTATTTTTTTGATGTCCCTTTGTGCTCAAATCATTTTTACTATCTTGAAAAAGTGTCTTTGGACATAAGTTTTAGTGATAATAAATTGACTCAAATAAAACTAATGAATCAAGAATCTCCAAAAGAATGAAATATATCTAGAACAACAAGAAAAATAAAAACGACACAAAAAAGTAAATATATAAAGGATAATCCTTATTTAGAGAAATCAAATTGTTATACAAAATTATATGATCCTAGATCGATAAACTAGACCCATTCAATCTATAGTGACTTGACTGTGCATAGCCTTTTGAATAGTTCGGAATAACAACCTTGATTCGTTGAAAGATACCACAAATGTTTATGGATTAATATTTTATAAGTCAAAGCAAAAGCCACAAATAGAAAATTTCATTTGAAGAACGCTAAGACATAAATTCACAAAACCAAAGGTGAAACTCAATTCAACAAAATCTTTTTTTGTAGTCAAATAATTTTGCTTATTTATAAGCTACAAATGTTTGAATAACATGAATGTAGTACTAAATATAATATGATAAGATATAATTGTAAAGTTATAGGGATGATTATGTAGAATTTCATGTAATATTGGGATTTGTTTATGAATTATCAATGCAACATAAATGAAAATTCTTCATTCTTTGACTTATTTTGGATCGTCATTCGATCGATTGGTTTGATATTCTACCTGATGGAATCATTGTCGAATCATTTTGTATTTCTTGATGTTTCCTCGTGTTTACATCATTCTCTGTCACCGGAAAAAACTTTGTTCTCAAACATGGACATAAGTTCTAGGCTTCAAGCAAGCTCACTTCACTCCGGCTTTCCCCTTCGGGGCTGTTACAGTTCTTGATAATAAATTGAGTCAAATTAAACTAACGAAACAAGACTCTTTTAAATTATGGAGTAGATGGAGAAGCAACAAAAGAAAAATAAGAACAAACAAATAAATAAAGACATAAATGATAATCCTAATTTAGAAAATTATATTTGGGATGCCAAAATATATGATTCTAGAACGTCAAACTCTATAACAGTAGTGTGAAAAACCAAGGTCTTTGATCAACCAAAAAGATAAACCAGAACCATACAATCTAAGGCAAAAATGACCAGTTTTAGCTGCTCAAATAACTCGGATTAGCAACCTTTATTTGTTCAAAGATGCCACAAACATTTATGGATTAACATTTGATAAGTCAAAAAATTAATGCCACGAACGAAATTACTCACTATGATAAGTTCATTGGTTCAACTAATAATCGTGAACTAAAGGTGGACTAATCACTCTAACTCAATTGAAAAAACTCTAAGTTTTAATCAAATAGTTGTTTCTATTTATAGGCTACAAAAGTTTGAATAACATTAACATAACACTAAAAATAATATAATAAGATATAATTGTAGAGTTCTAGGGACCATTTTTTAGCTTTTGATATGAAATTAGGGTTTTATATGAATTTTCAATGCAACATCGATGAGACATCATCATTAGTTAAATGATTTCTAACAGTCACTCGATTGAGTGGTTTTGACGTTCTACCCGAGTGAATGGTTTTGCATTTCTTTATTTCCTTTCATGCTCACATAAAAAATACAATAGAATAAAATCTAGAAACATTTGAAAAGATTCTTTAGACTTGAGGAAACTTAATGTAATGGTTGTTGAAGAGTATTAAGCTTTCTAAATGTTACATTCACTCCTACAACCCTGCTTTCACTTAAGAGAAATTTTGAAGTACTCTAAATCTTCTATTTATGTTAACATATAACGGTTCTTTAAAAAGAAAATAGAAATGTAGTAGATATGGAGATGGAGTTCTCATAGTTTGAGGATGGAATGAGCACAAAGAGAACCATGGTTGAAGGAAACAAATCCAGAATGCATAAAAAAACAAAGAGTAGAGTAGAGTGTTAGTTTTTCAGGAAGAATGATGTTTTAAAAGGATTTTTATTAAGACAAGATTATTATCATGAAGATTGCAGTGTTAACAATCACCTACAGAGACATGAAAGATAGAAATGGATTATGAACTCAGGTACCACGTTTCATATGACTTTTCGGAAAGAATAGTTTTCTAATTTTGAAGAATCAGAAGGAGGACAAGCTAGAATGGGAAGCGAGACGACATACATGATAAAAGGATCAAAGTGTGTTCAAATATAAACAAAGAATGGGTCACGTATCTATCCTATTTACAATAGTCATATACATTCCAGGATCAAAAAATTTGATTAATTAGGTGCATTGCATATAAAGGGTTATTGGATTGAATAAAGGTTTAAACAATACTTAATGAGAAAGCAGAAAGAAAAAGTTTTTGAATTGGAAAACACATACCTAATCAGCCAATGGAATTATTTTATTACAACTTCTGGGGTTCACCTAATGTCGCATTATCGCTATCCAAGTTTCAATATTTCATAAAATTCATCGATGATTCCACAGAAAGAGTGGATTTACTTCATAAAAATGAAATATTAAGCCCACAAAATTTTCATGGAACAACAAAGTTTTGTACAAAATTTAACAAAAAAAGAGATCAAGACTTAAGAACTGACAACATTCTTGAGTTTTCAATTTGGAGTTCAATAATTTCTATAAAAAGGGAGAGTAGAGAACAACATAAGACTTATGTTTATATACACCATAAGAAAATTGGATGGTGGAATATATCAACCATATAAATCTTGAGAAGGTTATTATGATATTCCATAAAGAAAATGGTCTAATAAAGAACCAATGTGCAAGCACTTAAAATGTAGTTGTGTGGTTAACATACACAAAAATCAAGAAAAATTATTGCCAAGAGCATATTATGGCATATTAATAAGATATCCTCAATGCCTTATAGGATACAGAGTATGGTAAATTGAAGAAAAAAAGTGAGTTATAAGTCGTGATGTTGTCTTTAAAGAAGTCGTTATGTATAAAGAGGTTGAACCAATAAAGGAAAAAGCATTTGAGGTACACATCACCAATTTAAAGGGGATAAGATTAATATCTCTTACCAAATAAGAATGGAAAAAAAGGCATAACATATTCAAAATGAAGAGTTTAAAAAACTTTCAAGAAAGTACCCTAGAAAACACATACATGCAAAAAGAAAGAAGAATATTAGCAGAAAATTCAAATGAATTTAAGAAATTTTAGGCAATAAAGGATGAATAATCAAGGAAAGTTAAATGGTGATAAATTCAAAAGTTTTCAATTAACAAAAGAGATGGTTCAAAGAATAACTAAAGCACCATCCAAATACAATGAATGTGACACATTAGCTTTGTATTTCGTCAGCAAAAAATTAGAAATTGAAGAACCAAGTCACTTCAAAAAAACCAAAAGGCAACAACCATTAAAAAAAAGCGAAAGCTATTAGGGATGAGAAAATAATGTCTCTTAAGAAATACATGATATGATTTTTAACCAATATAGGTCGAAAGATAAAAATATTATGAGGTACAAATGGATTTTAATGTTAAAAAAAGGAGTTCATGGGTGGAGTAAAGATACAAGGCGGGACTAGTGGTGAGATATACTCACAAAGAATAGATTACAACAAGATTTTTTCCTAGTAGTTAAGATATGAAAATAAATATGTTTTTCATTAGTTGTCTACGATAATCAAGATTACGAAAAAATGGATGTGATGATGTATTTCTTTATTGAAATTTGGAATAAAATATTTAAATGCCACAACTGGAAAGTTTATACAAAAAAGGCCAGTTCGAAAATGATTTGTTACTTCAACGACCGCTCTATGTACATAATCAAAGTCCAAGAAAATGGAGCCAAAATTTCGATATATCATGGAGAATCTTAAGTTCACCAGATTCCACTTCAATTCATGAGTGTATTTGAAAAGATTAGAGGACATATCTTATATATCATATGATTATGTTGGCGATATGTGAATTGCAGCCAAAAACAAACATGAAGTAACTAAGCTAAAGGAAATAATAGGATCGAAGTTTGAAATGATGGATTTAGGCCCTCCCCGTGGAATCAATATTACCAAATACATTTGAAGAAAATCGTAGCTATTTTTGTGAGGGATCAAGAAAAAATAGTTTGCATCCCATTTTGTTCTCATTTTATATCGAGTTTAACGCAAAAACCTAGGGATATTATACAAGTTTCAAGGAGATGGTGCCACATTCCAATTTCGTGGAAGCATGCAATAATCGAAAACAAGGTCCGATCTTGCATATTATGTGGGAATCATTATAGAAAAAATGAAATCAATTATTGGAAAACAATTTAGGGAGTATTGAGGTATGTTACACGACCACAAAATTCTGAATTAGAACAGAGAATTAGAGTAAGATATCAAGAATTATTTTATTTTGTCTATACAACATATTTAAATAAACGAAGGTCTATTTCTGAGCATGTTTTCATTGTTTTGGGAAGTAAGATGAGATTGAAATTGTATCTATAACATGTGGTAGCACACAAGACAATAAAAGAATCAATACAAGAGTGTAATCTAAGTAGTCAAGAAAGGCATTTGATTTAAGAGGTTGTTTGAAGAATTTGAGTACAATCAAAGGTTAGTAGATATTTATAGTAACTCACAAAGCACAATAAATCTTTTACATATCAATGTAAATCATGATCGAATGAAGCATATTGACATTAGGATGCACTTGACTCATGATGTAGTTGGACAATGAAAGGTGAATTTGTGAAAGATACATAAGAAAGTTAATCCGGGAGATGTTTTATCAACGACCCTTGTAGTTAACAATTTCAAGAACACGGTGACCTTGTTGAAGTTAACAATTGAATAGAAGGTGGTCCGATCATATTTATATAGCAAAAAAAAGGAGGTTAAAGTTCATCAAGATTGATACATTTTTTTTTAATTATAAACAAGGGGAAGATTGTTGTATTCTCATGTTTGCATATTTTGAATGTCCTATATTTTCATATTTAAAAGGAATTTTAAATTAGTCATTATTGTAGTTAAAGAAAGGAGAATATGCCCTTTGAAGTTGAGTAAGAAGAACAAGAGAACTAGTATTAAAGGTGAAGAAGGATCCTTGTGCTAAAAAATAAAGAACAAAGTTTTTTATCATGTCTTTTCTTTCCACGATAAACTAATAAAAATTGAAAATTCTAAATTTAGTCATTATAGTTATAAGATATTAAAAATTTATATATAAAGATGAAAAATATTTTCTACAAAATATTACACGAGAAATTTCTACATCATAAATCCGAAATACCAAATTTTGATATTTTCTTCTGTTTTGTTTTCTACATCATCAATCCGAAATACCAAATTTTGATATTTTCTTCTGTTTTGAATTCAATTAATGTCAAAATATCCGAAGTATTCATATCTGTAATTAGAAAAGTTGAATATTTGAGAGATAAAATACAAAAAATAGCAAAATCATATATTTGACAAATGGATATACAAATAGAAAACTAAATTACTCGAATTATTTGTATCCGTACGTATTAAATATATATTTTATTATATATATATATAAATTAATTTCAAGAGATTAATTGCAAATAAAAATTTTTGAATCTAATTCTAAGATTCATTATATATATATATATATAGAAAAATGTATAATAAATTTATTATAGGATGACTAAACTGCAAAAAGTGAATAATAAATCATAATTACTTCCTTCCTCTACTCTTTGCGTTACTTCTCCTTTTCGTCGAATTACACACATCGTTCACTCTCTACTTTGTTGAATTAGTGTTTCCTCATGCGACAATAATTCGTTCTCCATGCGCTTGTTACATACCATTTGGTCGTCGCAACATCTCATTGTTGGTTCGCCCCTGTCGCATGTCACAGTTCAAGATGCTAAATGGGTCGTCAATCCGCGGGTTGGACGTATGGGCTAGTCGTAGCCCGTTCAACCGTCATAGCACTTTGTCTCCTGTCTACCCACATCGCCAGTCGTAGCCTTTTTTGTGCTTGTCGTTCATTCACCCACGTCGCCCCTCACAATACCTCTGATATAATTTATTCGAGCCCTCTTTTGCATATATTACTGTACCCGATGACAATGTTGCTCCATGTATATACAAAAGCCAAGGAAATGTTTTTTGTTTGAAGCTCTCTTTTTTTAATGCAAGTTTGTTCTAAAAAATTTATTATTCAAGTAAAGATTGTTTTTATTGTTGATTTGATAATCTAACACTTTGTTTCAATGTTCTACATGAATTGACGATGCTAGTAGAGTAATTGTTAAAACTAAATATAGATGCTCATGTGAAAATGAATATGAAGATTTGATATTTTATTTTATTTTGTGTTTTTTGTATAGATTGTATTTGATAGTTAATAGTTTTTTCATTAATTTTTCTATATTTTTTCTTTAAAATATATTAGATTCGAATACAAAGATTCGTTAAAGTTGAATTCAAATAAACATACAAAATATTGTCTTATTAAAACTAGGGTTGGGCAAAATATCTGAAGTATTTGTATCCGATTCGTATTCGAACCGTATTCGATCCGAAAAAGCAAATATCCGTAGGAACAAATACAAATACAAATACCGGGATTTAGATATTCGACAAATACAAATACAAATACAAATAGTATAGCCAATTATTCGTAAGTATTTGTATCCGTAAGTACTAAATAGATAATTTATTTAATATATAGATATATATATATAATAAATTAATTTTAAGGATCAAATTATAAATAAAAATATTATTATAATTGATTTTCAGATCAAATATAAAACATATAAAGAAATAATTATTATATTTAAAATTTAAGGACTAAACTGTAAATTATAAAAGTTTTAACCTTAATTTAAAGACTAAAACGTAAATTATTTAGAATTTTTTATTATTATTTTTTTAAAATTGATTTTATTACGGATACGGATATCCGACGAATATCGAATATTTGCGGATATTCGAATTTACGAATATCTATATTTACGAATAGTAAAATCGAATATTCGACGAATACGAATACGAATAGTCGAATATTTACAAGTATTCGTTATTTGCCCACCCCTGATTAAAACGTTGTCTAACAATGTATTTAGGTTAAACAAACTTGAGTGTTAAAGAATTATATGCAATAATGGGATCATTAAATGTCCTGTTAAAGAATTAAAAAAATATTTTTTGTTATAATAATGTGCTAAAACAAGTAAGGATTCGAGATTAGTAGGTTCAGGGGTTTATTCAGGCGGAATTTATGAGGCAAATGTCAGCCCAAATATTTCTTTTTTTCTAGAACAAAAAGTCGGACAAAATTATTATTATTATTATTATTATTATTATTATTATTATTATTATTATTATTATTATTATTATTATTATTATTATTATTATTATTATTATTATTATTATTATTATTATTATTATTATTATTATTATTATTATTATTATTATTATTATTATTATTATTATTATTATTATTATTATTATTATTATTATTATTATTATTATTATTATTATTATTATTATTATTATTATTATTATTATTATTATTATTATTATTATTATTATTATTATTATTATTATTATTATTATTATTATTATTATTATTATTATTATTATTATTATTATTATTATTATTATTATTATTATTATTATTATTATTATTATTATTATTATTATTATTATTATTATTATTATTATTATTATTATTATTATTATTATTATTATTATTATTATTATTATTATTATTATTATTATTATTATTATTATTATTATTAATTATTATTATTATTATTATTATTATTATTATTATTATTATTATTATTATTATTATTATTATTATTATTATTATTATTATTATTATTATTATTACAACCAAGATTTAAAACTACGGAACTCTAGCTCACAAATATAATAAAATTTTTGTTTATTTGACTCAATTTATTTTTATAAAGTTGTTAGAAAATTCCCATTACGAGTATAGATCCAAGTATTATTATTTTGTTTACAAAATTTATGAGTTTTCATTATAGTTGATCCAACATTGCAACTGGCGAGATGGCGAGATGGTTTGTAGGTATTGGATCGTGAATTCTTAATCATGTCAAGTAATTTCTTTACATTGAGATATGAATGTGGAGTTCATTAAAAATTCTATATATTATTAGCGAGTCACGTCATCCTCCTAAAAAACATATTTCCACCGATTATTCTTCTTTCAGTCTTTTAGTTTCCTCTCCACCAATTCTTTCTCTCCTCTTGCAAATTCTCGGTGACTCTCCATCTTCCTTTCTCAATAAAGGATTCAGTTGTGGAAATCCATCCGGAAGCTTCGTCTAGGTCCTTCGGCATCACAATAGCTTCAATGTGTCGTTTAGGGTTTTGTCTAGCTTCCATCGTCCATCTCCAATTACTAAAGGTATCTACACTACATCTCACCATATAAGCTCTTCTTCTTTTTCCCTGACAGAAATTTTCTGCACATTTTACCGGTGGATGTATCAAGCTTTAGTTTCTGTTCCTTCCAGAGTGTTATCAGATTCGTTTGCTAGAGTCATGTAGGTGAAAAAGATTTGGACGAAGGAAACTGGCGTCTTATACGAATTTTGATTGCATTGTAGGGACCGTGGGGGAGCGCTTGATATGCTGAAAGGAGATGTCCTTGAAAAGCATCCTTCGTGAGCTGAAGGAGGTGAGGGATGGAATTGAATCTATCTCAAGGCGTAGCCGAGCTAAGTCTCACATTGATGTTGATCAAACTGGATCACCGCCTGAAACCATCACTCAAAGCCCTTGGGACTTTTGACATCACCATAAGTCTCAGCTTCCTTTGCTACTCATCATCACTTTCACTATATATAGTTCACATGTTTGCTAAAGAAATTAGGGCAAAACGAATTCTAAGAGCTTGCTTCACGTGGTGTGTGTGTGTGTGTAATGTAGATGGAAACCCAACTGGAATTGCTAAAGGTATTATCTACTCTCGCCTTTTTCTTTTGTTTCTTCTTCTCTTACGGCCACCGATGGTGCCCTTACCTATGCTTCTCTCATATTGTCTTTTCCATCATCTATGTCGTATTCCTCAATGTTTCGTGGTTGTTCTAGATTAAGTGACGTTGTTGGGAGATATTAGGTATATTCTCTGATCTCTATCTCTCTATGGGTTGTTCTTTTCGAAGATTTTTTTTAATTTGTCTCACATTATCTCGATCGTCTTCATCATTATTTTTTGGCTATATTAGATCGAGTGCTTCATCATTTGGCTATATTAGATCGAGTGACATAGTTGGATATATCATACTCATATATAGACTGATTTTTACCTCTTTCTTGGTTCTTATTCTTTTCGAAGATTATCTATCTTTGTTTGTCTTTGATATCACCTTTGTCATCTTCATCATTGTGGTTGGCTATTTTATATAGAGCAACGTCGTAAGGAGATATCACACTTAGGTATATTCTCCGATCATCTATGTCGTATTCCTCATTTTTCAAAGCCCTGGCATTTGGATCCGATCTTCTCAGAAGAAAAGGTAAACATTTGCTTTGTTCTGTTATCTCCTTTGTGTTCATTGGTTCTGATGACTGAATGTAGTTATTAGTAGATCTTTCTGGTCGATTTGCTTAGTTTCGATGCTCGACTCGTACTTTGTTTGAGTGTTTTTAGATTCATTGCGACGATTTTAGAGCTTTTGTTAGCTTTTCGAGTGAATTCCTGGTTTGATGCCCGAAAGAGTTTGTTTTTATCGATTTGGTAGTGTATCTAAACCTTTATGGAATTTAACATTTTTTGCTTTCTAAGATGGTCTAATTAGAAACATTCAGACATCTCAAGTATTTCCATGGTTCATGTTGGGTATAGTGGTTATGTTAACCAGTCCATGAATGATAATGCTTTCGTCTCCACTTTAACGGCATTTGACAGTTAGTTTTGGATCTACTTTCTTGAAATGCAAGTAAAATAAGACCTTCATGTATTACTTACATTTCTGCATCTTCTTTTTCTTTTGAAAGTTTTATAGATCTGATTTATGATACTGGGATATAAATCTACATGTTTTTTGGTCATCATTACATGCATTTGTTTGAATTTATACCCGGGCTTACATGAAATCTCAACTATTTAACCCGTTTTATCTGCTTGTAGGCTTTTCTCCAAAGCAGTGTATCCAAGATGTCGAGTGGATCATCACGGGAATTTGTTTACATCGCAAAGTTGACCAAACAAGCTGAAAGTTATGAGGAAATGGTTGAATTCATGGAGAAGGTTGCCAAGACTGTGGATGTCGAGGAACTTTCAGTTGAGGAGAGAATCTGCTCTCTGTTGCCTACAATGTCATTGGAGCCAGAATGGATTTGGAGGATCATCTCTTCTATCGAGCAGAAGGAAGAGAGTAAGGGAAATGACGATCATGTTGCTACGATCAAGGATTACAGAGGCAGGATTGAGTCTGAACTTAGCAAGATCTGTGATGGGATTTTGAACCTTCTGGATTCTCATCTCAATCCAGCTGCCTCTTCAGCTGAATGTAAAGTCTTCTACCTTAAAATGAAAGGTGACTACCACAGGTATCTAGCCGAGTTTAAGGGTGACGCTGAGAGGAAGGAAGCTGGTGAGAGCACCTTGCTGGTTTACAAGTCTGCTCAGGCAAGTGATTCTCACTTTTAACCATAGAAATTCTTATTCTTTAGAAAAATCGTTGGTATTGTTTCGTGTCATTGATATGTTAATATTGTTGTCTATGCTCTGGATACAGGACATTGCTCTTGCTGATTTAGCTCCCACTCACCCAATTAGGTTGGGTCTAGCACTTAACTTCACTGTTTTCTTATTTGCTATACGATAGTTTTAAGATAGTTGTAGAACTATGTTATCATTCACAAGCCTATTAGGAGTCTCACATAGGTTTCAATAGGCTCTAATATAGGATTTCAATAGCCTATAAAAAAATAATTTTTAGGATGTGTTTTATCTATTCATTAAGTTGTATTCTAGTCGGTTTGATCCATAAAGAATAACAAAAGGAAAAAGAATGAGAACATGTCCGAATATTAGCCACCTAAATACCAACCATCGATTACCAAATCAAGATAATATTCATGTTATATTGTCCAAATTGATAACATTAAATATATAATTTGGTTATTACGATATGACAAATAATATGATCAGCCGCACATCGCTCCTCTGATACTTTGCATTAGTTAACCCTGAAAATACTCCGAGCTCTTTATACTGATGTTAAATACTTCTGTAATTGGAGCTTCTAAGAATGGATCTTATAGGTTTATAGGTTGAGTAGATCAAATATTTAAGTTGAAACTATTTTGATATGAACTTGATTCATCAGATGATGAATGTTCTCTTGTGATTGATTGTAATATGGTTGCCTTGACTTGGCTAATGTGTTCATTTCTTAATGTTTCGTTTTCATTAGATTATATAATGCTTCGATTTTATTAGACTGTATATATATATGTATATGTAATGTATGTATGCATGCATTGCAATGTGGGTTTTGTTTTCTCTGGGTACAAAATCCTTTCTTAAGATAGTAATGTGATTGGGAATTGCTGGAAATGATGAAATTTGTGAAAAAATATAATCGTTTTTTGAGGGTACAAGATGATGTCAAAAGGCACGGAACTTCGTTTCTTTCTATTCTCTGACTTTTTTTTTTCAGTGTGGAGAAATGATTATATTTATTCATATATGTTTTGACAAATCTAAAGATCACAAGTTCGACTCCAAGAATTGGAAAATCAATTTAGTACCAAATTGTAGGACATTAATCATAGATAATATATAATATTTTTTGTATTCTATTTTAAATTTATTTATTATATATAATTTAATAAATAATTATATTTTTTAACGATAAAATTAATCTAAATACAATTATCGTATTGTAAAAAATAACATAAACACTCGCACATCGCGCGAGATATTGTTTAGTTAGAAAAAATAATCCTTCATCCACCGATAAATTTAAATTTATATTTGGAATGCTTTAAAAAAATTATTTAACGGTTGACTTAAAAATGATAAATCTTTGGTGGTGATTTGTATATATTTTGCATAGTATATATATACATGTCGAAATATATTTAGTCGATTATATAATTTATACCATTTAAGAACTCAATCATAAAGTCTCTATGTAAAATACCCCAATATCTATATAAACATTTTTTATATTAATGATTTTAAAGGAGACCCGCAATGTGAATGCTAAATTTTGGATGATTTTGTAATTTCAAAGTTTTTTTCTTGATATTTTTTCTAAAATTATCCACCACAAGTTTAAACGACATTTACATAACATTTTCACATTTCAGTAAATATTATAAATCATATGAAAGAATTGAATGTAAAGTAATATTTCTTTTAACTACTTTTATTTTATTTAAAATTAAAATCAAAATTAGATAGTAATAAAGGTGGAAAATATTTGAAATATTCGTATCTCATCCGTATTCGAACCAAAAATTCAAATATTCGAAGGATCGAATACAAATACAAATATTAGAAATAAGATATTCGACACGTACAAATACAAATAGTCGATCTGATTATCCGAACTAATCGTATCTGTAAAACTAAATAAATAATTTATTAAATATATATATAAATTTATAAAAAATTTAATTTTAAAGGATCAAATTATAAATAATAAAATTTTGAATTTAAAAAATTTACTCAAAATATAAATACATAGAATAATATAAAAAGAATATCAAACAAAAGACTAATATGTTAATATTAAACAATTTCAACATAATCCTAAGTGACATCTTTTCGTATACCGTCATTCTCTCATCCCGTTTATCTCTTCTTTCTCTTAGTTATCTCCATCTTTCTCTTTCCTTATTCATCCCTCTTTGCCAAACGTGGTTCTTCCGTCTAGGGTGTCGTGGTGCGGTGGTTCATCCTTTTGTGGTGCCATGGTACGATGGTCCGTCCATTCGCGGTGCGGTGGTTCATCCGTATGTCGTTTTCTGTGGTGCTATGGTTCATCCGTCCATGGTTTGTTATGGTATCATGGTTCTTCCGTTGGTGGTTTGTTATGGTTCGTTCGTCCGTGGTTCGTGGTTTTTAGTCGGTCATCCGTGGTCTATGGTCCGTGGTATGTGGTTTATTCGTCGTATGTGGTCTGTCTTGTGGTTGGTCTTTCTGACGTTTGACTTATACGAATTTCATATTTTTCATTGGATTTTTTATTAAGTTTAGATACGGATAAAGATATATTCAAATATTTATGGATATCGAATTTACGAGTATTAGAATTTATAAATATAAATACGAAAAATAAAATCGAATATTCGACAAATATGAATACAAATAATAATATTGAATTCGACGAATATGAATACTGATAATTTGAAATCAGATTAATTGATTCAAATGAGCCAAAACGGCTAAATATACAAAGTTAGACCTAATTACAATAATAATAGATCTAATTACAAAAAGACTTATATACCCCTATACATGTATCCTTTACACGCCCCCTCAAGATGGAGCACCCTCGGTGAGTCCAATCTTGGAACACAAGAGCTGAAACGGAAGTCTCGGGAGAGGATGCGGCCGTGGACGCAATAGAGCGGTATTCAGCCTCAGTAGATGAACGAGAGAGTCCGGTTTGCTTCTTAGACGACCAGGAAATAGGATGCGCACCAAGGAAGAGGAGATACACCCCGGTGGACTTGAGATCAAGAGAGTCTCCAGCCCAATCTGCATCGGTAAAGGCATGTAAGGAGAGGGTGTTCTTGGCGGATAAGAAGATACCTCAATCCTTCGTGCCAGCAAGATAACGTAGGACTCTTTTGATGGCTTGCCAATGAACATCCGTGGGAGTATGCATGAATTGGGACAACTTGTTGACAATGAAGCTAACGTCCGGTCGTGTGAGAGATAGATACTGTAGTCCTCCAACAATGGACCGGTACTCCGTGGGATTGGAGAGGGAAGTCCCCGTGTCAAGTGTCATACGAGATGATGACGGCATGGGCGTAGGAACCGGCTTTGCTTCATGCATGAGACAACGGTTGAGAAGATCCTGAATGTACTTCCGTTGAGTCAAAAGTAGGCCATGAGATGTGCGCGTTGCTTCTACCCCGAGAAAGTATGATAAGTCACCCAAGTCTTTGATGGAGAAGCGGGCGGCTAGGGCATCAATGAACTGCTGGACTTTCGATGAGCAATTGCCTGTAACAACAACATCATCAACATAAACCAGCACATACAATGGTAGCGCGGTACGAGCAAGAAGAAATGTGCAAAGTTCCGAATACCATGCTCGAGGAGCTTGTTTGAGACCATAGATTGCTCGCTGAAGTCTGCACACATGAGTAGGATGAGTTGGATCAATGAAACCCGGGGGTTGAGACATGTATTCCTCCTCCATGAGACGGCCTTGAAGAAAGGCGTTATTGACATCAAGTTGTCGGAGAGACCATCCACGGGAGACCGTAATGCTCAAGATAACACAGATGGTTGTAGGTTTGACAACCGGGATGAATGTCTCATGATAATCGATGCCCGATCTTTGGTGAAACCCCTTTGCAACAAGTCGAGTTTTGAATCGTTCCACGGATCCGTCTTGTTTGCATTTGATTCGAAATACCCATCGACAACCAACAATATTCTTTGCTTGTGCTGCGGGAACAAGCTGCCACGTTTGGTTGCGATGTAAGGCTTGTAACTCAGAATCCATTGCATCGCTTTGCTTGTGCTGCGGGAACAAACTACTACGTTTGGTTGCGATGTAGGGCTTGTAACTCAGAATCCATTGTATCACGCCATCGAGGATCTTTCAAGGCTTGAGTGATATTAGCCGGTTCACTTTCCACCTGAGCTACAAGAGCAGATTGGTTATTGCGGTTAGCAACATTACTCTTTGAGCGAGTAACCATCGGGTGCGAATTTGTGCGAGGGCATTGCGGTGGCACGTCCAAGATAATAAGCTTAGGAGACTGTGACGACGTTGAGGGCTCAACATGAGGAGGAGCCGAAGACGGGGAGCCAATATCCGAGGATTGCAGCGGTGAAGAATCCGAGCTTAGGGGCTAAACCGGTAACAGAGCAATGAGTGGTGGCGAGAAGGATGGTGTAGGGTTGACGCTATTTGAAGAAGTGGCTACCGTGGGTGACTTTTTGGTTTGTGGGAAAAATTTAGTAGGCTCGGCAAAGGGATAGATAGACTCAATGAAGTGGACATGACGGGAGATAAATATGCGCGACCTAAGCAGATCAAGACAAACGTATGCACTTTGAGTGGATGAGTACCCAAGGAAGACACATGGATCGGACTTGGGTTCTAATTTGTTCGCTGTATAGGGACGTAACCAAGGGTAACATAGACATCTAAAGACATGAAGTTTAGTATAGTTTGGTGGTTGTTGGAAGAGACACTCGTAAGGGAAAGACATACCAAGGGTCGGTGTCGGGAGGCGATTAATGAGATAAGCCGCCGTACAAAACGCATACGACCAATAGGTTAAGGGCATGGAGGAATGTGTGAGAAGGGAAAGACCGGTTTCTACAACATGCCTATGTCGTCTTTCCGATATACCATTATGTTCGGGAGTATGCGGTGGAGATGTGAAATGAGAAATGCCATGAGAGGATAGAAAAGAACGTAAGGCAATGAATTCACCTCCGTTATCCGAATAGAGTGTTGCAATGCGTTTGTCAAATTTGTTTTCAACAAGTGTTTTGAATTGAATGAATGTGTCACGAACTTGAGATTTGGTTTTGAGTGGATACAACCAAGAATAACGTGTAAAGTGATCTACAAAAATGACATAATATTTGAAGCAATCAACGGAATAAATCGGAGATGTCCAAACATCAAAAAAGATCACTTCAAGTGGTCGAGAAATGGAACTGGAAAAAAGGTAATTTGTGACTTTTATTACGACAACACGCATTGCAAAACACATAAGAAGAATCCCGAGACAATGGTAAATCAAAGGTTTTGATAACTTTACTCAAAATCAAAGACGACGAATGACCTAAACGGGAATGCCACTCGAACGAAGTGGTCATGACACTATGAAATGCATAAGGAGGAAACGAGGTACTAGTTGGGGCGGGCCACTCATAAACTCCATCTTTAGCGCTTCCTTTCAGAAGTTGCGCCCCCGTGCTGAGATCCTTCACCTGAAAGTCACAAGGAGTAAATTCAACGGATACGTCATTAGTCTTACAAAGTTGATTAATCGAAATCAAGTTCTTGCATATCTTAGGCACACATAAAACATTCTGTAATGCTAACGACCTAGTGTCAAGGGGTAAAGAAATAGAACCCGTATGTGTGATGGATAAGCCGTTTCCATCACCGACAACAACATCATCAGTGCCGCGGTATGGGGAGTGGATGGCAAGATTGGAGAGATCCGATGTGATGTGATGAGATGCTCCACTATCCAGTATCCACGAGTTGGCATCATAGGGTGAGACAGCATCATGGTGAGCTTGCGGTCGTATCTCCCAATGCGAGGAGGAATGTTGCCATGGCTGCGTCGGGGGATTCTCTAGAATACCGGGGGAAGAGACAAGACGGAAGCGTGGACATCGTTGAACGTTGTGGCCTTGAACATCACACGCTTGACATTTGCCTTGATAGCCACGACGTGTTGGTGAACGTTGACGAGGACGTCGAGACCAATTGGATGAGCCGGACGAGCGAGAATCCGGACGAGACCAATTTGACGAGCCGGACGAGCGAGAATCCGGGCGAGACCAATTGGATGAGCGTGTGGCCGTGGGGTTGGTCGTGATTGGAGCAACGACCAATAGAGGATGCGGCTCAGCAGTAGCCAATTTGGCCTCATGATTAAGAAGTTTTTCGTGAACTTCTTCAACGGATGCAGCGGTATCCTTTGCACGAATGA
>CM071870.1:37443173-37457430 GCA_036759665.1 Gynandropsis gynandra | reverse complement strand
GGAGTCCTAGAGTTCATGATTCCTTGGCGACTTATTAAGAAAAAGTACGAAATAATATCGTCTTCAGTACTGCCATATCTTACTTATCAACTTTCTATTGGTTAATTTACATTTTTATTAATTTATGCTTTAGAATATTTCAAAAATTCAACCTACTTTTAAAAGAATTGTGACAATACACCTCCGTTGTTGCTATAAAGCGAATATAGAAATGCATAGATTAAAAAGATTGGCATCTTCTCTGCTACTAAAATATAAATCCTTAATTCTTATAAACTTCATATTTTTAGTATTCTTTCTGACAACTAATGTAAAAAGATTGTAATTATTAATAAATGATAAATTCATATTTTTGCCATTCTTCGAAAGACATTGAAAAACTCATTTTATTTATCCTTACAAAATAGTTAAAGCTTGATTTTGAGAATAAAAGTTTTGTTTTACATATCTATAGCTATCCTAAATTAACAGGAGGTTTTATTGGATAAATTCAATTTGTACGAAAGAATTAATGGCATACGCTCTTTATTAAAAAAATATGTAAATAAATAGATATATATTTAAAGATATCAAATGGTTATTAAAATAGATAGTCTTCTAAAATTTCTAGTCTAGTTTCACCTAAATCTTGTTTAGACGTTCGACTACTGTGGATTATACACCATTTTATGAATTTGTTTTTTGTTTTAATTTATTTTTGTTCAAACTAATGTTGTTTTAATATTTAGAGAAAATATAAATTAAAAACAATTTACAAAAAATAATTTTTTTGTTCTCGTATTTTAAAACATAAAAATGTTGTAAAGAAGAAAGTGAATAACAATTAAGAAAAATAATTTTTAAAACAAAAAACGTCGGGATGTCGGTTAGTCATCAACTGATCTATTTAGATGTTTGACATCCGTCAAATATTCAACTAATGTGTACTTTTAAAACCATGTTACTAAAAAAAAGAAATAAAAACATCTGTGGAGAATATTACATAGAATTCGAGTTATACCGAACTTAACCAAGAATCAATTATGGTCTCCATTGAACCCGGATTTAACTAGTTGTTATAGTTAGTTATGAACATGTGAGAGACACATATTTTCTTCTTCACATGGGATGAGCAGCTCTGTTCCGAAACAAGGCATATATATTCACAACACCATGGTGATTAGAGATGAGTTTTTTTTTTCAATAAAATTCTCTTGTAAAATCCCGAATTCCTTAAAAGACGAACTCTTGTTTTACTTGAAAGGTTCTAAGAAAGGCTATCAAGATTGCATTTGATCTTGATTGTGAGTAGGATTATCACAACGATAATTCGAATATGTTAAATCTCAGTGTTGTTTCATTGCTTTCTAGTTTACATTCCAACTCATATCCCTATTTTCGAAGTTCAAACCTTATAAATGGTATCACAGCAACGATTGTGAAGCAATCTATGCAAGAAGGCTTCTTAGTATATATCAAGAAGTTAAAGATCAAAAGAAAGAAGGGATGGCTACCGTGTTTAAGCTTGATACTGAAAAATATAACGGAAAAGGGGGATTTTTATCTTTGGAAAGAGAAAATCCTTGTCAACTTAGAAATTCTGAACTTTATGATGTTTTGAGCGAAGATCCTAAAGCATAAATGCATGACAAGAAGGTCGTTAAACAAGAAGGCGTTAGATGAGGAGAAAGGGACAGGTTAAAAAACTGAAAAGGATATAGCAACTGAATCAAGGCAAGAACAAAGTAGAAAGGTGAGAAACCTCATTCTTCTATGTTTAAGCAACCAAATTATGCACAAATTGAAGTATGAACACATAGTCGCAAGATTATGGCGAACACTTGAACATGAATTTATGCATAAATCTCTTCTTAGCAACACATATTTGAAGTATAAAATGTACGACTCCAGAATGGACGAGACAAAGACCATAAAAGAAAATACAGATGTGTTCAAGAAAATGATTACTGATCTAGTAAATCTCAAGATAGACATTTGAGAGGATGATCAATGTTTGTTTTTGTTAAATTCATTGCCAGAACAATATGAACAATTAAAGGATACATTGTGATACAACAAAAGAGAGACAATAACTCTAGATGAAATAACAAGTGTTGCATTCTCAAAGGAACTTGAGTTTGTAGCCAAGTTAAGGAGAACCACAGCTGAAGGCTTGATGGTTAGAGGCATGAGTGGAAAAAGTGAAAAAACCAGATGGTAAACGAAAGAAATTAAGATCTAAGTCCATAGAAAATTCAAGAACTGGATGTTGGTTTTGCGATAAGGAAGGGCATTTAAAAAAAGAATGCAATACAAGAAAGGAGTTCTTGGAATCTCATAATCACAGATCCACGAATGATACAATGGTAGAGGTTGAAGATGAGATTGAAGTTCTTACCATATCAGATGAGTATCCAAAGGAACAATGTGTATTGGACTCTGGTTGCAGTTATCATATGACACCAAGACATGATTGATTCCAAGAACTGAAGCTATGTAGTGTTGGAAGAGTTTTTATGTAAAAAAATGATATTTGAAGTGCACGAAATTTGATCTGTCAAGTTCAGGCTTCATGATGGGTTTGTAAAGATGTTATCTCAGGTAAGATACATTCCGAATCTTAAAAAAATTTGATATCCCTAGGTTCTTTAGGGATAGTCATATAAATCTCAAAATTGATGCCTCAAGATTCTGAAAGGATCTATGTTGGTTGTAAAAGGAGAGTTATACGAAGGTTTGTATGTTCTCAGAGGTACTATAGAATGTGGAGAAGTGTTGTAGGTAAATAATAGTGGAAGTGAAACTAGTATATGGTATAATAGGTTGGCACATCTAATCTACAAAGGAACGGAACTTCTGGGAAAGAAGAGGTTATTAGACTAAAGGAAGATCATTGAGTTTAGTTTATGAAGTATGTGTAATGGGTAAATCTCATAAGTTAAGCTTCAAGAGTGGGCAACACAACTCAAAGTCAGTCTTGGAATACATGCATTTAGATGTATGGGGTTCCTCAAGTGTTACACCTTCAATGTCTAAGAACCAATACTTCCTATTTATGATATACGACTGCTCCAGGAAAGCCTAGATTGTTATTCTGAAAACCAAGGACCAAACATTCAAGAAGTTAAAAGAATGGAAGACATTGGTGGAGAAACAATATGATAATTAAGCAAAATACATAAGGATAGACAATGGCTTATAATTTTATAATAAAGTCTTTGATGGATTCTACAAAGAGTCAGGAATTACACGATATAGAACTTGCATCTATATTCCACAACAAAATGGAGTTGCAGAATGCGTAAACTGCACCATCATGGACAAAGTCAGATGCTTACTCACATATTCTGGTCTACCAAAGGAATTTTGGTAGAAGCTGCATCAATGGCAGTTCATGTGATAAAAAAAAATCACCATCATCAGCAATAGAGTTTGACATTTCAGATCAAAGTGGGCAAACAAAAAACCAGTCTAATTATCTTAGGAGGTTTGAAGCCGTGCATATGTTCACTGTGCAAGGTAAATTGAATCCTAGAGCAAGAAGACCATTTTTATAGGCTATCCTGAAAGAGTTAAGGGCTACAATCTGTTGATGCCAGATGACAACAAGTTTATAGTCAGTAAAGATGTGATATTTGAAGATATTAAGGCCTACAAAGACCTGCAGAATGAGAAATAAAAGTCTGAAATAGATATTGAACATACTAGAAAAATTCTTACAGTTTCCATAAAGGAACAAATTGACATAAATATAGATAAAGGAGAAGTTATCAGAAGACAGAAAAATGGAGAAAATGATACAAGAAGTGAAGATTCATGTACAAAGATAAGAGAAGATGTAATATCAAATGGCACCGAGAATGAAGAAGTGAAAGGGTACCAACTTGCAAGGGGCAGAATGAGAAGAGAGATACATCCATCGATTAGATAGTTAGATGGTAGTTGTGTGGCTTTTTCTTTCACTACAGTTCAAGGACTGGGTCTAGATGAACCCAAAAGCTACAAAGAAGTAGTGAGCTCAAAAGATAAGAATTTTTGGAAAAAAGCAATGAATGAGAAAATGAGTTCTCTAATTAAAAATAAGACATGAGAACTGGTAGACGGGCGAAGAAACCAAAATTTGGTAGGAAACAAGTGGATATTTAAAAGGAAGTCTAGAATACCAAGAAGACAAGGACCAAGGTTTAAGACAAGGCTAGTAGCTAAAGTCTACTCACAAGTTGAAGGGATATACTATCAAGGGGTATTCTCTCGTGTGGTAAAACATGTGTCCACTAGACTGTTGTTATCTATAGTGCTTATGCAGACTTAGAGTTGGAACAACTAGATGTGAAGACAATTTTTCTTCATGGAGAAATAAAAGAACTCGTCTACAAGAAATGACCAGGAGGCTACATTGACAAAGAGAAACAAAAACATGTGTGTCTACTTAGAAAATCTTTGTATGGATTTAAACAGACCTCTCGCCAGTGGAACAAGAACTTTGACACACCAGTGGAACAAGAAGTTTGACACATTCATGCTAATCTGAGACTTCAATAGAAGTAAGTATGATACATGTGTCTATTACAAAAGGGCTGCAAATAGCTTATATATATATATGTGGATGATATGCTCATTGCAATAAAGAACTTAGATGACCTAAAAAGGATTAAGGAAATGTTAAGTTCAGAATTTGATACGAAGGATCTTGAAAAAGCTACAAAGATTCTTGGAATGGATATCAGAAGAGATAATACAAGAAAACTCTCACTTTATCTCAAAAGGATTATTTGGAAAACGGGTTGTATATATTTGGAATGTTGAGATGAAAAACTGCATGCCATTGGGAACTCATTTTAATTTTTTTGCACAAATTAAGGAAGGTATGAAGGCAAAAATGGAGTCCACTCCACACTCAAGTGTTGTTGGAAGTATCATGTACGTCATGGTAGGGTCTCGACCAAACTTAGCATATGGCATAGGTGTTCCGAGTCGGTTTTTGAGTAATCCATCGAAGTTACACTAGAAAGAAGTTAAATGGATGCTCATGTATATCATAGGAATGACATAGATGAAGTTCGAATATGGTCAAGAAAAGGAGTTCAAGGTTCAAGGTTATTATGACTCAAATTTTGCTGCAGATCCTGATAAATGAAGGTCAATTACAGGTTTTGTATTTATGATAGGTGGGAACACTATCAGCTGGACGTCGTGTTTGCAACATGTGGTGGCACTCACATCAATGGAGGCTGAGTACATTGCTTTGATAGAGGCTACAAAAGAGGTTTTTTGGCTGAAAGGAATTGTCACAGAATTTGAGTATCGTCAAGAATCCATGGAAATCTGGTGTGACTCCTCTAGTGTTATTTATCTATCAAAGAAAATCATGTTTCATGAAAGGACAAAACACAATGATGTAAGGTTATACTTTATGAGTGATTTGATTGTAGAAGGGGTAGTTCATGTGAAGAAAATTTGGACGAATCATAATCCATTAAATGTTTTGACGAAGGTTATTCCCACAACAAATTTCAGACAAGCATTCCAAGTGCTTAGGATCTTTGATACATAAGTATCAAGCAGATGTCCTTTAGAACTAAGATGAATGTGGTACATATGAGGATGTGAAGATTTAAACTCAATTTTCTCTTATTGAGTGGAAATTTTGTTTTAGAATAATAAAGAGAAATCGAGTTTTATCAGACTTAACATAGAATCGATTATGATCTCCAATTGAACCGGTTGTTATAGTTAGTTATGAACATGTGAGAGGCACGTGGAATCTTCTTCACTTGGGATGAGTAGCTTTGTTCCAAACCAGAGCCTATATGTTCACAGCAACACGAGGATTCGACAAATTCCAAATTATTCATAAGACAAATTCTTGTAATCATTTGAAAGGTTTTAAAAAACACTATCAAGATCGGATTAGATCTTGATCGTGAATATGATTATCATAACAATAATTTGAACATGTTACATTTCGATGATGTTTCATTATTTTTTTTGTTTACATTCCAATTCATATGTCTGCTTTCCAATTTCAAGTCTTACAATATCAATTACATAATTAATATTTGATGAGATATAAACAAAATTAATTTTCCACGACCGGATTTATTAAATATTAGGTCGAATTAAAATAGATGTATGGTAAAATAAAGTAGAACAATATGTAAGAGGAGAGAACAAGAGGTAGAAAAAGAGAATGCTTTATTCAAGAATATTTCTCAAGCATATATCACAAATAGAGTTGCCTCTATTTATAGGCATACAAGGTAGATGAAGAGATAAACAAAGTAGATGAATAGATTATGTAGTCATAATTCATAGAATTCAAGAGTGATTAACTGAGAGAGTAAATAGAAAAGATGAAGAGTTAGAGAAACTCAAAAGACATTAACATAATTATTATTATTATTATTATTTTATAATACTTTCCTTTCAATGTCTATTGAATAAAAAGAATATTCCTCGTTAAAACCTTTTACTAGGTAAAACCCGTAGAAAAAAAACCCCTAGTAAAGAAAAAAGAGTACATACTCTTAATGATATGCAATAGATACGTTTTCTTGTTAAAAACCTTTATTAAGAAAACCTAATTGGAGAAACTTAGTAAAGGAAAAAAGAGTGCAATGCATATATTTTCTATCCTTGATAAGATCATCGTTTTATATCTTTCAAATGACGCATTACGATTAAGTAAACCATCTTCTCAAATAATCCCGTAGGTAATGTCTTAGTGAATAAATCTGTTGAATTCTCACTAGACTTAATTTGTTGAACATATATTTCACCATTTTGTTAATGTAACAATCTTTTAATTGAGCTATGCATGCATTATTATCCTCAAATAATTTTGTGGGGATATTTTTTATCAATTGGAAGACTACATGACTCCATAATATATTGAGATACTAATATCAACCAAATGCATTCACGACTTGCCTCGTGAATTGCTGATATCTCTGCATGATTGATGAAGTGGCTACCAATATTTTTTTATAGAACGTCATGAGATTACAGTTCCCCCACAAGTAAATACATACTCAGATTGAGATCGAGATTTATGAGGTCTGATAAATATCCAACATCTGCGTAACCAATCAAATTTGGTTTTGATGAGTTACAATAATATAAGCTCATATCTGGTCCCTCGAAGATATCTAAAGATATGTTTTACACCATTCCAGTGTCTTCAAGTTGGTGAGGAACTATATCTTACCAATAAACGTACTGCAAAAGATATATCAGAACGTGTATTATTAGCAAGATACATTAGTGTTCCAATAGTAGTAAGATATGGTACTTCAGGACCAAGTAATTCTTCATTTTCTCACGCGGTCTAAAGACATCTTTATTAATGTTTAGTGACCTTCCTACCACTAGACTACTTAAAAGATGTGATTTATCTGTGTAAAACCCTTTAAGTACTTTTTCTATATAATTTGATTGATGCAAAAATATTCCACCTTTCAAATGCTTAAATTGAAGACCTTCCTCGACTGGATCATTTTCCAAATATTGCTTCATCATTGCTGTGTTGTTTCAAGAAAGAGCTGTATTTCAAACAGAAACATCAGTTGTCTTTCACATTCCTTTATAATTTTGACTCTTCGATTATTAACTGAAAGAACAAAATGATATTTCTCTAATGCATTGCTGATAATAGAAATGTAAGGTCGAGGTGCTCCTGTACATATCTACTATTTGGATATGCATTATGGAAGGATTATTATACGCTTCTAGAATTTTAAATCCTTTAGAGAATTTCATATATATATATATATATATATCATGTTCTAACGAGCCATACAAATAAACTGTGACTACATCCATGAGGCGCATTTCAAGTTCTTGAGTCATTGCCAGATTTATCAAATATCGAAATGTTATTGCACACACCACATGCGAATATGTTTTTTTATAATCAACACCAGAAATTTGGGTAAGAACTTAAAAAACAAATCTTTCTTTATATCAAACAATATCATTTTGTTCATTTCTTTTTCGTACAAATACCCTTTTATAACCAACTGGTTTGATCCCTTCAGGTGTTTGTATTATTGGTCCAAAAAATCCTTGTTTTTTAAACGAATCTAATTCACACTTGATTGCCCCTTTCCATATTGGCAATCATTTTTATTTCTACACTCTTCTATAGAGGTAGGTTCATGATCCTCGTTTTCATTTATTATATTATGCACTATATTATCAACAAAAACATTGACGATAATTTTTTCTTTTCGGTTCCATCTTCATCCTGTATTTATATAGTTAATTGAAATCTCTTCATTTTCATTGGTTTCAGGAACCTAGTTACTTTCATCATTAAATACATCAACAATCTCTTCTAGAGATACATCATTGTTTTTATCATCATGATTATTTGCTCCTTTTCTTTTTCAAGGAAGTTTATCTTTGAATCTAAGTGATATGCCATGCTTTAGGCATGCCTTGAACTCACTAGCAATTATAGGTTTTCTTTCGGGGACATTTATTCTAATTGGAGCATTCACAGCTGGAATGTGAAATTTTGTAACTCTTTCTTGGTCAGTAAATGCTTCTAGCAATTGATATCGCAATACCTTACAAATGAATTATCCTTTGAACTTCTAAATCACTTTCTTTTGTTAAAGGATCTAAATTTTTTTAATGATGATACATTCCATGAATCCCTTTCTCCAACTGTTTGTTACTTTCCGCTAATATTGGGAATAGTGACTCCTCAAAATTAAAATTTGTAAATTTTGCAGTGAAAACATCTCCCGTCATTGGTTCAATATATTTGATTATAGACGGAGATTCGTACCCAACATATATTTCCAATCTCCTTTGAGGTCCCATTTTTGTCCATTGTGGTGGATAATTGGGACATACACCGCACATCCAAAAATTCTCAAATGAGAAATATTTGTTTCCTGACCATAAACTAAGTGTAAAGAGGAATTATCATGATAACTAGTTGGCCGAATGTGAATAAGTTTTGTTGCATACAAAACAGCATGACCCCAAACCTGAATAGGAAGATTGGATTTCATAAGTATTGGTCTTGCAATCCATTGAATTCGTTTTTTATAAATGACTGCTAGACCATTTTGAGTATAAACATAAGCTATAGGATGTTCTACTCTTATACCAATCGACATACAATAAGTCACAAAAGAATGTGACATGAATTCACCAACATTATCAATACGAATTGTTTTAATCGATGATCAGGAAAATGTGTATGTAATCGTATTATTTGTGCAAGTAATCTCGCAAAAGCCAAATTACGAGACAATAATAAGCACACGTATGACCATCTCATTGATGCATCAATTAATACCATGAAATATCTCAATGATCCACATGGTGGATGAATCGGGCCTCATTTATCACGTTGAATTCTTTCTAGAAATGATAATGATTCATTTCTTATTTTTGCTAATGAGGGCCTTGTTATTAGCTTTCCTTTTGAGCAAGCAACAGAAGAAAATTCATGGGATTGCAAAATATTTTGGTTTTTCAATGAATGACCACATGAATTCTCAATAATTTTTTGCATCATCGTTGAACCGAGATGGCCTAACCGGTCATGCTAAAATTTGAATTTATTTTGTAAAATATGGTTTACAAAATCAATAAACTTTGGGTTTACTGTATTATATGCTTCAATCATCTCAATAGATGTGCAATATAAATCAGATGAGAAAGCGGGTAACTTTTCTAACACACACCTCTTACCCATCATAGTTGAGGTAATACAAAGGTATTTAATGCCTTTTTCATTCATAGTTTTAATGTGATATCCATCGTACGAATATCCTTGAAACTTAACAAATTTCGTGAAGAATTTGGTAAATATAAGACATTATCAATGATAAACTTGAGCCTTTTGGCATCATAAAAATAGCGCTTCTGAAGTCCTCGGCAATTTTTACACATACCGATATGGTATTGACATGTGTTTGATCATTTCTTAAATTTGAAAAATATTTTTTTCTTTAAGAATGGTGTATAGTAGCACTGTCCGCGAGACATAAATCTTTATCTTGGATCTTCATTTGATTTATATTCATAATCTATATAAATAAAAAAATAAACACGATAGACATTAGATTAAAGAAACATAAATTATTGCATAAATTTTATCAAAAGAAAGAGGTCTAAAAGTTCAACATAACTTAGAAAAAAACATCACAAAAAAAAAACACATAACTTATAATATTGAAATATAAAAATGATAAACTTCTTGATCACTTCTGATCATTTTCATCTTTAGGATGAATAAGAAAATAGACAACGTCAAGGGACATCAAATCATCTATGCCTTCCATAAACTTGTTGGAGTCATCCAATCCTTAAATAAGCTTATTGGAGTCATCGACAACAAAAGTAGCATCAACATCGTTTCCTCCATTCTTCAATGAATCTTGGTAGAGGTTTACAAAATTCTTAGGAGTACGACAAATACACGTCCTATGTTCATGCGTCCCACATCGGTGGCAAATACTTTCTTTCTTATTCTTGTCTCCATCATTATTCTCTCAGAATTGTTTTCAACATTGTAATTGCTTGGTCCACCATGGAAATAACCTCTACCTTTTCCTCGTCCTCGTCCACGTCCACGACCGTGGCCTTGACCACGGGCACGACCACGACCACGATCATGATAATTGTTAAATGCTACGACATTCGTTTCAGAGAATGGAATAGAACTAGTGGGATGAGATTCATGATTTTTCATCAGTAACTCGTTATTTTGCTCAGCAACAACGAGACAAGAGATTAGATCCCCATATTTTGTAAACCCTTTTTCACGGTATTGTTGCTGCAAGAGCACATTAGAAGCATGAAACCTGGATAACTTTTTTTCCATCATATTAGAATTAGTGATGGTTTCACTATATCGTTTCATTTGTGAACTTATTCGAAACATTTTCGAGTTATACTTGCTCACAGTTTTTGAAATCTTGGAAACACGAATGCATCCAATTATAACGAGCTTTTGGAAGGATCATGGTTTTTTTATTATCATACCTCCCTTTACACGATTTCCAAAAATTTCCAAAGACCGTGAAGTATTCGATTTTCAATCCATCATGAAGATGATGATGATGGAGAAATATCATGGGTTTCGCCTTATCTTGATTCGATGATTGGTTCGAAATACCAATGGTCTATTTCAGACCTTTTGCATCCATGTGGATTTCCGTATACAACACCCACGACAAATAATTTTTTTCGGTAATGTAAAGAGCCTCAAACTCGAGTTTGACAAGGTTTGACATTATGAACTATATGAATAAAATTATGTGAAATATTAGATCAAACTATAATTTTTCTAATATATAAGATCTATACAAATGACGAGTGTAAAACATACATAGAGGTATAATGATCTTAGTATCAGAGAATAAATATAACAACAAAAGATAATCTAATTGTAATGATTAGAGAAAAAACCTCGAAAATTGAAAATAGAATCTTCGTAATGATAATGTGATGTAAAATAAAGTAGAACAATATGTAAAAGGTAGAGAAAGAAAATTCTTTATTCAAGAAGATTTTTCAAATATATATTACAAATGAAGTTGACTCTATTTATAAACTTACAACATAGATGAATTAACATAAAATAAATGAAAGATAAAGTAATTATAATTCATAGAATTAAAAAATGATAAACAAAAAAATAAATAGAAAAGATGAATAATTGAAGAAAGTTGAAAGAAATTGACATAACTAGTATTATTTTATAATAAAATAGCATTTTTTTCTTCTATATATATAGCCAAAGGCACTTCTTCTCCCACCACCAACGAAAAGTTCGAGTCTTCGGAAAGCTTAACAAAGCTTTCAATTACGACGTCTCTCTAAACCCTACCGGAAAACCATCTCTCTGGCGAACTAAACCACACAAAGCTTAAACATGATGACATACATCGAACCCTTCCTTAGCGAAAATGATGCCGAGGGTGGCATTGGTGCCTGCGACCGGGACGTCGATTCCATGGCCCTCGACATAAAGGGCACAACCATCTGTGGCAGAGAAGCGGCCGAGATCGCCGGAAAAGACTTTGGTGGCATGAACTCTGTCAAGCCCCTCGTCGTCGTGAGACCCACAGGGCCGGAGGATATTTCCCGTGCGGTAAAAGCGGCTCTGCGTTCCGACTGCCTGACGGTGGCAGCGCGAGGGAACGGACACTCCATCAACGGACAAGCGATGTCGGACGGAGGACTCGTTGTCGATATGAGATCGACGGCAGATAATCACTTTCAAGTGGCTTACTCCGGAGAAGGGGCTCCGTTCGTCGACGTATCCGGAGGTGCATTATGGGAAGATGTCTTGAAACGGTGCGTTTCGGAGTACGGTTTGGCTCCGAGGTCTTGGACGGACTACCTCGGGTTAACAGTCGGTGGGACGTTATCTAACGCCGGCGTTGGTGGACAGACTTTCCGTTACGGACCACAGACAGAGAATGTAATGGAGTTAGACGTCGTTACCGGAAAAGGCGACGTCGTTACTTGCTCCCCGACGGAGAATCCAGATTTATTCTTCGCCGTCTTCGGTGGCCTCGGACAGTTCGGTATCATCACCAGAGCTAGGGTTTTGCTTCAGTCCGCACCAGAAATGGTGGGTTATTAATCAAACGTTAGTTAGTTAATCTCCCTAATAATCTCGATTAGATTCTCTAATCCGTACAAAAACATAGGGTAATAAGGTTTCAACGTTTCAAAACAGGGCTTAATAAATAACGATTGGACAACGTAATTTGTGGGTGTATTCTAGATCAATACCTTGATTAGTGGGCTAATTAGTGTTTTTTAATTGTGTTAGGTGAGATGGATAAGGGTGGTTTACGCCGAGTTTGACGAGTTCACTCAAGACGCGGAGTGTCTGGTGAGTCAGGAGGGCGAGTCATTTGATTACGTGGAGGGGTTCGTGTTCGTCAACAGCGAAGATCCAGTCAACGGTTGGCCCACGGTTCCACTTGACCCGGAAGACTGGTTCGACACGACCCGGATCCCGGGATCCGCTGGGTCGGTTCTATACTGTCTCGAAGTGGCTCTTCACAACCGAAACTCGGACCGCAAATCAACCGTCGATACGGTAACGTCTTCGAACACTCTCCTCTTCCTCTGTAATGATTCCATGGTTCGCGTCGTACCATAACTACGATGTGGCGAGAACATCTTCTCTGTCTGATCTCACGGGGTGTGTATGATCGGCCGAGGAAGAAGAACCTTCGGTGGATATCGTCACCGGTTTTCTAGAAACCTTGTTGACACCGGTATTGACATGTGGGGGGAGAAGTTGACCGTGACGGGATACACGGTTTTCTAGAATGACTTGACTGTCAAGAAAGTAAAAGCTCACAGTCACTTGACACGTATATATGAAACTCAGCTTATGTGGAGAAACATAAATTAGAATAAATGAATAAAAAACAGGAATAATGATATATATCTAAGTTTATATTGTATTACAAAATTACGATATATCCGAAAAAATTAAATATTTTTTTATAGATTTATATCCGAACTTTAACTTAAAAATTGTTAAAAAACATTTTAATAAAATATAACCAATAATTAATGAAATATAATAAATAATCAAAATTAAAAAATTACGCAAAAACATAAAATAATACATGATCTATAAAATAAAATATCAATCTTTAATTAATACTTTAGGATATAAATTGTTCCAATAATTAGAATAAATGAATAAAAAACAAGAATAATAATATATATCTAATTTTATGTTGTATTACAAAATGTTGATATATCCGAAAAAGTAAATATTTTTCATATATTTATATCCGAACTTTAACTTAAAAATTAAAAAAAAACATTTTAATAAAATATAACCAATAATTTATGGAATATAATCAATAATCAAAATTAAAAAATTACACAAAAACATAAAATAATTATGTATTATATTTTAGTTCTTGGAATATAATATAATACATAATCTATAAAATAAAATGTTTTGTTCATCTATTTCTTTTATGTCTCCGTTCTTTCTAAAATTATACCCTAACTCCATCTATTTTTTTTTTGTCTCCGTTCTATTAGCAAGTGACAATTGTTGGATAGATTAAGATTTATTCAAGGACTTCAATTCGAGATCGACATGAGCTACGTGGATTTCCTCCTCCGAGTGAAACGTTCTGAGGATATAGCTAGGGCAAACGGGATGTGGGACGCCCCACACCCCTGGCTTAATCTGTTCATCTCGAAACAAGACATCGCCAAGTTCGATCGGACGGTGTTAAAGGAGCTCGTGAAGGATGGCGTGGGA
>CM071870.1:37423054-37439134 GCA_036759665.1 Gynandropsis gynandra | reverse complement strand
GGGGCTAAGGATCGTAGAGGAACAAGGGTCGCAGGGGTCCAAAGGTCGTAGGGGTCCAAGGGTCGCAGAGGGACAAAGGTCGCAGGGGTCCAATGGTCTAAGAGATACAAGGGTCGCAGGGGTCCTAGGGTCGAACTGGGCCACAGGATCGAAATGGATCGCAAGGTCAGACTAGGTCGTTGGGTCGCAGGGCCAAACTGAATCGATGGATAGAATTGGATCGTAGGATCGTAGGGGTATTTTGGAAATATCAACATTTATAAGAGTATTTTTGAAGTTAAAATTTTTTTCTTTTTTAAGAAAGATATTTTTGAAGTGTTTTAACTCAACGAGAATATTTTTGAAGTTACCATCGCAACTCTATAAATAAATATTTGAAGATTTTTTAAGATATGACGTCAAATCAATCTAAAGATAGAACGTCAAATCAATCTAAAATATCAAGGTCACGACTTGTTTTTCGAACACTATTAAAATTTATAAAACTAGGTTTTGAAGTCGCGCGATGCACGGTCTTTTAAAAAATTGCAATTTTATTATTTTTAGTTTTATTCAAAAATAATGAATCATTATGATTTAATATAATTTAATGAATGTGTATTTAAACTGTTTTTTAGGATTTAAATTTATTTATGATCAATAAAGAGTAGATAATTAATAATCATGAATTGATGTACTAAGAAAAATTTTATAACATCATAAAAGAACATATTATATAAAACAACATTAATTTTGAAAAATGTATAAAAGTTTTTTTATGATTATTATGTAAACTTTTAAAAGTTAATTTTAAAACTCATATAATAACAAAATGTACGCAAATAAAAACCAGATACATAAAGAGATCGATGTTCTTTTATGTATCATCTAGCTTTAAAACATATTGTTTAGAAATTATTTGACTATTATTTTTCAAGAATTTTTTAATGATATTAAATCCACGTAAATTTTATTGGTATCGTTGAATAAAGTGATAACGCACATGAATGTTAAATAAATTATACTATAATTAATAACAATATCAATTTTATATGAATTTTAAAAATCATGTGGATTACTGTCAGTCGTTTGAGGATTATGATTGTAATCACATTATTTTTTATACAAATTTCTGGGTAAAATGTTTAATTCTTTGATTACCGTTACTTAAATCCTGGAGCCTTTCCTTCATTTCAGCTGTGGTTTGTTTGTCTCCCATTTTAGGATTTTCCTTCAATTTTTCTGCAGAAGTCCATTTTTAAATCTATGGACATTAACGCTTCTTCCTCTCTTTGCAGACACAGCTTCCCTCTTCTTCTTTGCAGATCTCTCTCTTCTGTTTTGTGCTTTTCTATCTCTTTTCATAGCTGATCTCGTTGCCGCTTCTTCTTTCTGCATGTTGTCGATCTACCCGCCGTCGAGCTGGCCTTTATGCATGCTGTCGTCGGGCCCTTCTCCTCTGCGCACGTCGGTCTGCTCTCCTCTATGTCCGTCGAGCTGCTCCCCTCTGCGTCTCCGCTTCGTCCGCCGAGCTGACCTCCATGTCTGTCGTTGTTCTGCTCTCCTCCTTTGCGCACGCTTTTGTTTCCATTGGTCATTGGTCCTCTGTTGTGCTGCCTGTGGTGCGTCTGTCCACTGAGCAGATCTGTCCGCTGGTATTCGTCGCCTCTTAGTCGGCTACCGCACCGAAGAACGTCAACGGCTTCACAAATGACCATTTGTTAACCTAAACTTCGAGATCAATATTGTATTGGAAACATGATTTGCGTTCGTAATTTACGAGTATATCATACGTGTGGAAACTCAGCTAGGGAGACAGCTTGGGAGCTACGAGCATGTCGTACCTATGGAAATATAAATATATATATTTATATAAATCTCGAAAATATCTAATTATGAGTATAAATAATGATTTAATAATCATATTGATAATACAATATAAATATATTTATATCATTATCGGCGACAAGGCATATTTGTAATAACATTTTATTTCAACAGTGCATATTATGACCAATTTTTATGGTTCAACTTAAAAAAATATTATAAAAATGTGAAATCTAATTATGAGTATAAATAATGATTTAATAATCATATTGATAATACAATATAAATATATTTATATCATTATCGGCGACAAGGCATATTTGTAATAACATTTTATTTCAACAGTGCATATTATGACCAATTTTTATGGTTCAATTTAAAAAAATATTATAAAAATGTGAAAAAAAAATAATGTGTCTATTTATAATACTTTGAGAATAATGTAATATTATAAATTATTATATTTTAAAATTAATAATTACAATAAGAGTGTATGTTGTGTAAAAATGTAATTATAAAAATAATTATAACAAAAATTAAACTAATAATTATAACAAAATTAAAGGATTATCAAAATGTGAAAAAAATAAATAAACATGTGACCTCTTATAATACTCCAAAAATATTTTCTTTCAATAATATTTATATATATAATTTTTAATAATATATAAAATAATAAATTTATATCAATTTAAACGAATAATTAAAATCAAATTAAATAATTATAACTATTCTAAAATATTTTATTTTTAAGAATTAAAAACTGTATGTTATTTAAAATAATAAGTATAACAATAATGATAACAAAATTAGTAAAACTTATTCTCTCTCCAACCTTAAATATTTTTATGTTATGTAAAACAATTATTATAAATATAATGATAACAAAATTAGTAAAATTTATTCTCTCTCCATTATTGTTTTATTCCATTAAATCTAATAATTAAATTATGTGACCATATTAAAGATTGAGTAGAAAAGTTATATACAATTTAAAAATTAATTATATTTATTTTTCAAATCATAAAAATTACGAAAAATCAATATATAAAAAATGCACCTCACCCAATTCGACACGGACCAACAATATATTAATATTTAATTATATATTATAAATTTAAAAAAAATTAAAATAATTTATGTATAATATTACAATGTTAGATTTAATATAATATTTATAACTAAATCTCTATAAAAATAGGGAAACAATTAATATTTGTATATATAGACTTTTTTATTTTTATATAAAGATTTAGTTATAAATAATATATTAATATTTGATTAAGTATAATAAAATTAAAAATATTTTAAATATTTATATTTTGTATTTATATATCAAGGTTTTAGTTATAAGATATTAATATAAATTTTTTTCTCCATTTATATAAAGATGTAGTTATAAATAATATTTCATTAAATATAATAAATTTTAAACATTTGAAATATATTATGTAATATATTATAGTGTTAGGTTTGATGAGATTTTGTGGATATTAATAAGATGTCAAAAGAGATATTTAAAAATTATAAATCATTTAGTATATTTAATAATTTCTTAATAATTAATATAATTATATCTAATAAAAAATGAATTTTAAAAAATAAAAGACTTATTCACCACAATAAGAATTTTTATATATATGATTTAGAATGAAAATATTTCGGACCTTTGAAACGGTTTTAGGACAGCATGAACTTTAAATTTTGTTTCAAATCATCTTTCTAGTAAGCACAAGAAATGCATGCAAAATAAAACATCTAAGCATTTGTTTATATTTAAGGAATTATTTTAAATCAGTGACCTTTTTTATATTTAAAAATTATATTGTTAGGTGAAGCAATGAAATCATTATATAAATTGGCGAATTTCAGTGTGAACGGAAAACGGAGAAGGTTTGGTTATTGGTGGAATCTGTTGGCTCCTCTCTCTCTCTCTCATTAATAAATTAATAAATAAAAAATAAAATAAAAACTTTTAATTTAGCATATGCATCTTTATCCACATCACATCTCTCTTCTTTATCCCTTGTATCTTTCTAACTTGTCTTATTATCCTAAAATTCTTGAAATATTTCAGTTTAATGATAAAATATCTAATTATTAAATTATTAACAATATGTGCACCAACACTAATCACTCGTGCACTTTCGCTTAGATATACATATAAACTTGTTTAATTCAAATAAAAGGTTATTTGCTGATTTTTAGGCATTCAAATAGTACTTAAACTATAGTTTTTAATCAAAATCATTCTCTTAATAATATATATTAAATAAAAGATAGAAAGAAAACATATCAATAATTCAATAAGTTGATAATCATTGAATTTGTAAAATGGTAATTAACATAATTTTACCGAACTTTAAGGTCTATTCTTTCAAATGGATGAGATAAAATTCTCATAAAAAATGAAGAGGAAGAATGTGAAGGAATATAATCAATAGAAAATAATTAATATAATATATTAATGTTTTTATATCTTATTCATTTGAATTATGATAAAAATTTGGAGATAAATTTTGGATTTGATATGTGAATAGGTTTGTAAACATTTAACATATGTTAAATATCAAATATAGAGTTTTAGGGTCTTTGATTAAATGTCAAATATAGGATATTGGATCTTGGACCTCTAAAGATCTTTGATTAATCTAAAATTAATTTTTAATTATGAGTTTAATTTTTTTTAATTTTTTTCAGATTATAAAGAGACACATTTTTTTTTTGAAAAGATATAACCTTTGCATAATATTTTTTCTAGACGAATACCTCTTTTTCCCTCTCTCTTTAACACACATAAGTATATATGTAAATATATATCTATGTATGTATACATGGACGTATATATATTATTAATTTAAATTTATTAAAAAATAATAGTAAATGAAACGGTGTATTTCATTTATCTTAAAGATTTTTTTAAAAATATATATTTTAAATATGTTTAATTTAAAATTTATTAATCAATAATATATAAATACGATATCATTGCTATTTTAGGTTGGAATTTTAATTAAAGTTTAATCATAGAATATAATTTAAAAAATATTATTATAATTTATCTGTATTACGGAATTTCATTCGATATTTTAATATTATATGGTATTGTATAGTAAAATTTCAACTTTTTACAAAAGACGTACTCTTATATTATAGAATTTTATACGAATAATATAGCGAATACTAATTGTATGTAATGTATATGTATTTTACTCTATATTTGAATACAATAGTTCAACATTACATCATCTCTTCCGAAAGCACTGATCGGTTCCACAAATATGTATTGCTCTTTTAGGATGGTGGCCAAATTGCATATACATCATATTTATATGGCCGTTATATACTAATATTTGATGTATATATACATATATTGTAAATGTTATACTATTTATATTGAACTCAAGATAAAAGACCGTTTTAATAAAAAAAAGAAGAAGAATTTATAATAATGAAAAAAACACCATTCGTAAATGCAACATATCCACAAATAACTTTTTTATTTTGTTGGTGTTACATTATTCGCATAGTTTTTTCGAATAACATTGCATGTCCCTTTTCCACCAATGAACTTTTCTCTTAATTTTATAATAATCAGATGTCATTTGACCATCTTTTTACTTTATCTTTGTTATAAAAAAATTTAATTAATAATACAAAAGGTGTAACTCAACACACTTGCTCCCCATGCACACAACACTCCCTACAAGTGATACAAATAAGTGTCAGCCTATTCAATATACATATATACATACATACACATATATATCTTCACACATACATATATACATATATCATAAATCTAGCCAAATCTTACAAGCATAGTAGTTAACAGCTACAGGAATACAAACTATATATAATTCTTATTTTATATTTCAATACACATGTGGAATCCACATATAACAAAGTTATATGTAGATATATGGTATGACTAATCAATTGGATTTTTTTATGTAAAACATAATTTTAATTAATATAAATGAAATTCCTTGTAAAAAAAATTGCGTTAACCCTATATATTTCCCAGTATGAAAATGTTTTACAATTAAACGTTAATATTGCACGAAATTATATTTATATAAGAAATAAAAAAATATCAAAACCATATAATTGAAATTATATCAAAATTCTGAAAATATAACATCATTATAATTATTCTAAAAACTGTTTTTAATAATTATTTTCATTGTGTACACCGTCACTCTTGTCGGAGAAGTCTAAAAACCAAATAGAGCGGTAAGAAGTAGAGAAACAGAAGCCATGCCCCTGTCACTGTAACTTCTTATTTGGGTTAGAAACACACGTAAATGCATACAGACAATTTTCATTGTGTGTGTGTATATATAATATATATATATATAGCAATGTGAAAAATAAGTTATATATATAATGTGTGAAAGGAAATTTAAAAAGGGAGGTAGAAATAAAAATAATAAATAGTCGTAATAATGGGTATGGAGGAATTGTGTCTGCAAGCAGAGAGTGGGGGAAAGGGTCCAAATTCGGGGTTTCATATTGGAATTCAACTCTTTCTCTATTGCACAAAACTACATTTCTAGATGCATCTACATTATATATGTATATATATATATATATTATAAAGCATGTAACGCACTAAATTAACAATTTTAAAAGGTACATAATCCATGAGAAAAATAATTTTCAACCTTCTTTCAAAATGTTAAAATATCTAATTCAATCGTAGATGATCAACAATAAAATTAAATTAACAATTTTAGAAGGCACAAAATCCATGAAAAAATATTTTTCAACCTTCTTTCAAAATGTTAAAAAATTATAATTCAATCGTAGATGATCAACAATAAAATTTTGTTTTAGAGAGACTAAATTATCATTCTACAAGGATGCCATTGACATGGAAGATGAACGGCAAAGCATGGAATATAAGTCCTATGAACGCCGAATCCTACAAATGGTAAAAAAAAAAAGTAAAAATCGTCTATGAAGGAAATAAAAGGAAATTGGTCAATCAAACTCATATAACCACATACGGTGAAAATAAAATATAAAGAACACGTTTTCTTAGAGAAGAAATCGATTTTCAAAATCCTAATCAAAGGATTAAAACTAGATTTAAAGTCCAACAAAGGGCTTAGATGAGAGATTTCTTTAAAGAATCTGTAGCCACCTTTTTTCAATCATATACAATCTACTTTGTTATTAATATAATTTACATTTTTTTTTAAAATGTAATTATATAACTTTTAACACACATTTTTATATATATTATAGTTATATAATAAGATTAAAATAAAAAATGTATTTAATATGTTATTAGAATTTCAATTTTATCATTTTCTGAAAAAAATTCAACTTCAATTTTTCTATTATAATATTGATATTTTCATATTGCCATATGACTCGTACGATAGCGATCCAAACGATCGAAACGATCCATGCGACTTTTGTGATTCATGCGACCCTTGCAATCTATACGATCCAAACGCCCTTTCCAATCCATACGACCCAAATGATCCATGCAATCTATGTGACCCTCGAAAATCGTTCGAAAATCGCTCGAAATCGCTGGAAATTGTTTTCAAATTCGAAATTGTCTTTCGTTCATTCCTCTCAATTTTTAAATATATTTCGTTTCGAAAAAGTAATCGTATATATGTTCATTAACAACAAAATAAAAATACATGTTTTTTCTCTAATTTTTCATTAAATTTTTTAGAATATACGATGAAATAAGAAAATCATAAAAAGGTATGCTGATATTTTATCATCTAATAATTTGGCTTTTTGACAAAACTTCTAAATAAAATCAACAATTGAAATGGTTGCATTCTTTTGAGAATATTCATCATATTGTTATATTAAGAAAGAATATTCATACGCCGTGGCGGCAATAATTAAAAGAAATTCGGAGATTCTTATTTTAGTTAAAATAAATAAAATAATATATGTTTATTATATTTATTATTATTGAAACAGGAAGGTCCGACTGTACTTGCAGACAAAGGTATCAGAAGAGTGATAGATGGATTCTTTTATATACCCAAAATACCCTCTACCTGATAATTACTTCAATTTTATTCACACTCCATAAATGGAAAAATAACAAAATTCTCACCTGTCATTAGGCGTTTATATAATTCGAATATTCAAATTTTACATGCTATTTTTATCTCTATTCATATTTATTAAATAAAACTTTTACGATATTCAAAAATTTTAAAAAATTAGATATTTGTTAAATATCCGAATATGATTCTAAAAATTGTTCTCCCCTCAATTATCAAAGATCTACCTAAAACCCTCTCCGTTCATTATCCGTTAACCGATCTGATTTTGATCCAATTTTGACCCAATTTTGATTTTAATTTTGACCCAAACATGACTTATTTTTTACCTAATTATGCCTCGATTTTGACTCGATTTAATCCCAATTTATACTCGATTTTGGGATTAAATCGAGTCAAAATTGAGTCATATTTGGGTCAAAATTAAAATCAAAATTGGATCAAAATTGGGTCAAAATCGGGTCGGTTAATGGATAATTAACGGATAAATAATGAAGGGGGTTTTAGACAGATTTTTGATAATTAGGGGGGGGGGATAGGAATGAAACTGAAAATCGAGGGAAAAATAGAATGAAGGTCAAAATCAAGAGGGGAATAGAACTAAAGCATGATTTTCAAGGGGAAAAAGGTTGTTTTTCCCATATTTTATCGTCATCCATAATAATACACTTTAAATATGAAAACCCAATAAAAAATATCCAAGTTACTAGATGAATAAAAAAATAGAGATGGAATTTTTTAGTTCAGAATTACCCATGTAGTCACTATACATCGAAACTCACTCGCAACCATGCCTCTTTGTCATACTATGTCGTTGTGATTAGAGATAGGCGGAGACTGACCATCCTTCGGAGACGTCGGGATAAAGCTCCTTGGTGGGTCATCTTCGGAAGCGAATGGCAATAGGTCGCACTTCTTTGTCTTTGCTATCTTCGAAAATGTCTTTATGTGGCGTTGAGGGAGCTTTTAGATCGACATTGAAAATGAATTAGTCTTATAGGTTGATGGCGAGAGTATACAGCTCATGGTGAGAATGTACAGGTCCGAAGTATATTCCGTTAAGCGCATCTAATTTTCTTAATTTTCATCTGCTTTCCCCTTTATGTTTTTCGATTTCATCTGATTACTCCTCTGTTATATTTGTCCTATAAATCCGTTAACTCGCATGATTACGATCTAATTATCCGATCTGATTGTTTATCCAATTTAATTCTGACCTGATTTCAACTCAATTTCAACTTGAAATCTAAATCCGAATCAAATTTAACTCAATTTCAATCATGAAATCCGAATTCAACCCACTTTCAATCCGAAATCTAAATTTAAGTCAATTTCAACACGAAATCCAAATTCAACTCAATTTCAAACCGGATTTCAACCGAAAATCCGAATTCCACTCCATTATAGTAAGAATTTCAATCCAATTTCAATCCGAAATCAAAATTCAATTTCAGTAAGAATTTTAACCCGAAATCCAATTTTAGTAAGCATTTCAACCCAATTTCAACTCATTTTCTTGTCTCGTTGTCTACCCTCTTCGTCTCGTCGTTCATCCGCTTCTTACGTTGTTGTCCATCCTCTTCCTGCACCTTCGTCCATCCTTACTAAAATTGAAATTCTTAATAAAATTGAATTTTGCTTTCATGTTGAAATTGAGTTTAATTTCTTACTAAAATTGGATGGAATTCAAATTTTCGGCCGAAATTCAGTTTGAAACAGGGTTGAATTTGGATTTCAGTTGAAATTCTTGTTGCAATTGAACGAATTTCGGATTTTCGTTTAAAATCAGGTCGAATTCATATTCATTTTGGGTCCAAATTGGATCAAATTAGGGTTATGAGATTGGAAAGAAACGAGTTGTAATTCGGTTTGCAATTGGATATAATTCGGGTTGAAATTGGATCAAATTTTTTGGGTCGTCAAATTGGGTTCAATTTTAGTAAGATTGTCGAGATATTAAATATGAAAACGTGACTAAAAACTGAAAAGATACCGTATGTTATCAATGAATTGACATTGGTCTCAAGTGTGTCATACACCACAATATTTTGTTGATTTATACCAGAAGTCACGAATGGATAAAAGCAAAGATGTTCAAACGCATTTTGTTTCATCTCGATGATTTCTTTGATGACGACATGAAGTTGTTTTTATTGTCATTGTCTCTTTTCTTATTTATCTTATTATCTTATTTTCAAATTTATTTTTCTTTCGGTGTTTATTTTTAAGTTATTTTAGATGATTTTTATTTTAACATCTAGTTAAACCTTTATATATTATAGTAAAATTTATTTTCTATTTTCAAATTCATCGTCAGAGGTCGGATCAAAATAAAATAGAATATATTACGATCAAATATCTATTGTGAAGATATATGTCTAGCGAATTGTGATACAACGTACATAATATTGAAAGATAAAGAACATTTTTCCAAGTTGTGAATATATGAATCCAATGTCATACGGTAGTTGGAAGTGTAAATATAGTTGAGAGATATGGAAAAAACTCCATAATATTTGGAGGAACAAAATTTATAATACATGATGCATTATTCTATCCATAATCCTTAATAAACTTTGAGTTCTAAAGATATTCTCTCCATAACACTACAAAAAAATAAGTCATTTTCAACGGACAAATCCCTTGAAAATGTCAGTTTTTCTGTTGAAATAAGCCATTTCCAATGGATTTCAACGGATTTTTGATCATTGGTAATCGATCGTTGGAAATATGCATCCCTTGCAATTTTCAACGGAGTTTTCAACGGCTAAAATCTATTGGAAATTTTTCAACGGATATTTTCAACGGCATCCATTGGAACATTGAAAGATTTAGCGGGTACATTGGAAATTGCCAACGGATGTCCGTTGGTAGTTTTGAGCATAAATTTTAAATATAGCAATGGATGCCCGTTTATGTTATGATTATATAATCAAAGAACATCCGATGATTTTATGACGCATTTTAAAAATAATTTTTTTAATAAATATTATATTTAATATATTAATTCAAAATCTATAAAAAATTTTAATTTAATATTTAAAGCAAACATTACAAATAATATACTATATCATCTAAAACTTTGTATTCTTCTTCTTTTATCCCGTATTACGAAAATAAATGATGGTGGAGTTCCATCAAAACTAGGCAACTATCTTTTATAACCGGATGATGGTGGAGTTCCATAAAAAATAGGCTACTATCTTTTATAACTGATGAATCGCTCAAACATCATAGTGTATTGTGTTTAAATTTTTTAGGATAGGTTTTGATAGGTTTTGAGAGTTTTTTTTAATATGTTAAAAATGAGTTGTTTCAACATCTTAAATACCCGAAATTTCAACGGGCATCCGTTGAAAATGTGGTTAGGTGCAGAATTTTGTAATTATGATTTTTTCCAAGGGGCATCCTTTGGAAGGTTCAAGGGATGCTCGTTGAAAAAAATAAGATGGTTAGGTGCAGAATTTAGTAGTTATGATTTTTTTCATGGGGCATCCATTGGAATTTTCAAGGGATGATCGTTGAAAATTTGAAAAAATTGCAACGAACATCCGTTGATTAAACTAAGGATTTTCAACGGCTCGCCATGGAATCTGTTGGTAAATATTTTTAACGGATATATCCGTTGGTAAGTAGTTTAACGGAATGATCCGTTGGAATCTGTTGGTACAAATTTCAACGGACAAATCCGTTGGAATCCGTTGATAAATATTTCAACGGACGGATCCATTGATCCATCCGTTGATGTTTACATGTTTTTTAGTAGTGTAATGATTGATGAAAACTATGAATACCTTTATATCACAACAATGATTTCTGAAAATAAATATATTGTGGAAAATTTTGAACATATATCCTGTGATTAGATTTCAAAAAATAAGATGGTTGAATAATATAAGATATTAACCAAATTATAAAAAATGTGTTTAAGATTTAACATGATTAATTGGGTCACCCTGATTCAATGATGATGTGGAGAGTTGTTAAAAATTCTAGTAACCATCCCTTAAAAAATGAGAAGATATTTCAATTTCATAGGATCACATGTACTCTTTGTTCTAAAAATTGATAATAAGACCATCATCGATCAAAGTTGTTCATGAATCACCATCAATTTTAGAACAAATACGTAAGGATATGTGTGTATCTATTCATCCACGAAGTGGACCATTTTAATACTTTATGATATTAATCGATACTTCAAGAAAATATAGTTACACATTTGTCTATCATAAACCTACAATATTTCATTTGCGAGGTTTCTCTCTCAAATAACAATTACAAGTTTAATTCACATGATTGTCCTATTAAGAAAATGAGGCTTGATAGCGCTATTGAATCCACTTCTCAAGTTTACAATGACTATTATATATCGCTCGACATTGAGATTAAACATCATGTACCATATGTTTATACACAAAATGGTATGACATATTCATTGATTAAACATCTTAAACTTATTGCTAGATTATTGATAAGGAGAACAAAACTCCTGATTTCTGTATGGGTACGTGCCATTTACATGTTGTAGCACTAATTCAAAGAAGACCAAGTGCTTACCATAAATAGTCTTTAATGCAATTAATTATTAGCCAAGAACAAATATATCTCATCTTCAAGTATTTGGTATACAGTATATGTCATGATTGCTCTTCTGCAATAGAAAAAATGGACCCATATTGAAGATTAGGAATATATGTTTGATATAATTTATCATCTATCATTAGATACCTCAAACCATAAACGAATGATATGTTTACTACTTGTTTTGATCATTGTCATTTTAATGAGAATGAATTTCCAACGTTAGGAGGAGAAATAAGAAAAACCTTACAAGATTTGACATGAAAAACATAATCTTTTCGTATCTTGGTCCTCTTACAAAACAACATAATCTAGAAGTACAAAATATCATACACTTCTAAAATATAGAAAAATTGGTTGCCAGATGGGTTCAATGATACAACATGGGTGATAAAATCATATATAGTGGCTGTAAATCCACCTGTTCATATAGAAATACCAAAAAGTCATGGGGAGAAAGAATTTCCAATGAGTCTACAATACGATTGAAACATGGATGATATATTGATTCTAAAGATAAAAAAATCCTCGAAAATGAAAGTAGTTTGATAAAGATATTGATTCTCAAGTAATTGAGAATATACAGAATAAACAAGTGAGAAAAAAGATATTCAGCATGAAAATGATGAAAATAATCTTGAGCCTATAGAGAATAATGATATTTCAATTAATTATATCCTTGATGAAAATATTTTAAGCAGTTTTGCAGTAAATGATAATGATAGAATATTCTCTTTCTCTACATCTAAAGAAATTGAAAATGATAATTAAGATCTAGAATTAGTGTCAGTAATAGAATGTCAAAAGAGACATGATTGGATAAAATGGAAAGATACTATGAAAACATAACTAGAATCGTCAAAAAAAGAAAAAAATATTTAGCTATGTTGTTCAAACCCCTAATGGTGTTAAACGAGTTGGATGCAAATGAGTTTTTATACGAAAGAGAAATGTCTCTTTGTGTGTTTATCAAGGAAATATATTTTTTTCTTGTGTTTATAAATATTTGTGTGGATGATTTGAATATAATCAGGACCTCAAAGGGATTGAAAATACTCAAAATTATCTAATATATGACTTTGATATGAAAGACCTTGAAAAAACCAAATTTATCTTGGTTTACAGATAAAGCATCTAAAGAGTTGAATATTCTTGTACCAATCAAATTATACAAAAAATGATTTTAAGACATTCTAACATGGATAAGGTAAATCTATTAAGCACTACAAGGGTCTGTATCTATGAATGTTGAAAAATATCCATTTCGTATTTGTGAAGATAATGAAGAGATATTCGAATCGGAAGTATTGTATATAAGTGCGATAGAGATCCTCTTGTATTTGACAAATTGTACTCGATCTGATATATATATATATATATATATAATATTTACTACTGATCTCTTGACACGATATAGTTCTTCTCCTCCACATTGTCATTAGATAAAGATTAAATATATCTTTTGTAATTTAGAAGGGATGATGGATTTAGGATTATTTTATCCTTAAAAATTAAAAATTGAGTTAATTGGTTTTGTAGATGTAGGTTATTTATCACATGCCCATAAAGCTCAATCATAAATGGAATATGTTTCCACAATTGGAGGTAAGGGTGGGCAATCCAGGTTTCTATTTGAGGTCCACGAGTTCGGTCTGGGTTCGAATTCCTCGGGTTATGTAAAAAAGAACCCAAATTGGAATCTTATGTTTTTCGGTCCGAATTCCTCGTATTTCGATTCAGGTTCGCTTTGTTCGGTTTTGCAATATTGAACCCAAAATAACCCGAATTATATTCGGGTATTTGGATATTACGGATAATCCGTGTTCTTTGGGTAATTTGGATTGTTTGGTTATGGATAATTCGGGTTCTTTGGGTAATTTGGGTTGTTTAGTTACATGTAGTTCACGTTAGATCAGTTCCAGGGATTTTTGGGTTCTTTGACATTTTTTGGGTTATTTAAGTAATAAAAAATAGTTTTTAAAAAAAATTTAAAGTTTAGAGTTGTTCGGGTTATTTGGTTTCTCCCAAAGCGAATCGACCCGAATCCGAACGAGTTTTAGATTTTAAATCCATATTGTTTTGTGGGTAACCCAAATGATTTTTGGGTTAGGTTTTCGGGTCGGTCTGATTCGTGTTATCCGAATTGCCTACCCCTAATTGGAGGCACAACGATATCGTGACATTTTCAGAAACAAATATTAATTGTAACATCTTCAAATCATGCTGACGTCATCACATTTCTTGAAGCAAGTAGAAAGTGTGGTTCGGAGCTATAAACTGATACATACAAGAAATATGTGGATTGATGACTAATATTAACCCAACGATACTGTATGAAGATAATGTTACATGTATTGCTCAAGCGAAGTAAAGATACATCAAATCGACATAACAAAGCATATCTCTAAAAATAAATTCGTATATTCATGCACTTGCGAAGAAAAATTAAATTGGTATTTATTACATATAATCGAGCGAAAATGTAACACTTATTTTCAAATTTTGCCTCTATTTCAATATTTAGTAATCACGTTCAAAATATCAGTATGCGTCACATACAAAGTTTATAAATAAACGAAAGATTGATGAATCAAAGAAATTCTTTTACTATATTTTTTTCTAATTTTTATCCAAAATATTTTTTATGATAAAATTTTTAACTATACAATTAATACATATTTAAAAAAAATATTTAAATCTTGATGTGAATGTCTATTATACTCAGGGCATAAACATTTGTTAATATTGAAAAAAAAAGTTTTTCTTATAAATAAAAAATTTCCTTTTATTTGTAAACACAGATGTACACGCATCTTTCTTATTCGTAATTTTTTTAATATTTATATCATAATATATATTACATATATATATATATATATGTATTATATTAAGCAGGATTCGCTCAATTAAAAAACATTAAAAAAGAGATCATTTATATCATAATATATATTACATACATATATGTATTATATTAAACAGGGTTCGCTCAACTAAAAAACGTTAAAAAAAAGTCATGTAACATAAAATTAAAATATGTCATTTTATATTTTCAATATACAATTATTTTAAATATTAATTATTTTTTTAAAATAATAGATCTTAAATATTTCATTGTATATACTATGCATGTTAATATATATGCACGTNGACTAGTCGCTAGGCGCTGACGGACCGCCCGACTAGCGCCTAGCGACTTTTACAACACTGGTTACATGTAGTTCACATTAGATCAGTTCCAGGGATTTTTGGGTTCTTTGACATTTTTTGGGTTATTTAAGTAATAAAAAATAGTTTTTTAAAAAATTTAAAGTTTAGAGTTGTTCGGGTTATTTGGTTTCTCCCAAAGCGAATCGACCCGAATCCGAACGGGTTTTAGATTTTAAATCCATATTGTTTTGTGGGTAACCCAAATGATTTTTGGGTTAGGTTTTCGGGTCGGTCTGATTCGTGTTATCCGAATTGTCTACCCCTAATTGGAGGCACAACGATATCGTGACATTTTCAGAAATAAACATTAATTGTAACATCTTCAAATCATGCTGACGTCATCACATTTCTTGAAGCAAGTAGAAAGTGTGGCTCGGAGCTATAAACTGATACATACAAGAAATATGTGGATTGATGACTAATATTAACCCAACGA
>CM071870.1:37357010-37401881 GCA_036759665.1 Gynandropsis gynandra | reverse complement strand
CGGGTTGAACAAGCACTAAAGGAGGCTGAACTATCAAGAAAGCATGTTGAACGATCAAATAGGCGTATGGATAAGCTTATGCGCATGATGAAAGCGCAAATGCCTAACATCGATTGGGATGCAGTTCAGAGCAGTGATTCCGACCACGACTAATCGGAACGGCTTAGGATTAAAAATGTTGGTTATATGTATGGTTTGTAATTATTTTTATGTACTAATATTTATCTTTAATGTAATCGAATTTTTTTAAATTTTATCTTTTTTATTTAAAAAAAATTAGGGACCGCAAATATTGACCGTCCATAAATTTAGAGACGGGCAAGTGCCGTCTCCAAATTTTAGAGACCGAAAACAAATCGTCCACAATCTAGGGACTGTTTGGGGACTACTTATTCCGTCCCTAATTGGGAACGGATTGGAGACTGAAATTTCCGTCCCTAATTAGGAACGGATTGGGGACGGATAACATTTGGAGTCGCGCGATTGGGGACTACCGCTGGTCGTCCCTAATCCGTCCCTAAACCTGTTAAGGGACGGATTAAGGACTAATTTTTCAGTCCCTAAAACCTGATTTTCTTGTAGTGCACATATATAAACTATGATATCGAAAATCTTCTTTGAAACATCATTAATCAACCTAAAGCACATTGTATTGTGCATATTTATCAAGTTTATTGTCAAAATGATCAACTCATAGTTGATGGTTGATGGATGATACCTATCATGAACCCCAACTAATATTTACTGTTGAGCACCATCATCATATAACGACGCCAAATGTTGTAATTATATTCACCAACGAATGACTATAAAGACACAATTTGTATGAAATCATAAAGGATTTACGTATGAATAAGTGTTTGAAACCATCAAATCACACGTGTTAAGGTTTGTAGCCATCACTGAAGAGAAATTGAGATGTAAAAAATAAAAATAAAGACTATGAAAGAAGGAAAAAAAGAAAATAAAAAAGACGTTTGAATCTGTCTTGCCCTTTCATTGAGCAATGAACGAAATATATACAAAACAGTCTCCAAGAACTAAGGCAACTAAAAGGAAAAAACTAACTCATAAGGAAATAAACTCCTATAAAATGGTAAACAAATATACAAGATGCCTTGATGGTGGTTTTGCTAAAGATGAGTATGAGATGTCCGAGATGTGCAAATATGTGAATCCAATATGTCCGAGATTCTGCATGATTTCCGTGAAGCCAATATGTCCGAGATTCCCGTGATCTGAGTTCCCGTGATCCTTAATGTCCAACTTGGACCGTAAATAGGAGAACAAATGATAACCCAATTCCTTGGTAAATATATCCGTAAGTTGTTCTTTGGAACGAACGTAAGCCGTTAAGATTTCACCACGAAGTAGCTCATCCCGAATGAAGTGATAATCTATCTCAATATGCTTCGTACGCTCATGAAAGACTGGATTTGACACAATATGAAATGCCACATTGTTATCACAAAACAGCCTTATCGGAGTAAAATGTGGAATGTCGAAGAACTTCAAAAGGGCCTTCAACCATTTAACTTCGCACGTAAGAACCGCCATAGACCGATATTCTACTTCCGTCAACGAACGTGAAACTGTGGTATTTTTAGTTTTCCATGCAATCGGTGAAGTGCCAAGAAGTACAATGTGGCCACTGATAGAACATCGACTCTGGGGGCAAGATGCCCAATCGAAATCACAATAGCCATAGAGCCAAAGATCGCTATCGAAACCAAGAAAAAATCCCTTGCCCCGGTGATCCCTTAAGAAAACGAACCACATGGAGTCCAACCTGCCAATGGTCCTGACGAGGAGCATGCATGAACTGGGTCAGCACATGAACGACACAAGATCAATCGCCTTACAAACCGCATATATTGTGCTGGATCATCAAAAAATAGATTTGAAGAAGACGTAAGCTTATGATTTTGCTCCATGGGAAAAGTAGCCGGTCACGCCCCTAGAAGTCTACACTCCGTAATAATATCCAAGGCGTACGTACGTTGAGAGAGATATATGCCTTCGGAGTTACGAGTAACCTCGATCCCGAGAAAATATTTCAAAGGACCGAGATCTTTCATATGAAAGCATTCTCGCTAGGCCTTGAAAACCGATACATCAACCTATCGTTTGCTCCCATCAGCCAGTCATCCATGTAAATGAGAACAAATAACTCCGTCTTCTCTTTTCGAAAAGAGAACAAGGAGTAGTCGGACCATGATTGTCTGAAACCATACCCGCGAAGAGTCGAAGTAAGCTGGCGAACCAACATCCTGGAGCTTGTTTCAAACCTTAAAGTGGTTTGTTGAGCTTACAAACCTGATTACCATGAGGATCAGAACAACCGAAAGGCAACTTCATATAGACTTCCTCTGATAGATCTCCATGAAGAAAAGCGTTGTGCACATCCATTTGATGAACAATCCATCCTCGTACAGTTTCAAAAGGAAGAGGCGAACAATGGACATTTTTGCGTCCGGAGCAAACATGTCATGATAATCTTCGCCTTCCTTCTGAAGATTTCAAACAACCACGAGTCGAGCTTTGTGACGCTCGATGGATCCATCTGACTTATACTTGATTTTATAAACCCATTGGTAACCAATTGCCTTTTTCCTAGAAGGTAGAGATGTTAACGTCCAGGTTTTATAACAAAGGCCTTAATCACCTCTGCCATAATAGCTGTCCAATGCGGAGATTTCGAGGCTTTGGCGAATGAGTTCGGTTCAACTTCTACTGTAACAGCAGCTAAGAAGGCTCGATGTCAAGGTGAGAAAACAGAGCACTGAACCAAATTAACTATCGGGTAGAGAGATGTACCTGGTGACTCCCTAGAGGAACAAGGTGGAATGTGCGGTGGTTCGTCGAGAACACGGGTCGAATAATTGACGAAGTCACGAAGTAGGACAAAGGGAGTGCGTGTGCAATGAGGTCGACAAAATAGCAGGATCCCGAGCTGTAGAGTCGACATCACGTTGTGCTGATTCGGAGATGTCGAACCAGCATCAACTACAACTGGTTCAATAAGCTGTGCAGTAGTATCGGAGGCAACAAGTGAACCAGAGACTACTGGAACAAGAAAATCTGAATTTGACTGTTCAATGGAAGCATGAAGATGGTCAAACAAAGCAACAGAACACCCCTTGTCGAGGCCACCAGACGGAGGAACAACCGGAAAAGAGGCAATCAAGACATCTTCGAACGCTGCATGAGGGAGAGTTGCTGAAGGAGAGGCTACATGAGACGAACCAACAACCACACTCTTCTTTACAAACGAAATTTATGATTCATGGAAGATGACATCTTTGGAGACAAAGAACTCCTCTGGTTTGAGATCAAACACCCGTTGTCCCTTTTGATTATGCAGAAAGCCAACAAGGATACAACGTTTGCATCTAGGTGCAAATTTATCACGTAGCTTTTAACCTTTATGTGCATAACACAACGAGCCAAATACCCGCAATCTATCATAGCTCTGAGGTTTTCCATGAAGAAGCTCAAAAGGTGTCTTCCCTTCGAGTACAACAGATGGCATATGATTATTGAGAAAAGCTGTTGTCACCACATTCGTTCCGAAACCCTCGTAGGAAGGTTCGCTTGAAACATTAGTGCCCGTACGACATTGAGGATATGGAGATGTTTACGCTCAACACAACCATTCTGTTGAGGCATCTTGACACACAAGGTCTGATGTTGTATTCCTTTAGAGGAAAATATTCCTGCAAGGCCATGAACTCATATTCGTTACCTGTTCGAATAGTTTTAGTGAACTTCGCTTATTGCCGCTCCACCATAGAACAAAAATGTTGCAAGATTATAGAGACTTCCAATTTAGCGAGTAAAAGATAGACCCATAAAGAACGAGAGCGATCGTCGACAATATGTTACCCTACAAGACGATGACATGTTATATGATCTCCAAATGTCACAATGAATCAAATCGAAAGTACTTGATGCATTATTATTACTATCCGGAAAATAAGATCGTGTTTGTTTGGCTCGACAACAAACATCACAAAGAGACTTAGGCAGCTTATTCTCCGAGCATCCCGAAACAGAAAGAGAGTTAAAACAAAATCTGAAGGATGACCAAAATGACAGTGCTAGAGTTCCCGAGAAGGTAAAATTCTGGTCTAATACGTATGCACTCCCTTGTCCCCTCAAAACCGATAGACCCTACCGTATTCTTCACCCGCTACAATCGATATCATCGTCATACGATCCTGAATTACAAAATATCGATAAGTAAACGTGATGAGATAACCATGTTGCTGCAGCAGTTTTGCCACTGATTTTAAAGTAACATTAAAACCCGACACATAAAGCACATTCTGAAGTTGAACACGACTGCCCAAATAGTCATCCCCTCGTTGAATAGCAACTGAGTTTTGTCCATTGGTAACTAATATAGCAAGACGTGATATTAGAAATATTCGACAAGATATTTATACACCCGTTAAATCATGAGAAGCGCCATAATCCAACAAGATCTCAGAGTTGCTCGTCTTATCAGAATGACAATCATCAGGGTTCGATTTCTGCATGTTGAATAGACTTTGCAGTGTCTTCTATTGTTCATCCGTGAAACCCGAAAACTTAGTTCGATCTAGTTAACCAATCATCCGAGAGTCCGAGACATGACCAATAGCGTCAACTGCATTGGCTTGAAGTGTTTGTCCTCACGCTTGAGTCGGTGTTGAACTCGTAGACGAATTTCTACCATGACCATGTCCGGTTCCCTTGCAAGGTCTCTCATCCCACCAATCTGGATACCCGTGAAAACAAAAATCCACATCATGCCCTTTGTGATTGCAATGAGAGCAAAGAGAAAAACTTGGGTGTCACATGCACAGCAGCAACAACAGGGGTCGGGGAAACAGAGACTGCAAAGCCCACAGCCTCAGCACGTTCATCTCTGTTTCAAGTCTAAATCTGGTAACTTTCCTCTCGCATAATGTGATTGAAGACTTGGTTGAGGCTCGATAGTGGCTCAGTTGAAAAGATTTGTGAGCGAATCGAACCAAAACGAGCCTCATCCAAACCTATGAGGAATTGATGAACTTTTTTTTCTTCTCTGTCTTTGACGAGATCTGCCTGAAATAGCACATATTTGCAGGTACGGATTGGCTTGTAGCCCTCCAATTTGTTCCAAAGCTGCTTGAGATTGACGTAGAATGCCTGCACACTCTGACCTTATTGCGTCGCACGAGCAAGATTTGTCCAAATTTGATGGACCCGAGAAGCATTGGCAATGAAGTATCCTTGTTTCAAATCTTCCCACAAGTCGTGCACTTCATCGAAGATAGAAACCGATGCACGTATCTGCGGATCAAGAGTGTTGAAGATCCACTCAATAAGCATGGAATTCACAGGTCCCCATGCTTCATATTCGATCTCACCCGGAAGAGGCTTCGTGATCGAGCCATCTATGAATCCGATTTTGCGCTTCGTTCGAAAAGCATGTTGTATATGGACCATTTAACATAGTTGATGTCTCCTTTGAGATGCATAGGCGTGATGACAGTGCTCGTTCCCTCCGAAGGATGAAAGTAATATGGAGAGTAGGGAGATTTCCCGAACATGTCTCTGCACTCCTTCGACAGCAGTTTCTTCTGCATTAGTTTCCTTCCCCACGCTGGCAATCACTTCAACAGTGGTAGGATCACGAGGTAATTGCTCCGTACTCACCGTGGAATCTCCAAACACGAACAAGTAACAGAAAAGAAAGTTCATTGAGGAATATCATTCACGTTGGTCGGTCGACAGTAGAATGCTCTAATACCATGTCAAAACTGTGAATCTCTCTTGTCCTTTCATTAAACGATGAACGAAATATATACAAAATAATCTCCAAAAACTATGCATCGAGAGAAAAGGAAATAACAAACTCATAAGGAAACAAACTTCTATAAAATGATAAACGAATATACAAGATGACGTGATGATGGTGTTGTTAAAGATGAGTCCGAGATGTCCGAGATGTGCATGATTTCCGTGAATCAATATGTCCGAGATTCTGCATGATTTTCTTGGAACCAATATATCCGAGATTATCGCGATCCGATTTGCCGCTAATAAAAGGAAAAGTTTTATTGATAATAAAAAAAATGCATGAAATGTATATACAAATAAAATAAAAACAATATAAAAACTAATTGTCTAACCTAAAACAAAGTTAACTATCTAGTGTTTAACTTATAAATATTCACGTAACACAGTTACTAAATCTAGTAGAGGGCCGTGAATGAATAAATAATTTATACAGAAAGGAAAACAATTTGGAGTTAATGTGTCCGCAAGCAATAATTAGGATCTTTTGTCTTTTTTCTTTTTTTAGTTTAACGTTTGTATAAATATATTAGCATTTTTTTAATAAATGTATACATAGCATGTTATTATTACATAAAGAAATCACAAAAGTGAAAAAAAGTGTTTTCTAGAAAAACTAGGGAAAAAAGGAGTTAATTTTTGGAACATGAACATAAAAAAGAGGACATAGTGAAATGGGATAGAAAGTTCAGAAAAAGAAGGGTCAGCACCTTAATTCTTGCACGTGCTTTTAACATCACATATCTCTCAACCGCGTCTTTCTATTTTCAACGCGCCTTCAAAGACCATACATTCTTACATTAGTTACACCACATATATATATATAAGCCGCCATTTTCACTGTCACAGCATAGCTTAGCTTCCCCATAGAACCCACCTGGAAAAACCCTAATCACCAAATTACACAGCATCCTCTTTCTTTCCATCTGTGTATATGGATCAGTCGTCGCCGAAGTACAAGGGTGTACGGAAGAGGAAGTGGGGGAAATGGGTGTCGGAGATTCGTCTCCCCAACAGTCGGGAAAGGATCTGGTTGGGATCCTTTGATACGGCGGAGAAGGCGGCGCGTGCTTTCGACGCGGCTCTGTATTGCCTGAGAGGCTCCGGAGCAAGCTTTAACTTCCCGGAAAATCCGCCGGATATCCCTGGCGGCCGATCCCTCACTCCGCCGGAGATTCAGGCGGTGGCCACCCGCTTTGCCAACGAGAATCCGCCGCAGCCGATGATGAAAAAACGTGAACGATCCGACGACGATGACAATGACGTGGATATGGGAATTTCAGCACGTGAAGATACATGCCGTGGTGATGGGGCCACGTCAGGGCAAGTGGAGGAGATCAACAATATTAACACTATTAATAATAATAGCAATGACACGTGGCCTGCGGGTGAATACGAAACGACAGCGTATTGGCCATATTTTTTGGAGAACAATGTGGGTCCATCAGAGGAGTTGGGTTTTTTTCCGGACGATTCCACCAACCTATTTTTTCCGACAGAACAACTTCCATCTAATTTTTACGACGATGAAGTTGATGATGATTTTTCTCACCACTCTCTTAATCTTTGGAACTTTTAACAAGTTCGTTTTTATTACAACTGATAATATATTTTTCTATAATATATATCTATATATATATAGATATTCTTTATTATTCGCTTATATTTTTTTGGGGTAAACTTTATTATATATGGGGTTTAAACCAACTTTTCAATTTTGTTTCTTGGATTAATATGCTTCCTATAGTTAGCATATTGATTATGTTCTTATATTGTATTCTTAATTTTCTAGGAGTGGCTTTATTTTTGGCAGGCCAATCCATTGTATTCGTATTATTGTATGTAATGGGGAAGAGCAATTTAAGTTGTTAGTTAAATAATATAAGCATAATCTTCCTTTTTCTATTATATTTTTATTGATTTAATTTCTTTATAATTTTTTATAAACAATATAAATTTATGGTTTCTTGCATTCTCCTTATTTCGTCTTTTGATTCATATGAATATTCTTTTCAAAATAAATATTCAAATATAAGATAGGAAAGAAACTTTTATCTTTTGGTTATGTTTATAAGTATATTGATGTAGATTAACCAGAAAATTATTTCTTGCTCAGATAAATGAAACAAAATGAAGAAAAAAAATGCAAGGATGCAAGGATTCTATGAGTTCAAATCATTGATTTGATGATCTTACGTCTTAGAAAATTGATGATGATGTAGGATAAATTTCTAAAGCGCTGAAATGAATTATGATAATGATGAGGAAACGTGAAAAACTTGATAATTAAGAACACTATGGGTTTCGAGTTACCAGTTCATGTCCGTCTTAGTTTAATTGTATTCTTAGCTTAAGCTGCAAAAGTCCCTAGAGTTCGACCCTTATATTACACCGATTTGTATTTACCACAGGTATTCTTGTGGTAAGTGAATATTATTTCAATTTTATTAATGATAGATAATTAAAAAAGAGAGAAAAAAAGCTCAATCGGAGCTCCACATAAGCCGATGGTGGCAATCAAACTTAGCGATCTTCACCTTGCCTTATACACAACCAACATTTCAACATATTATTCCTCCGAACCCCACCTTCCAACGACCTTACCTCAACAAATTTCAGTACGATTCAACAAGCTCAAAAAAGGTTTTAATACCTACAATAATATATTTGTCAAAGAATTTGTAGAATTTGCATATGTGTGAACTTTCAAAACTTTAACCATACCTTGAGCAAGAATATAAGGCATTTTTAAAGGATTTGGCAGTTAATCCATTTCTAATGGCCAAATCCCTTGGAAATGACTTATTTTTCATTGAAAATGACAATTTCCAACATATTTCAACGGATTTCTGTCCGTTGAAAATCGGCTATTGAAAAACCATATCCATTGCAATTTGCAACGACATTTTAACGGTTGAAAAATATCAAGGGACTGCAACGAATATGACCGTTGGTAATTACAATGGATGACCATTGGAAATTGCAACAGGTGAATGTTGTTGTTTGCAACGGATGCCCGTTGAAATTGATAACGGATACCCGTTGGAAAATCCAATGAATACCCATTGGAATTACCAAAGGGTATTCGTTGGGAGATGGTTAGAGAACAAAAAAGCATACGTTGGAAATCTTCGCAGGACTTACCAATGGATGTCCTTTTGGTTACGGGAAAATTTAAAGAATTTCAACGGATGCGCGTTGATAATGTTGAAGTGTTATCATCGGATATCCATTGATAAGTTAAAGAATAAAAAAATAAAATATTTTTTTAATATATTGATATATAAAATTAAAAATTAATTAATATAAAAACAAACAAAGCTAGCCTATATATCATATAAACCGCTACTGTGTTCTTCGTCTTCGTCTTTTCCAACGTCTCGAGAATGGGTTACATCGGAGTCGATGATTGGTTCTTGTCTCGATGATGTTTCTTTCGCAGGTGGTGGTGCTGATACGGTTCAACGGTGATTAGTTCTATGATACTCTCCATATGACTCATCTTTACCACCATATCTCAAAGTGTGGTCTTGAGTTGTTCGATGCGTCGTTCTTTCACATACGTCTCATGGATCTTGGGGTGTATCTTCGTGGTGTCCTCTCTAATATCTTTTTTTAGATAACTCTAACCGTATGGATGTCCCTTATATGAGATAAAAAAAGCTGCAATATCAAACAAATTAAAAGTAGTATATAAACTTTTATAAAATAAATATTATAAATTATTAACGTTATTTACCTGTAAATAAGTTTTGTCATTTTATAAAAGACTAAGTGATTGTTGTGTGATGAACGTGCATTTACATGTAACATTATTTACCTGTAAATAACGTTATTTACAGGTAACATTATTTACAACTAACGTTATTTAGCTGTTTTTTACAGATAACATTATTTACCTGTAAATAAGTCGCCCGATCAAGGATGAACGGACGACTTGTGATTGTTGTGTGATCTTCTTTGTCATATTTTTACCATCCGTTCTGCCCGAGAGTCGACCAACTTGGATTCCTTGAATTCTTGCTCGGCGGCGAGCTTCTTCTTGGTATGAGTCTCGACGATCAGCTAAAGAAAAGTCGATACTTTTCCCATCTTCTGCATCTGTAACTGTAAAATACACCACCAACAGTGGTGTATCACCTGTGGCGCCACTTGCCAAGAAAATTTCAGCTGATCTTGCATAGAACCTTGGATAATGTTGTTGTTCATGTGTTTAAGAACATCATCCACATCAAACCTACGCGTGTAAACAAAAATATTAAATGGTTTCAAAAACTAAAACAAGAAAATAAAAAATATATATATATGTGTGTGTAAATGAATCAGAATCAATGACAAGAACATTTGGATCATCATCGAAGGTATCAATCAAAGCATCGATATCCACCATATCGTCTTCCTCATCAAATATCAGTGACACCGATATAGGTGACGAAGGATGTTATGATGGTAGAGGAGGTGGTGGTGGGCACTAGCGGAACCCGCCAAGAACCCGCCGTCACCGATAAATTATCAGGGTCTCATTGTGTTTAAGGGCTTAGGATAAATATTTGAGAGAATTCATAATTTTGGTTTTGAGATTGTGTTAAAAATAGAATTGTTCAACGGGTTATATGTCCAAAGTTTCAATGGGCATCCGTTGGAATTTCCAACAATTGCCCATTGGAAACGACGTCCAATCATTTGATGTTATTTATTGACTTGACGATTGATTTTCCAATGGATGACCATTGGAAGTCATGTCTTTGAGACAACGGACATCATTAAACGATTGTACTACTATCGTTTTAATAGGTATTTATTGTAATTTCCAACATATTCACGTTGGAAATGATGTTCTTGAGACAATATGGGCTTTCAGTTTCTAGCTAGGAGTAGCATAGATCATCGTCGTTGTTTCGAACGGATTCCCATTGAAAATTTCCAACGGGCATCCGTTGCAACGCTCAACGTATGCTCATTGATAATTTATGATATTTTTCCAAAGGATTTGTTAAAATTAGCAATGAATACTGTTGAAAAATAAGAAATCTTTGAAAATTTTCTAAGTCATGATAGAATTTAAAAGAATCAATCTGTGTCCATTGCAATTTTTAAAAGATGCCTGTTGAATAGAATAAAAGAGTTCAAAAAGTTGAAGTTACAAAACATTAATATTATAATTACATAATACACATCTCATTGTGCGTTGATTCTTCAATTGGTGAGTCATCCTTCCTTGTTGCATTGAATTCGTCTTTATGTTCATCTTTTTCATCTTTCGGTTTAACATATTCATAATCACCGATATATTCACCATCTATGTCGGTACTTGCAAGAATCTCTTCATGTTTTTTATCGGTTCAGGGTAACAAGTTTTCAATGGATATTCTTTTTCTTCTATGTTTAAAACACCATGTGGTTTAGTCTTAACCTCCTCAACCTAATAGCTACAGGTATATAGAACATCTTTTTGTACGATATATATTTGAGTCAAGATGGTTTTTTGGACGGAATCTACTTGCACAACAAAATTTAATTAACTAAAGATATTTATCTCATCCTAAAAACAATATGCAACTATTTCTACAAACATCAATGCTCTTATTTGGCATGCCAAATTCTTTAAAATATTCTTTGTTTCATACTATGTCTCATAAGTTTGATTATTTTCTAGTAGATATTTACGCATTATTTTGCAAAATGAATCCATGCAATTTTTAACTACATCGTATTCTTTTTTTTACTCATTAATCTTAATGATATGGATAAACGAGTCTGACATTCACGACAACCTTCATATATAGTGATAACGTCTAATTTTGTTTTAGTATTTTCATATATTTCTATAGTTAGTTTTATTATTTATTTAGACTTAACCGAGTTATTTAGCACTATTTAGTCTTCTTCCAGTGTTTTCTCGTGTTTTGCAGGAAAAGAAGATATCGAGATACAAACACGAGCAAATGCCATAAAAAAACCACTTTTAGTTCAATTATGCATGGTCAGCATCCAAGAATCCTAAACTGGAGAAGAGAAATGGAAGCTACACGGCTGGAACACAAAATGGAAATCGACTAACCTTTACACAAAAAATGGAAACTACAACCGTCAAGAAGAGAAATGTAAACTGCTGGCCGCTGGAGACAAGAAAAGGAAACACTGGCCACATAAACCAAAATGTAAACCGCTGGCCACTGGACAAGAAATGGAAGTGCACGGGCAAAAAAAGGAAAAAGAAGACTGAAAAGGAAAAGAGAGGAAGAATGAAACAAGCAAGAGGGGAGGAAGGTTCAGTTTCGGATAGAGAGGAGAGAAGATAGACACGTACGGACGAGGAGAGAATTAGAGCAGAATGCAGAAGTGGATAGAAAAGGGGCGACAAACTCGAAACGCGGAAGAGCTATTGAAGACTGTGGTATTAGAATAGGGAGGCATCTCATTCTGTACCTATGTTTAAGATAGTTTTCATTCGTGTTTTTTTTTCTGAGTCCATGTCTGAGTAGATACATTGCTAAGGGTTAAAGTTTTGCCAATATGTAATGAAGGCTTGTGCTTAATGCTTGGTGGTTCTTAATGCTTTTGTTCTTGTATGTCACTTGAATAAATGATTATAGTATTTGATCGTTTTTCAGATTGATTGATTGTTTTTAATACTTTGTTCTTGTACTCTACTTGAATGAATGATTGTAAAAGTTTGATTAATCTACGCCAGGTGATTAGATTTTGGAAACTAGCCATGATTTGGGGTTTTAATCGATTAAGAATCTACGCCAGGTCGGTCGAATGAACTCAAGAATTAGGATAGCGGTCTTAATGCGTTTAGTAGATGAGATTATGCAATCAGAAGATCGATAATATGCATGCTAGATAGTGGGATTAGTCTACACCAGTCAGTTCCTAGGATAGAGATTGAATTCCCTGAATCCGTGATAATATCTATAACCATGATCTTTCTTAGAATTTCATTGCATTATTGTGCATCTCTCGAAACCCATGGTGTTTAGTTTATTGAATTTATCCCGTTTAATTAGTTTAGTCATTACTTTGCATTCCAACCACTTATTGATTTATTATTGGTACTATTCATTAGTTTAATAACTCTATAGTTGCATCAGTTTCCCAGTGTTCAACTCCGGTACTACACAATCCGTATTCTTGCGGAAATATTAGTCTAGATATTTTATTATTTGAGATTAACCAAATCATATAGGTTGTTTCACTACATCTAATAGGTTGAAAAATCCGTGTGCCTCATTGTTTAACATCTCTTCATGAGTTTGCTCAACAATTCCAGAAAAAGTATATGACACCATTTCCACATATGGATTGGTCCTCGTTATTCAAAATGAACATCTTCATTTGTTTTCATTGCTTGTGTTTCTTGCAAACTATCTCTAACACTACAATTTGCTACGAAACCTACCTTGTACATGTGTTTGCAAAAAATTTCTTGACTTCGATATTTCATGCTTTGAATCTTTTGCATGGACATAATATTGTCTCGTGGTTTTGATACAAAGGTTGTATTGATATAAAACTCATAAATTGGTCCAATCCATGTAAAAATTCTTATGTAACTTCCTCGGTTATGAGATATTTTCTTTTATACACTCTCTATTTAAAGAAGACAACATTGTTTGAAAATATATTTTTTATTCATGGCTTGATGCTATAAAATCGAGTTTAGTGTATAAATATTGAGAATTCCAATGAATACCCATTGAAAATACCATTTTAATATATATGTATATATTAAAATGGACATATATATCATGATATTTACGAAATTGCCATTAGGGTTAATTTAACATTTTTCTTCTCTCTCTCCTCCTTGCTGCCGCTCACCCATCTCTCTCACCTCTTCTCTATCCTCTCTTTCACTCCTCTCATCTCTTTCACTTCTCTCCTCTCCTTCTCTTACTAACCTCGTCGTCGCTCGCCGCTCGACGCCGCTCGCAGCTCGTCACCGTCAACCGCTTCTAATTTCTAACCCCGCTCAGCACTCTCGATCCAAGCTTTCGATGGTCCTGATTTAACCTAAATGGTCGGTGACTAAATCGAGCCATCGAATTTTTGAAACGAAACCGCAATCGAGCGGCTATGGTCACATGGCGAGCACGCAGGGACAGGTGGCGGCATCGCACGACTCGGGTGCGCGGGTCGGTATGGAGCTCGACCGGATACCCGGGAGCACATGAGACGTGCATCTGACCCGACCAACTAATCGACGACAACGGTTTCGCCGCGTCAACCTCACAAAAAACTTTTCCCTGCTTGTCTTTTATTATATGTAAGATATATATTTATATTACTATAACTATAAAGTAAAAATATAAAAAGAACGTGTATGGCATGCAAAATATGAAAGAGGATTTAGTATTATTGTATATAAATATAACGCGATGAACGAAGCCAATGTTGAATAATGCCAATAGAATCACGTGTTATTTGGATACATTGAATCCATAGCATATATTATCCATAAAATACATATTAAATATTCGCAAAATTCATGACAAAGGAGTTTCATTTCCCATACAAAGCATCACTTTTGTATACCATACTATTTTATTCTTTACACGTCGAAAAATTTAATTCACTTAAAAAACAATCATAAAAAAATTCCATAATTAATCACTAATTGGTTGATTGGTCATATATTGGCAAAGAAAAGGTAGGATCATACTTACATTTTTAGCTTAAAATTTTTATTCTTCGAAATTAATTTGACCGCTCTCATCCTTGACCATATCATCAAATAGAAATACAAAATTCAGTTGTTATAAATATATTATGACAGTAATTAATTTTAAAGAAAATTATCATAAATAAAAAATTAATACATATCCGAATGATGTCCAAATTAACAAGATTGTATATTGATAAGAAAAGAATACTTCAAATTATGTTTGCAATTCTAGGACATTAGGGTTTCAATTTTTTAAGGTTGAATCCGATTAGGATATGTTTTTTTATGGTTAAAATTAACATCAAAGTTATATAAATATATTATGTATATATATATTTATTTATTTACAGCGAGAATATTGAAAAAAAGATATTTGATTGGACAAGGACAAATAGAATAAGAAATACAATTAACCTAAATAATTTAAATTCATATATATATATATATATATATATTAGATTAATTTTTAAAATAAGACACCCATATATATATATATATATTCTCTTGTACATAAATTCCATTAGTATATAAGATCTATATGTTCATTTGATAAGTTTATTGGCAAGTACAAGCTTTTGTACGCTTCTATATTTAAATTTATGTAATTCAATAAATATAATAAATAAAATTATAGTTATTGATTAATAAAGAAAAATATAGAAATTGGTAGATAATGTTTCCATTTCGATTTGATGACACATAAATAATAAATGGACCCCTAACTTTTTATGTGTGACCACTTCAAGAGGTGCAATCATATTCAATTACCTTTTTTTGAGTTGTCATGTTATCTATAATTCAGTATACAAAGTTTCTACCTTTTTTTTAATATACATTATATTGAAAATAAAATAAATGTAAATATAATAATATTTCAATTTTTAAATTATAATATTTGCCTATAAATAAAAAATATTAAAATGAATCAATTTTCTCTCAAAAAAATGACATTTACTATATATATTTTATTTAATATATCATCCAAATCAAACCCAAAATTGATTTTAAAATCTATATAAATATTATGAATAAAATAATATATATTTTGTATACCACTAAACATAATTATATCCTCTCATTGCCTTTTAACATATATTAGTAATATCATCGTGTATTGTTAAGACACCTTAAAAAAACTAAAATGATAATGTTTTTCATCGAAATTTGAGTCTTATTGTGGTTTGTTGTTGATTAGATAATAATTTCTTAATTTCAAAACGAAACATCAACATATTAAAAACAACTGATAAATTAGACCTTTAATTCAGTATCGGGATCGTTAAAAATGAAAAGATATTTAAACCTTAAGAAATTACATGTATTTCTTGTTTTCAAGGATAATTATTAATAAAAAGATCATTAAAAATATATCAATTTTAATGGATGAAATAATGTATCCGTTCAACGAAAAAATTTTCAACGAATTTCAACGGATAGTACAAATTTCAACGGTGCAAAAACCTTTGCAATATGTTGATGATATCAACGAGATATTCAAAGAAATGTATTGTTGAAAAAACAATTGGTAATTGTTGAACTACAGGTTGAATTTAGCAACGAGTTGTCAATGTGAACTATCCAATGCTAAATATATCAATGGTGTAACATTGTTTGAAAACTTTGTTTGTATTAGATAAGAGTGTTGGAATTTTTCAACCGTGTATTATATGTCTAAGGTGTTTTGTTGGCAACTAGGGGTCACTGGTCGGTAGCCTTAGGGCCTGACTATCACCTCCTCTGCCACCATATCACCATCCATCACTAATTTTAGTTTTGTTGATTTTTGAAGAGGACGATGATATGTTCGATAACGATAGTTAATGGATTGTTTGCATTATTATCAACGGTATTGATTATCAATCTTGAACGAGCAGATGAGACACTATGGTAATGTTAATCATATTGTTTGTAGTTTTTTATATTAATTAATATTCTGTTTTGTTACTACTATTTTTTATTTTGCCAATTCGGCATGAATAATGTGTTGAGACATACTTGCAAACTCATCTCCAAGCATCATCGCGAGATCAGTTATATTACTATGGACAAGTAATATCATAGTCTATACGATGTGATTGTGTAGTTTTATTGTAAATATTTAAAGATTGTATATTTAGTTTTAAAATTAATTTATTAATTTAATTTATAATTGGTGTATCTATACATTTTGGATGCACGATGTGCAGTCATGGATGAAGTTGAACAATACCAATAAAATGTACATCAAGAAGAACCTAAATCAACGTGGACAAGTGACACATCTTCAACCAATACATATAATATTGGGAGATAAAGGATTTCTAGACAAAGATATGAAATATCTGGAGTTTCTTTTTATATATTATATGGATGATCCGATCCACAAGGACCATGACTGGGAATTGTTTGATCGTCTTTCTCCGAGTAAGAGGCGAAATATAATCAACGTACATAGTTTAAGGAGTGCCAGTATGATGAAAAAGGTCTCTAGGGATTATACCCACCGTCATATTTCGCTGGATAAATCTTTTTTTTAAGATAAAGGAATTGTAAGAAAAAACTATAATTTTATTATATTTAAATTAAATAAAAATTATTATTTTATTTACGCATGCAGAGTAAACTAATATTGTTTGAGATTGTGGTCGAGATAAGCGAAAAGGAAGTTCATTCTAGCTGATGAAAAGGTTAAAAACACGACTTTGTTGTTTTTTGAGCATAACGGAAGATCAAAGATGTGATGAAGAAGATCATACACCAATCTCAAATTATCATGATAAATCCAGAAAAACTGATAGCACTTCATATATAAGAGACTTATTTAAAGGTAATAGTTTAATAATTAATTCAAATTAGTAAAATTGTGCTTAAATGTCACCACTCAATATGATTTTTTTTCACATTTTCTATTTTCAACTTCTAGATCAACAACTCTACAAGATAAAGCTCAAGCTCAAACTTGTTTTTATGTTTGATAATATCTTTCTTCATCTCAAACCTCCTCTTTATCCTCTAATATTCCTTAATTGCCAATGTTTTCCTTTAACGATGTTTTCATTCCATCTTATTAAATACAACGAGATTAAAGGATATACTTCTCATTAACAACAACACTTGCATCTGCATTGTGAGACATTACAAACATGTCAGATTAACGTATTCAACATGGTACACTAAGATTGAACAAAAATTAAAAATCTTGTAAAAGGATCACCAAATCTCATCCACTCAGACTTATACTTCTTAGGCTTGTGGTGGGTTAATTGATTGCCCAACTTTACATCATCATTCTCAAAAAGTAGTTGGTAATTAATAATCTGAGTTGATTGAACTGTCGTAACTCAAACGGTTTTGAAACAGATCAAAGTTGTGTGTTTTGGAATCTACACATTGGATTTCGAAATCGTCAAGTGAATTCAATCCACCTTCTATATCGACAATTGTACAAGCTCAAGCTAAAGAACGTAACTCTCCTAAAAGAATCAAATACATCAATATTATAAAGGAAACGATCAAGGGCACATAATATATAAAACCCAAAATTATGATGGTTTAATCTTGTTGTTAGAATGATGTGTGTAGTTACTTTTAATATGCAGTTATTTTTAGTTACTTCAAACGTGGCTGTAAAACTGCTTGTCCTATGTTTTATATATATGGGAAGAACTAAAAAACTGGTGTTGTAGTTTTTTGCATCACAGATTATCCTCTTGCGTTATTGTTTACTTTCAGAACCAATATTTGGTATCAGAGCCTATACTACAATAACCGAGTGTTAAAGAATCCATGGCAGGTGAAGGTGAAGATCCATCTAAGACACTTGCAGTTCCTAAATAGATGATCAAAGGTGTCTCATACCGATCCAATATCTCATGTTGAGCGAGACTAATTATGCCATATGGGCTATCAAGATGAAGATATTCCTTCGTTCGCTGGGGGTTTGGTCTGTGATCGAAGGAGAAGAAAACGATGAGGACAAGGATCAAGGAGCAATGGTGGCTCTCAGGTAGTGCCAGACGATGTCATGATGGCAATTGCAGAGAAACTGTCAGCCAAGGAGGCCTGCGAAACACTCCAGAAGATGCGAGTTGGTGAAGATCGTGTCAAGAAGGCACGTGTACAAGTGCTAAAACGATAACTAAATAAGTTGCAAATGGAGGACTCTGAAACAGTAAATGAGTATTCCATGAGACTTACCACACTGATTGCTGAAGTTCGATCACTTGGCGCAAAACTTAATGATAGCGAGGTGGTTGAAAAATTATTTGGTTTAGTGTCGAATCATTTTCTTCAAATTATTGGTACTATTGAGCAATTCGGTGATATCGAGAAGATGTTAGTGCCCAAGGCAATCAACCGTCTCAGAACCTTCGAGGAAGGTCTTAAAAGGTCGAGCGCATTCAAAGGGTAGCGATGATCAATTGTATCTCACACAAGCCGAGTAGGAGGCTAAGTTTGAAAAGGGAAAGAAAGAAGGTAATTCCAGCAACACTAAAAGAGGAGGCCATTTTGGAAGAGGTCGAGGACGTGGACGCGAACAAGGTGGTGGCTGCGGAAATGGCAGACGTGCTAGTAATGAGAGGAAATCATGAAATTTTGACATATCTAAGGTGAAGTATTACAATTGCAATGAATATGGAAATTTTGCAAAAGATTGCTCAAAACAAACCAAAAGCAAAAAGTGAACCTTGTTACAACACAAACGGATGATGGACCGACACTTTTGTTGACAGAAGTCTATGTCCTCAGCCTAAAACACAGAGTAAATAGTTGCTACTAATGAAGACAAGATGGTGTAGAGTTGAAGGGAAACCACAAAAAGTCATGGTATCTAGATACCAGTGCAAGCAATCACATGATCGGTAGTATTGACAAGTTTGCTGAAATTGACACAAGAATTAAAGGGTCGGTCAATTTTGGAGATGGGTCAACAGTGGACTGAAGAGAAACCATAGCAAATTATGGTATTTTGTTCGAGTGTTTCACTGGTGCACACCCAATATCGACAGATGTATATTATATCCCGAGGTTGAGAAGTGACATAATAAACCTTGGTTAGTTAGATGAGAATGGGTGCAAGATTATGGTTGAAGGAGGTGTGATGTCAATTCTAGACATAACTCAAAAGATGCTAATTAAAGCAAGTAGATCAAGAAACCTTGTACGGGCTCCACATCACTCCTACATATCTAGAGTGCCTCCTAACTAGAAGCAAAGATAAGGCGTGGTGCTGGCATGCAAGATATGGGCATGTGAACTTTAATTCCTTCAAGCTTCTAAATCAGAAACATATGGTGCATGGCCTACCCAAAATTGAGCATGATGACCACATCTGCGATGGTTGTTTAATTGGAAAGCAACACCGTAATCCATTTCCAGCAGTGGCCAAATTTCGAGCAGAATTACCTATTGAGTTATGGCATGGAGATTTGTGTGGGCCAATAACTCCTGCTACACACAGAGGCAAGCACTATTTCTTGATGTTAATTGACGATTGTACTAGATTCATGTGGCAAGTGCTGATCCGAAGAAAAGATAAGGCATTCGAAGTGTTTAAGAAGGTCCAAGCTGTAGCCGAAATGGAGAAAAACAGGAAGATGAAAGCTTTATGCACGGATAGTGGCGTGGTCGGCATGACAAGGAGCTTGTTGAAAAGCATGGAAGTCCTAGAGAGAATTTTAGGGAGAAGGAGTGTCAACTACTGTGTATCTCCTAAATATAGCACCGACAAAAATTGTCACTGACAAAACTCCTTATGAAGCATATCACAATTGCAAACCATCTCCCATATTTTGATCTATGGGATACGTAAGAGGTACTACACCCCATCTTTCAAAACTTGCAGACTGAAGCAAGCAAATGGTGTTCATTGGGTATGACATGAAAACGAAAGGCTATCGGATGTGTGATCTAGTGATAAGATGAGTTGTGGTGTCATGAGATGTAGTATTTAAGGAGGAGAAGAAGTGGGAGTGGAACAAAGTTCCAGTGGCAAAAGCATGGACAACAGGAAATACTCTCTCAGCACAATATTTTATTGTTGAAGACTCGCCACATACTCCAGAAGTTAATCGGGGTATTTTTTGGAACCAGTTCAACCTACAATGAACGAGGAAAGTTCATGAGTAGGTCCACGTGGCAAGCGAGATATCAACAATTTGCATGATGAAACTTTTCCAATTGATTTGAAGTATTCAAGATTGTGTTTGCTAGGAAAGGAGGAGCCGTCGAGCTATGAAGTAGCCAAAGTAGATTCGAGTTAGAGAATAGCAATGGAGGAAGAAATATCTTCTATCCAGAAAAATGAAACTTGAAAACTTGTTTCATTACCAAAAAACTAGAAAGAAATAGGACTGAAATGGGTCTACAAGTTGAAGAAAAATGCTAAAGGCAGAATTGTGAAGTATAAAGCGAAATTGATAGCGAAGGGGTATGTTCAACGATAACGTATAGACTTCGGCGAAATGTTTGCCCCTGTTGCTCGGTTGGAGACAGTACGACTATTGCTCGCAATTGCAGCACATGAAGGTTTGAAAGTGCATCATATGGATGTGAAGTCTGTTTCCTTAACGACGAGTTAAAATAGGAAGTATATGTCATTCAGCCACCGGGTTTCGAGATAAAAGGAGAAGAGCATAAGGTGCTGAAACTGCACAAAGCTTTATACGGTTTGCAACAAGCACTTAGAGCGTGGAATTCAAAACTGGACAAGTCTTTGAAGGTACTCGGTTTTGAGAAGTGTTTTGTACAACATATTGTGTACACCTGAAGTAAAAAAAGTAATTTGATCATTAGAGTATATGTGGATGATTGAATTATCACGGGAGAGGGCACTCAAGATATCTACAAATTTAAATCTCGGATGAAAAGGCTGTTTAGCATGTTTATATTTTATATTTAGGAAAGTTTATATTTTATATTAAGGAAAGTTTACTTACTTAGGGTTTTACACTTTACATTGATAATGGAGCATATCTACAAGTTTATATTTTATATTTAGGAAAGTTTATATTTTATATTAAGGAAAGTTTACTTACTTAGAGTTTTCAATTGTCTATAAATAGTCTTATAAACCCTTCGTTATGGAATAAGAAAATACATTAGCTATTATGGTATCAGAGCCCAAGTCATAAGACAAAATAACCTAAATTTTTTTTTTCTTTTTCTGCCTACCCTGTTTTAGCCGCCACCCCCTAATTCGGTCGCTCTTCCCTGCGCTATCTCCACCTTCATTGACGACGTCTCCTGTCAACGTCAACTCCTATCTGTCATGGCTACGGAACAATCCGCTTCATCCTCTTCTCACACTGTAACTGCCGCCACATTCAATACCCGAGAACCGCAAAAAACACTTCTTACGGTTAACATGAGCAATGTCACCAAACTCACAAGCACGAACTATCTTACTTGGAGTATACAAGTAAGAACTCTCCTTGAAGGACATCAACTAGATTGTTTTATCTCCGACGATTCCTGCGTGTCGTCGGCCACCATCATTGTTGACGGCTCTATGCAAGCCAACCCGACGTTTGAGCCATGGAAACAGCAAGACAGATTGCTGTTCAGTGCTATTCTCGGGGCTCTCTCCGTTCCCCTTCAGCCACTCGTCGCCCGCTGTTCCTCTGTTCGGGAAGCATGGAACAAACTTGCCTCGACATACGGCAAAGCCTCACGAGGTCATATCCTTCAACTGAGGGATCAAATCAAACGGTGTGTGAAAGGAGCACAAACCATTGATGATTACTTTCGATTCCTCATCACAAAGGCTGATGAATTGGCATTGCTTGGCAAACCACTTGATCATGAAGATCTACTCGATGCCATCTTCTCTGGTCTACCGGATGAATTCAAACCAATCATTGATGTTGTTCAAGCAAGAGACACGGCCATCTCCGTTGAAGAACTTCATGAAAAATTAATCAATCATGAAGCCAAGCTCCTTGTGGATGTCTCACAACCCATCCTGCAGTCTGTACCCGTGACGGCTCACTACACCAACACTCGTTCCCAACAGCACTTTCGCGGACGAGGTAGAGACCATACATCTGATCATCGATCACACTGCTCGCAATCTAAAGGGTATCAAGGCAAGTGCCAAGCATGTGGAGTCTTTGGACATAGTGCAAAGAGATGCCCTCAATTCACACTAATCACGGCGCACAGATCTCCAGGACATTCACATCCTCCACAGCCTAAGCAATCGTGGAACAATGCAGGCAGATCGTGGCAACCGCAGGCTCACAATGCGCTCACGTCGTACTATGATTCTGGTTCGTGGCTTCTTGACAGTGGGGCTTCGCATCATATCACATCTGATCTTCAAAATCTGGCACTTCATAGTCCATACCATGGAGGAGAGGATGTGATTGTTGGTGATGGCTCGACCCTACCAATAACTCACACGGGTTCTTTTTCTATGCCTTCTACCACACGTCCTTTATCGTTTACTAATGTGCTTTGTGTGCCATCGATTCATAAAAATCTCGTCTCGGTCAACCAGCTTTGTAATACTAATGGAGTTTCTGTGGAATTCTTTCCACATCTTTTTCAGGTGAAGGATCTCAGCACACGGGCACCAATCCTAACAGGTAAAAGTAAAGACGGTATCTATGAGTGGCCGCTCAAACCCTCCTCTGCGTCAACCTTTGTTGCTTTCAGTAGTGTCAAGTCCACTTTGTCCGAGTGGCACTCTCGTTTAGGTCATTTATCCCTTCCTATGTTAAAGCATGTCGTGTCTAAGTTTCATTTGCCGTTGTCTCGGAATTCCTCCATTATGTTTTGCAACTCTTGTGCTCGTAATAAAAGCCATAAACTTCCTTTTTGCTCAATCTACTATCACATCCTCTATGCCTCTAGAAATACTTTTTTTCTGACGTATGGATGTCTCCGCTTGCTTCCATCGATGGCTTCAAATACTATGTACTTTTTGTTGATCATTTCACTCGTTACTCTTGGTTATACCCACTTAAAGCCAAATCTCAAGTCCTTGACACGTTTATGAAGTTCAATGCTCTTGTCGAAAACAGATTCAACACTAAAATCAAAACACTTTACACTGATAATGGACGTGAATACATTTCCCTAGCCTCCTTCCTTTCCTCCCATGGTATCTCTCATTTCCTCCCTAGCCTCCTTCCACCCGAGCACAACGGCATTTCTCCCTACTCTTGGGTTACTTAGTTATTATATGTGAATTGAAGTTTGTCAGAATCATCATAAAATTACTATAAACCAGTTAGCTTATGCGAGAAACATGTTAGATAAATGTGGGATGAAGGATTGCAATTCAACACATATTCCAATAGAGCCTCGTTTGAATGTGAACAAAGAGAGCACTAATAATCATGTCGATAAAACCCTGTACCGAAGTTTGGTTGGCACCTTGAGATAATTATTGCACACAAGACCTGACTTGGCATTTTCTGTCGGCATGGTGAGTAGATACATGGAGAAGCCCACAATAGAGCACATGGCAGCAATGATGCACAAACAGTGCTACATGAAAGGTACATTAAATCTTGGTTGTGTTTATGAGAAAAGGGAATAAGGTTTGGAGCTGGTCGGATACTCTGGCAGTGATCTTGCTGGTGATGGTAATTATAGGAAAAGTACTTCAGGTTAATATTTTTCCTTGGATCTAATCTAGTTAGTTGGTGTTCACAAAAACAGAAAGTTGTTTCACTTTTTTCTTGTAAAGCAGAGTATATCGCTGCTTGTGCAGCAGTGTGTCAAGGAGGGACTATTGTTAGCAGATTTATTAAACACCAATGTTAAGAAAGTGGTGCTGAAGATCGATAATCAGTCCGCAATTACATTGAACAAGAACCCAATTTATCATGAGATGAGTAAAGATATTGCTACTTGATTTCACTATATCAGGGACTGTGTTGAATCGGGAATGACCGAAATTCAATATGTTTGCATAGAAGACCAGGGTGTTGATATTTTGACGAAGCCACTGGCAAAGATGAAATTCCAGGAAATGAGAGAAAGGATTGGTCTGAAGAACACTGGTAGAGAACAACAAGCTTAAGGAGGAGATTGATGGTTTAATCTTGTTGTTAAAATGATGTGTGCAATTACTTTTAATATGCAGTTCTTTTTAGTGTGTTAGTGATTTCAAACGTGGTTGTAAAACTGTTTGTCTTATGTTTTATATATATATATATATGAGAAGAATCCAGAATATGATGATGTAGTTTTTAGCATCACAGATTATCCTCTTGCGCTATTGTTTACTTTCAGAACCAATAAATTATATGTAAAGCTACAAGAAAATAAAAAAAGAGAAAATATAAGGAACTCGATTGCAAAGGTGATGAAAGGCGCCGAGATAAACTTTAAAAATTATATTTGAAAGTACAAAAAATTAAAATTGAATAAGAGATAAGAAACTAGATTGAAAAGGTGATGAGTGGCTCTTAGGCTAGCTTAGCCGGAATCGAAGACCAAAACCTTTTTCTTCTTCTTGTTGTTGTCTCCATCGCCGAGGCTGTGGTTGGGGAAGAAGGAATTTTAAAAGAAAGAAATCGATCAAGCCTGCAAGCTGAAATGAAAAAGTTTGTGGAACGTAAGAGTGATGAAGGAGTAGACATAACTAACGTTGATCATTAAAGAAGACATGAAAGAAGAAGAAGAGAAGGCGAAGAAGAAAGAAGAACATAAATTCTGAAAAAACTTTGAAAAATAGAGTAGATGACGGGTTTTTTTGAGAATGCATAGATTTTCAACAACTATATATATATATATATGATTTAGCATTTAAAAACTCAATATAAAACTATAATTTTGACAATAAATTTAGAAATAATAAAATCTTAAATTGTATATATCATATAATTATTTTATAAATAAAGAAACAAAATTATTTAGAATCATGTCAAAATGAAATATTAATCATCTTTTAATCATTTAAAAATTCATAATTCATAATTAATATTTGTTTATCTAAAAAAAATATAATTGATAAAAAACGATAAAATTGCATATATAATCAACTGTATTATGAAATAATATCTAATCAATGATATTTCAATAAAAAGTAAAAAGTAACATAATTTATATTTTTTAAAATAATATAATTCAGTAATATATTTCTATTAATATGTTTATTTTATACTATTTAAAAGACAAATCTTAAAATAAATGAATAAAAAATATTAAATTATTAATATTCTACATGGAGATGAGTGACCGAGTATTAAGTTGTTGCATCATATTAGGGTTGGTTAGGGCTGGGCAAATAACGAAGATTCGACTATTTGTATTTATATTTAGTGAATATCCAGATTTATTATTCACATTTATATTTGTAAATTCAGATATTTGTAAATACGGATAGTTGTCAGATATATGGATATTCGTCGGATATACAGATATCCGTATCCAGACCTAAATTTTTAACGTAAAAAATATATATAAAATAATTTTAATAAAAAACCAATAATCAAATATAATCTAAAACTAAAATTTAAATCGCACAAAGATGCAAAGATACATAATATAATAAAAAAAAGGAGCAAATCTTTACAATCATCTTCACATCAGTCATTTAAATATAGTTCCATCGATGATTCTACGAATATCGTCAATTTATCTAAAACAATGAAACAAATTTTTATACTATACACTAAAATAAAGCTCGTAAAAAATTATATATTTAGTGAGTTCTATTTTTTTCCATATACTATAATGTCTCTATAACATTATTCAACTCATTTGGATTAGAACCAATCTTGAGTGTAAATTAAATCTTCAACAATATTAGTTATTTTAAAGTAGTTTATATTTTAGTCTTTCAATCATAATTGTATTACATATTTGTCTATATATTTAAATAAGATTAATAATGTTTTTTATTTCCAATTTGATCATTAAAATAAATTTTGTTATATATGTATCTATGTATAAAATAAATTTTGTTATATTTGTATCTATGTATAAACTAAATTTTCTATTTGATACTTATGGATACGAATAGTTCGGATAATTGAGTATACTATTTGTATTTGTATTTGTATTTGTCGAATATCTAATTTCTAATATTTGTATTTATATTTGTATCAGCGGATATTCGAATTTTCGGTTCAAATACGAATCGAATACGGATCGGATACGAATACTTCGAATATTTTGCCCAGCCTTAGGGTTGGTTGTTGTATCATATTAGAATTATTTTTTGAATCATATGAGGGTTGGTTGTTGCATCATATTAGGATTAGTTGTTGCATTGAGTTATATATAAATATCTCTTGTACACAATTCATAATTAATAAGATTGCACAATAATCTTCTATATGGTATCAAAACCTTTTAATACTCACATCATATAAACTCTAGCCGCCACCCTCCCTCTACGAATGACACCATGTTTTCCACCGACGTGCCTCACTCACAAACCCATAATGATGCCCAATCATTCGCCACTAAAAGCACTATTGCATTTAACCCGTAGGAGCCACAACGTGTTCTCCCCACTGTCAACATGAGCAATGTTACCAAGCTCACCACATCAAATTATCTCACATGAAGCGTCCAACTCTATGTTTGCTCGAGGGACTCCATCTTGAAAGCTTCATTCAAGACAACATTATCATCCCTAACGCCACAATCACTACTGATGGGATTGAGTATCCAAACCCGGCTTTCGTACCATACAAGCAATAAGATAGGCTTCTCTTCTCCGTTCTCATCGACACCTTGACATTACATCTTTAATAACTGATTGCATGACCATCATCTGTTCACCATGTTGGAGTATGCCCTAGAGACTAATCATAAGTTGAGTGTATTTGGAGTTTTATTTATGTATCATGAAATTTTATTATTTATGGTATTTTTGATTTCATTCAATTTATTTTCTACGTATTATAAGTGAATGCAATAACATTATTAGGAATATTTTTTGAATATATTCTTAAATGAAATCCCTAGTCGAGTATCATTGAAAATGAGGATATCAATGATGCATTGAGACTAGTATATGTTGAATTAATATGAGATATCAATTCAACACATAGATACATGTTAGAGAATATTGTATTGGATCGATCATCCGTGAGATTGTTGCATGGATTGTTATATGAGTGTCATAGGTCATTCTCATAGTGATGATGGTGTATGTGATCCTTTGACTTGAGATCATCAGAGATCATGACGTAAGGGAAATATGTACTTTGACACTGTTGAACGTCGCTCGTAATTCGATGGATTTACAAGGTAGTGATTGGCTACACAGTTGATTTACGCAAAAAGATTTTGATTGATCGAGATAGAATTTTCCCTCCTATATAATAGAAGTGATGTTATGAGCTCCTTGATCAGTGAGATTGTGAAATGTATGGTCGTGCTCAAATAAATTGATATGTGATATCGAATTTATTTGTTTCCATACAATCTACTTGGGAATAAAAAAGCCTATGATTGAACTATACAAGTATGACATTTTCCATGGCTCGTGCTTGATCAAGAAATCAAGGATAAAAGGATCAGACTACAAGGTAATATCAATCACATGAATGGTTATGTCGAGTCACATACATTCTCGTTACTTGGTAATAATAATATGCTGCTAGACACCGCTCATTACACTACAAAAAAAACATGTATTTTCCAACGGACATATCCGTTGGAAAATGCCTAAAATCCGTTGGAAATGGCTCTTTCCAACGGATGACAACGGATTTCCGTCCGTTGGGAATCGGTCATTGGAAATTCGGATCCGTTGCAATTCGCAACGGTTTCCAACGGATATTATCCGTCGCAAAATTGTAACGGACATTTCAACGGAAATCTCCGTTGGAAAATTTGTAACGGACGCCCGTTGAAAATATTTGTAATGGATGCCCGTTGAAAATTTACAACGGACGGCCATTGAAAGAGGGCGACGGGCATTGGTCACACTTTTTCAACGGACGTCCGTTGTCATTTAGACGGGGAAAATGAGCGAGAATTTAGCTTTCCAACGGGCATCCGTTGGAAAGTGATGGGAAAGAGCAACAGAAGTCCATTGCAAAGTGGCGAAAAAGGGCAACGGACGTCCGTTACCATTTGGCGGGAAATAGCGTCCAACGGATGCACATTAGAAATTGCAACGGGCATCCGTTGGAAATCTTGTAAAAAAATAAAAAAATAATTTTTTTTAAAAATGAAAATATTTTTTAAAATAAAAACTTTTTAATTAAAATATTAAATTGTTCACAAAGGACTAAAACTAAAACTACGTCAATCTATCCTATTACATTTCGTTTAAATCGACGGGGTCGATATCGTCTCTGTGATCGCCATCACCTCTAGATGGCGTTGCATCTGAATCGGGACCCGATTCTTGCAGGGACGTTGATCCCCTCCCTTGCCCCATCAACTCAATGACGCTCTCCAAGTGCTGAACTTTGGCTTCGAGCTCCTAGATCCGCCGTTGTTGCGTGAAACTCTCTTGCACTACAGGAGGTACCGTCGTGGCGTCCTCGACGATATCCTTTTGAAGCTTCCCGAGACCGTATAGACGTCCCTTATACGGTCCCACCGACTACAAGACAAACAAAAGTAACATTAGATTTTTACAAATTATTTTATTAATAATCGAGAAATAAAATAATGAACTTTTACCTCTAAATAAATTTTGTCCTTTTGTAAAGGACTGAGTTCGTCGGGGCTTGAACGCAAGCTTGAATTTCTTGTGTGATCTTCTCCGTCACAGCTCTCACGGTTCGCTCCGCTCGAGGATTGACGAGTTCGGGTTCGTTGGCCTCTTCCCCGACAACCGGCTTCTTCTTGGCTTGAGTTTCTAATACCAGCTCAAGAAGAGTCGATTCTCTTCCTATTTGTTGCATCTATAATATAAAATAAAGGTAGTTAGATAAATATTTAAATAAAAAAAATTTAAATAAATAAAATTTTACCAATTCTTTTCTTCGTTTCAGGAAATATTTTGATCCCGAAGTATGGCGATGCGGACCATCTCCGGGAACCTTCTCACCGTAGCAACATTGTTTGGCCTTGAATTCTGCGGACTCCCAATGCTGAATCATTTTACTGAAGACCGCTTTCGTTGCCCATCTCGGTTTGCGATTGTTGGCTTGGTAGTTGGGTTTCGCACCGTTCATTATCAGACGCATCTGCGCCTGTATTTCGCGCATCCATGCTGTGTAAATGCGCAACGTATCCTTTCGCCTCCATCTGTATGAGCGCTGCAAACAAAGTCATAAAATTTTTAGTTTTATAACATATATATATATATATAACTAAAAAGTTGAAATTTTAATTTAATAAAAAACTTACAATAAAACTGCGCCACCATCGCTGGCGCACAACTTCTTGCGTAACTTGTCAAGAATAGTATAATTCGTCCTGTAAAGACCCTTGGATAATGACGTTGTTTGTGTGTTTCAGTACATCATCAACATCAAACCTGCAAATCAACAATACTAAGTTAGATAATATTTATAACATATAATAATACAAATCAAAATAGTAATTTTTTTTCCAAAAACGTCCCAGGAGAATGTTCTGGATCGATAATCGGAAGGGTTGGACGCCCATCGAAATCATCGATCAAAGAATCGATATCTATCATATAGTCCTCGTCATCAAATATCGGCGGTGCCAATTCTGGCGAAGGAGGACGATATGGTGGTGGTGGCGGCGGGGGAGGAGCTCCCGCGGAACCAGCCAATAAACCCCTCGATCCTATAAAATATCTCGGTCTCATTGTTTTTCTAAGGATTTCGAAGTGTTTGTGGGTGAAATGTGAATTTGAGAGGAGTTTTTTGTTTTTGATTTGTGTTAAAATAAGAACTGTTCAACGGGTTTAGATATATCAAATTTTCCAACGGATGCCCGTTGAGATTGCGTGTTCCCGAGGCAACGGACGGCTAAATGGCGGCTCGTCTGCCCTCGCAACGGGTATCCGTTGCAATTTCCAACGGATGCCCATTGGAAATCTCTGCAATCTAGGGTAGGCATCATTACTTAGACTAACGGGCATCCGTTGGTATATTCTAACGGATGGGGGGGGGGGATTAGAAATTTTTTTTAAGTGTCGGGGGCGAGTTCGTGTATCAACGGGCATCCGTTGCCAATTTTCAACGGATGCCTGTTGGTATTAGATAATTCTAAGTTTTAATACATCTAACATCGTTTACATAACCTATTCGATTGTTTTAACATTTCGATTTTTCGATTACACATCATATAAATTACTACACATCATGAACGTTACAATTCATTTACATTACACATCATCTACATTTATTACACATAATAGACATTATTGTATTTAACTTTCTTCTTCAGTAGATTCATCGATGGGCGAGTCTTCCTTCGCTTGTTCATTGAATTCATCGTTGTTTTCATCTTCAGCATCTTCTGGTTCAACGTCTTCATAATCGCGTATGAGTTCTCCGTCTATGTCATTTCTCGCAAAAATATCCTCGCAATTCTTATCAATTAAACGAATCGGCTGCGGATGATCGGGTTACAACACATCTTCTTTATCATCAGAGCTTATGATCCCTCGTGGCTTGATCTTTACTACGGCCCACCACTCCTCTATTCAACGTTTCAATGTTGTTGGATATTGCACGTAACATACTTGATCTGCTTGATTTATTGTGATGAATGGATCATACTTACCATATTGTCGTACCGGGTTGACGTCAATTCCTCCCCAACGGTTTTCTCGTATTCCACGTCCTACGGTTGGGTCAAACCATTGACATTTAAAAAGCATCACCTTCAACCCAACGAGACCGGGATATTCTAGTTGTATGATTTGGTGCAAAATTCCGTAGAAGTTATCACCCTCTATATCACTACTAACGCAAACGCCATAGTTGTATGTGCTTCATGTTTTCCTTGTTCGTACGTGTGGAACGTGTAGCCGCGAGTAAACAAGATTGGCCAACACATGACATTTCGTGCGGGACCATTAGCCAAATATTTTAACCATGTAGGAAGTCTTTCATCAGAATATTTAACCTGTACGTATAATAAAAACAAATTAATACTTTTATATGCAATTAATTTAAATAGATGTGTACACGAGTAATTACGTAGTCTCTAAACCTCGAGCCATAATGTTGAACTTTCATGTCTGTAAGCTCATTTGCATTTAGATGAGGATATGTACCAAGCAGTTCTTCGTCAAATATCTTAAATAATGAAAATACGTTACATTTTAATATATATATATATAAAGATTGAAATTAATATGTACCATGTACGTACCTTTCGAACGGTAATAACTCTTGACAATTTAGTAGTATATATGTATTGACGTGATTATACTCCTATGGTGTTAACCAATATTCATCGGATTTACCTCATGTACATCCAATCGATGTAAACATTTTAGGAATTGTGCCAAACTGCGGATTATATTGATACAGATAGTTTGTGTGATCATATAGTTTGTGTGATCATCCGCTGCACGACGTTCTTTCGTTTGAATATGCGACTCGAAATAAAATGAGCTGAAATATGTTATTTCTTCCAGCAAGTATTGTTTGACAATAGATCCTTTGACCACAGCTTTGTTTTTAGCTTTTTTCTTTAAATCAAAGAAAACCTTTCGAAAGGATACATCCATCTGAATTGAACTGGCCCATCGAGTATTGCCTCATCTGGTAAATGTATTGGCAAATGCTCCATGACATCGAAGAATGAAGGCGGAAAAACTTTTTCCAATGCACATAATACTTCAGAGATATTGTTTTTCATTTCTTCCAAGTCAGCACCTTCTAAATTCCTTGAACATATATCTCTGAAAAATATGATGATTCCGCATAACACATCGTGCACATTACGTGGTAACAGCTCAGCAAAAGCAATTGGAATGAGTCGCTGCATGAAAACGTGACAATCGTGACTTTTCAATCCAATCAGTCTCGACCCAACAATATCCACACACCGAGCAATGTTCGATGCATATCCATCGGGAAATTTAACGTCCTTTTTTAACCATTTTAATAATGTCGTTTTCGCCGGACCATTTAATAATGCTGTTTTCGCCGGACCAGACAATCTGAATACCGGGATTGGTGACCTGCCATCTCTTAATTCCAACTCAGGTCGTCGGCATATTGACTTCAAATCTTTTCTTGATTGTATATTATCCTTGGTTTTAGTCGCCACATTCAAAACAGTATTTATGATGTTATCGAAAAAGTTCTTCTCGATATGCATAACATCTAAATTATGACGTAATATCAATGATTTCCAGTATGGTAGTTCCCAAAAGATACTATGTTTATACCAGTTATGTCATTCATCTTGACCTTTTGGTTTACGATGCCCCCGATCTCCATCGCGTTCAACCGATTCTAGTAAATCACCCATTGTGTTCAATCTTTCGTAAAGAATTTGCGTTCGGTTGGTATGCACGGCGCCTCTTCTTTTTTGTACCACGTTCTTCTGAAAATGTTTTTTTATCTTTCCGAAAAGCATGGCCACGGGGAAGAAATCTTCTATGACAATCAAACCAACATGGTTTCATACAATGTACTAGTCGAAATGCATTTGTATCCTCCATACAATATGGACATGCCAATCTTCTGTGCGTGCTCCATCCAGATAACATTCCATAGGCAGGAAAATTGCTAATTGTCCATAACAAGACCGCTTTCAATGTGAAATTTTGCTTAGTACTGACGTCATAAGCAAGGACTCCTTCGTTCTACAACTGTCGTAATTCATGAATTAAGGGCTGCAAAAAGACATCGAAACTTTTCTTCGGAAGTTCTGGTCCTGGAATCAACAACGTCAGAAACATTACCTCTCTTTTCAAACACTTCTCGGGAGGCAAATTATACGGAGACAAAATCACCGGCCACAGAGAATATTGACTTCCAGATTGTCCATAGGGACTAAGACTAAAACCTCATAAGCAAAGATAGACGTTTCTCGTTTCATACACGAACTTGGGAAATATTTCATTGAAATCTTTCCAAGCCTTACCATCCGATGGATGTTGCATTATACCTTCGACCGTTGAGTGTTCTGCGTGCCATCTCATTGCCGCAGCGGTTTTTTTATTCATATAACCTTGTCAACCTGTTTCCTACAAGCATATAGAACATTTTCTTGCATGATACATATTTACGTGAAGATGGTTTTTTAGGCCGAAATCTGCTTGCACCGCAAAACTTGCATTCCAAGAAGTCTTTATCATTTTCCCAAAACAAAATGCAATTGTTTCTACAAAAATCAATTTTCTCATGTGGCATTCCCAAATCTTTTAACACATTATTTGTTTCGTAGTATATCTCAGGAGCTAGATTATTTTCCGGTAAATATTCTCGCATTGTTTTGCAAAATGAATCCATGCAATTTTTCAGCCACATTGTAGTCTGTTTTAATACTCATCAATCTTGAAGATAAAGATAAACGAGACTGACCTTCACGACAACCTTCATATACAGGATGTTTCGCCGAATCCAATTAGTTGAAGAATCGACGTGCATCGATGTTCGGCATCTCTTCATGCGTTTGTTCATTAACAGATCTAGGAAAAGCATCTGACACCATTTCCACATATGGATTGGTCGTTGATGCTTCATAAATAACTTCTTCATTTCGTTTTACTTGTGTATCTTACACAATATCTCTAACACCGCAATTTTCACTATGAAAAAACCAAATTTCGTAATTTTCAACGAAAGCCACCTTATAAAGATGTTTGCAAACACTTTCTTGACTTCGATACTTCATATTTTTGCATCCTTTGCATGGACATAACATTGTCCCGCGTTCTTGATACAAAGGCTGCATCGATGCAAAACTAATGAATTGCTCCAATCTGTGTAAGAATTCTTGCGTAATCTCTTCGGTTACAGAATATTTTCTTCTGTACATCCACTCTCTTGATCTATATATATTTCGATATGAAGACGACGACATTTTTTCGATAATGATTTTGTTATTGATGGTTTGATGCACTCTTTGGTATGATCTAAATAGTGAACATTCCAACGGGCGTTGGAGGTTCACGTGAATTAATTTAAACCGATGGCCTCAAAATTAACAATTTCAATGGGCATCCGTTGCAAATTGTAACGTTCATCCGTTGCAAATTCCAACGGATGCCCATTGAAATCTTTTCCAATGGATTAATACCCGTTAAAAGTGCTTACAAATCCGTTATTTTTTTCATATTACAATAGTTAGATCTTATGAATTACGATTTTGTAATTATAATTCATTTAATTTCGATGTCTAGTAGTGAACAAAAACCGAAATCAGCATCTTTACGTCTATTATCGAATCTAAAAACAATCCTCATAAAATGCATCACCGTCGGGAATCCTTTTCACGATCCCGACGGTGAGACACTTTATGAAGGTTGTTTTAGATTCGACATTAGATATTAAGATACTTGTTATTGATGATTTGAAGTAACTCTAGGTTCCGATGTAAATAGTAAATATTCCGACGGACATCCGGCATCTTTACGTCTATTATCGAATTCAAAACAACCTTTATGAATTGTAACACCGTCGGGAATCCTTTTCCCGATCCCGACGGTGAAACAATTCATCAAAGTTGTATTGGATTCAATAATAGATATTAAGATGGTTGTTATTGATGCTTTGGATTAATTCTAGGTTTCGATATATATAGTAAATATTCCAACGAACATCCGTTGGAAATTGCAACGGATGCCCGTTGCTCTTTCACGGTAATTTAATTCGAAATTTGAACCTCGAAATTTACAATATCAACGGGCATCCGTTGCGATTTCTAACGGACATCCGTTACAATTTGCAGCGGACGCCCGTTGGAATCCTTTTCCCGATTTCTAACGGATCTTCCAACGGATAAGGCCAACGGACATAATCCGTTACACTCCGTTAAAAATCGCGACGGATTTCAACGGATACAACAACGGAAAATATCTGCTACAATTCCGTTGAAATTTGTAACGGATTGCAACGGATTTTTGCCCGTTGAAAATATCAACAAATCCGTTACAATCTGTTTGTAAATGTTTCCAACAGACGGATCCGTTGCCCCGTCCGTTGGAAACTGTGAGTTTTTTTATAGTGTTATTTGTGATTTTAATCACTGCCAACGTAACGATGACCTATTAGGTCGTACACAAAAACAAATGAACTTTGGCATTTTGGGCTAAGAATGGTCTTGGGCTTAAAAATTTGAACTGAACCCATGACTGACGTTGTTGGGCTTGAATTCCAATTAGAGTATGGTAGGTGTGGAGTTCGAATTGGGCCCATGGCCCATCATGTGATTTGAATTCAGTTCGGATTAGGCCCATGGCCCATCGACTAATCTGACCAGGTTTCGGAATAGGCCCATGACCCTTTTTTAATCAAATATGAGATTAGGGTTAGGGTTAGCCGCCGCATTAAGCATCTTAAATTCTCTATAAATACATGTTTAGGGTCTCGAGATTCAGAGATGTATAAAAAACACAAAAAGGGCCAGAAACAAAGTCTTTTCGAACGCTAAATTAGCACTTGGGTTTTTTCTTTCATTCGCGTGATACCAGTGGAGGAAGGAATGATTCATTGCTCGTGATTCACGAAATCAAGTTTTGGATGAAATGAAAACAAGATAACTTCCTTAAACCATAACCGGGGCAATCTCCAACAGATATGGGAAACCGAGATTTTCTCTTCTTCTTCTGTTGCATGATCTGATCTCGCATCGGTTTCCCAACACACGATGCATGGAAAACCTTCACCAACCTATACGGGAAGACATCTCATGACCATATGAAACAGATTAAGGAACAACATAAACGTTGAACCAAAGGCACACTCATAATTGATCAGTACATGCGATCTATCAGAGCCAAGGCCGATGAGTTAGCCCTTCTCAATATGCCTCTTGAGCCCGAGGATCTTCTAGACTATATCTTGGATGGTTTCACCGAAGATTACAATCCCGTTGTTAACACTGTCAATACCCGAGACACCATTATTTCCCTTGATGACCTCCATGAAAGACTACTCAATCAGGAGGCCAAAATTAAAGTCTCGGATCCTCCTCCAACACAACACCCATATTGCTCGTCCCGTGACAACAAAATCTCTAATTGGAATTGCAACAACTCCAACCAGACGGGAGGGTATCAAGGCAAGTGTCAAGCGTGTGACACCTTTGGCCATAGTGCTCGATGTTGCCCGCAATTTCAACTCGTCTCGGCCACTAGATCCGGAGGATTGACACCTCAGCAACAAAAATGGAACTAATCTCTCGTCCATGATAGCCTCGTGCTCACAACACCATTGTCGCCCTATACGATTCTGAATCATACTCTTTGACAGCGGTGCGTCTCATCGCATCACATTAGATCTTCAAAACCTGACCTTGCACAACCCTTACATTGGTGGTGAGGCTGTCATCATTGGTGACGGGTCTAACTTACCAATCACTCACACTGGTTCATTATCTGGCCTTGCTCTCTCGTGATGTATCCTTTGATGATGTTTTTTGTGTTTCGTAGATCAAGAAAAATTTGATCTCTATACACAAACTAAGCAATTCTAATGTGGTGTCTGTTGAATTATTCCTCGATGATTTTCAGATAAAAGATCTAAGCACGAGACACCAATCCCGATAGGAGAATCTAAAAATGGTGTCTACGAGAGACCTCTCCTATCACCTCTCACTCCTCTAGCCTTTGTTTTTTCTGTGTTTAAGACCATCTTCAAGTGACACTCGTATCTAAAAGCATAATATTAATATATAATTTACATGATTACTTTCATATAACCTTATTAATGTTAACGAAATTAAATTTGATGACACGGACCCGTAATTTTATAAATAAGATATTCTGAACAAATAATAACCCATCAAGATTGACCGCGGAGCAACAAAATACAGCTAAATCTCGTTCAGCGTCGAGAAATTTAACTATTAAAAAGAGTCCAAATTACTAATTCTGTCCTAATCCCGTGTTCGTCTGTCTTTGATTTGGAAAATAAGGATTTCTGTTACAGAAAAATAAATAAAAAGTGGATCATATCAACCTGTTCACAAACTTTTATGTTCGTTCAATATACTTTAAATACTATTCCACGTAAGCAATAAAAATCCATTTGCATATATGTAAGTGAATATATCTTTATACGTGTGTGTATAGAGATACGCAAATAGATTAACATTTGTTCTTTGTATTGTTGTAATTTTTCAGAATTAAAAAACAATAAAAAAGAAAGAACAATGGGATGGTCGCTTCCATGCTTGGCGAATTTCATCGAGGCGTTACTCCGCTGGGAATTCTCGTCGGCGGGTCTCATCCTCCAAACCCTTAACATAGATTCCGACACAACCATCGAGTTCTGGGGTCCACCACCTCCGCCGCTACATCCGTTGCCGGGGATTCAAGAAAAGCCGGCACTCCTCCTCCTCCACGGATTTGGCCCCACCGCCACGTGGCAATGGCACAGACAGGTAAAAGTTCTCTCGCCCTTCTTCCGCCTCTACGTCCCTAACCTCCTATGTTTCGGCGGATCCTCCTCCTCCTCCGCCTGCGATGGGGAAGAAGCGCGTTGGTCAGAGATATTTCAGGCGGAGTGTATGGCGAAGCTGATGGAGAAGCTCGGCGTTGGCAGATTCTTCGCCGTCGGGACGAGCTACGGCGGATTCGTGGCGTACCATATGGCGAGGCTGTGGCCGGAGAAGGTAGAGAAGGTGGTTCTCGCGAGCTCCGCCGTGAACATACGGCGTAGGGATAACACGGCCTTTGTGGAGAGAGCGAGGTGTACGAGCATTGCAGAGGTCATGCTCCCCTCAACGGCGGCGGATCTCCGGAGGCTATGGGAGATTGCCTCCACGAGGAGCATTCGTTATGTACCTGATTTCATATTGAACGATTTTTGCCAGGTATGGTAGTACGGACCAATACATACGTAGATGTTATATATATATATATATATATGCATATTCACATAAACGAATCCAATAATTTTCGGATTATACAATCAGCACCATAACATTGTGTGGCTGGCGTTGAAATATCTACATCCGATAGGAACATTCCAAATAAAAAAATCAATTATATATTTTTTATTTTATTTTAACGTTTGAATTACTAAATTATTCGAATTATGATAAATATTTTTATATTAGTTTATGAATATATATTAGATTAGTGTACACATGAATTATTACGTCTAAATTTATAAGTAAATTAATGCTCTAAAAATGGTCGTCCGTCTAGGCGTGTGTCTCTTGACGACCCCAATTTTTTGATGGTCTTTTTTTTAAAGAAAAGTATGATGTCACAACGATATCGTTTTGGTATTTAAAAATGCTATTCACTTACGGCTTTATCTTTTATCGTCTTTACTTTCATCATTGTATTCATCTGTTTATATCTATTGTATCGTCTATCGTCCTCGCCTTTCTCTCTAATACTCATCTTTGTCTTTATCCTCATTTTTTTATCTGCCGTCATCTCTCATATGTTGTCATCGCTTTCATCTCTTATCATTGCATTTATTTTTTATCTTTGCCTTTGTTTTATCTCCACTATTAGCTTTATCTCTCACAATCTCCCTCGCGCCTTCGCCCTTCCTTGGTCTAACATCGTCCTACTCGACGTCCATTTTTTGTATTTTGTTTTTTTATTAAGTTGTTTGTCGACGTAAGTTTGATACTATGAATTCAATATTTATAAATATTTTTTATAAATACTAAAATTATTTATTATATGTGTGTTTTTATTTACTTATAAATATTTAAAATTAAATATTTAGATTATAATTATATTAAAATATATATATATATATCTACCTAACCCGTTTAAACTCTATCTAGACGCTCTAGACGCTAGGCGCTAGGCGCTAGGTGTCCGTCCCCTAACACCTAGCGTTTTTTGAACCTTAAAAAAATGTTATTATTTGTAGATTATATATGAAATATAAGTACTTATTCATGTATATAACTTTTAAACTTAATTCTATATAATTTTAATATTATAAAATGAATTCATATATTCTAGATTTTCTTAAAATATAATGAAAAAGATCAATATTCCTGAGGTGAAAAACAGAACATAATAATTGAATATATTTGATTTTACACTGTTTAAAAAGATAGTCTCGAGTAGTGCATTATTTATGCGGTTTATGTTTATTTGTAGAATATATTTTTTATATATTTTTAATTGGATTTTGTTCTCCTCCAAAATTAGAAAGTAAATTTATATGTAATTTTTTTTCAATAATATTTTCTATCTGGGTCCACCTAAAAAATACAATTCATTAAAACAGGGCTAAGTTTCTGTCTAGAAGGGACAACATGCCTATATATATACATACATATATCTATTGAAAATAACATTTAAGTAAGTAATTTTTTTTAAATGTGAAACAGAAAATGTATGGGGAAAATCGAGAAGGGAAGCTTAAACTCCTAAAGGGATTAACCCTTGGGAGGGACGACACCGTCAACCTCTCTCACCTTCACCAGGTATCTCTTCGATCTCTATTTTTTGTTTGATTTTTGTACTATTTTATTCTTAAAGATATCTCAATTTGGAAATAAGAAATATAAAGAAGCAAAAATATTTACGTGTAATTTTTAGCAAAAAAGAAAATGAGACGAGTTTTTTCAAAATAAAATTGTACTCCAAAGTTTGTAACGTGTTGGCCTAATTGATTAGAATAATTGCATTATTCTTTTGTTTTTTTTCTTTTGTTTAGTTGTAGAATTTTCACAAGTCTTGGTTTTATAGTTTAATGATCGAATTCTACAAACAATGCAGGAGGTCTTGGTGATATGGGGAGACCAAGATCAAGTCTTTCCACTTAGAATGGCACATGAACTCAAAGAGTGAGTTTTTTTTTCCTATTTTTTAAACTATTATTTAATTTATATTAACGACATTGAAACACGATAATTATTTACTTTATATTAAAAATGACCTGATTGTGATCAGTTGCTCATTTAGGTTAGTTCTTTTTATTAAATAGAATAATTATGTTTCGATTTAGATTGGATATAAAACAATTTGTCCTTACAAAAGTTAAAAAAATTGATTTACTTCGGATGGATCATTATTATTATTAATAAACCGTTTACATAAATAATGTTGACAAAAAAGAATATTTATTATACTTTATGGTGAAATATCAAATTTTTGTGACATGTAATAATTTAATAAAGTTTTATTAATATTATTTTAAATAATTTTTTTATACGATAAAATGAATCAAATCACTTAAAATTCGATTTTATTTCATTTTAATTTTTTTATTAATATAAAGAAATCAAACCATTTATAACCGATATAAACCAAAATGATTTAAGATCAAATATTGTTTTGTTTTTATTTATTAAATCTTAATAATATGTATATGTTATATTTGAATCGAAAATTGTGGTTCCTAACTCTTAGACGAAGTTTTCATATTTATTTTAATAGTTTATACAGAAATTTGACACATAAAGAATTTAAAAATTAATGCAATAACTTAATTATGAAGGCATAATCAATTTTAACTCTATCTAAAAGCATAATCAAATAATATTTGTATAACAATAAAAGTGTTTTATTTCAGAATTTTGGGAGAGAGGGTGAAGCTCGAGGTGATAAAGAATACTTCACATTTACCACAATTAGCAAAGCCCGAAGAGTTCAATGACATTCTCATGTCCTTTCTCTGTATTCCTTCATCATAGTTATATATTCGTTGTTTCCAATTTAATTATAGAATTTCATTGATTGGTTAATATTGCATCTGTAATGTCTTAAAAGATATTAATTATATGACGATTTACATGCGTAATTCTTTTCATGTATTTTAAGATACAATAAACACTTATATCATAACTCACAAATTAAACTAAGATAATCCTCCGTCTTATCCTTATGAGTTGACAATATTTTTAATAAAGCGAAATCTTTTTTTATTCAAAATAACATGATTTTTTTGTTATGAGTGGACATTAAGGAATTATTGGTTAATATTTATTTAACAATTTATGTTATATATAACAATAAGAGCAATAACAAAATAATCTAAATAAATCAATAGACTGAAACCAACAATCTTTTTATAGGAGAATTAAAAATTAGAAATAAAAAGAAAAAATGGCTAGGGTTGATCAAATTCATGGCCAATGGACATGAATAGTTAAATCAAGTTTAGTAAATCTATACTTAACCATTTGTAAATTCTTAATATAAAATGCCATCAATCTTTCCCATGATTATAGATTAATAACCATTAAAAAAGAAAAAGAAAACTGATAAACAGTTTTTTGTTGAAACAAAAACCCTTCACAACCTTTTGCTCTTGTGTATATATATATATTTGTGTAGTTATACATTTATATATATATATATATTAAAGACTAAAATCCTTAAAGTCTTATAGAAGAGTTCAAAAGATTTATTTGTGTTATGTTGGGTTATAAGAAGATGTGTAATAATGGGCAAAGAACATCATCACCAAGAGTTGTGGTTATGGCATGTTTGGCTTTGCTTGGTATGAGCACATTGGGTGTTAATGCTACTTTCATAAACTACAAAGAAGCTTTAACTAAATCTCTAATATTCTTGGAGGCTCAAAGATCTGGAAAACTCCCTCCCAACAATAGAGTTCCTTGGAGAGGAGATTCCGCTCTCGATGACGGAAAACTCATAAACGTACGTTCTTTTCATCTTTTCTTCTTTCGATAATTGTATTCGAATCTTTTATATAATTTTTGGAGATGTAAGATTTTCAATTGAACTATAAACTTTGATTCTAATTGAGAAGGTTCATGTTTTTGTAAATTTGTATGCACCTATGCTTCATTTTTTAGTAACTTCCTTTTATATATGTGACATTCAAAAATTAGGAACTACACTCTTCGATTTTAAAAAGAAATCGTTTAGAAACTTTTTACGAATATAACCAAAAAAATTCTTAATTGCTTGAATAAATTTAAATTTTGTTTTTTATTGTCTTTAATTAGGGGAAAAGATAAAAATCTGATCGTTACATTTTTAATGAAAACCCAACGATTTGTTTTTGGTAATTGTTTTAATACGACTTATTTTACAATTTAGAGGGAGTATTTTATTATATTTTAGTATAAGGGAGTTTCTATATCTCACAGAAAAAAATACTTCTCTTCCGACCTAGAGTAGAGGCGTAAATCAATCCCAACCCCTCGTGGAGACTCAAATCTATATCAGTGTTATATTTTTACAAGGGTTTAAAAATTATAACCTAAAATTTAGATGGTTTATCTTGAAAAACGATATATGAGAGTAATATGAATGTATATATGTATGTATAGGTGGATCTTGTTGGAGGGTATTATGATGCCGGGGACAACGTGAAATACGGTCTGCCGATGGCGTTCACCATAACAACATTGGCTTGGTCCACCATTTTCTACGAAAAAGAACTCAAAGCCACAGGAGAGCTTGAGAATGCTCGTGCAGCTATTCGTTGGGGAACTGATTATTTCCTCAAATGCTCTTCCCGCAAAAACCGCCTCTACGTTCAGGTTTTTATTTTTAATTATCAATATTAATCTTGTTTTTGGCTTTGTAAAATATCGATTATTACAAAAGAAATGTTCAGATTTTGTAGTAAAACATATGTATGTATAAACAGGTGGGTGACCCTAATATGGACCACCAATGTTGGGCGCGACCCGAAAACATGAAGACACCGAGGACTGTCTTACAGATCAGCGACAAAGTGCCCGGCACAGAGATCGCTGCGGAGACAGCTGCTGCCATGGCGGCCTCTTCTATTGTCTTCCGCCATGTGGACCACGCGTACTCTCGTCGCCTCCTCAACAAAGCCAAATTGGTATATGATTATATATACATTATATATGCAGATATAAACATATGAACTATGTTACGGACATTAATTATGAAATCATATATATAATTTTGAGTAATTTTTAATTTTTGAATTGATAGATATAATTGCTTTTCTTGAATTCAGCTTTTCAAGCTTGCAAAGAGCCACAAGGGAACATTTGATGGAGAGTGCCCCTTCTACTGCTCTAACTCCGGCTATAATGTAAGATTGTCGATATTATTTACAAAAGCATTCATATAATATATTTTAGATTGGGATCTCATAGTTCAACTGAAAGAGTATACGATTGAATGGAGTTTTTAAATGATGAAGGACGAGTTGTTGTGGGCGGCAACATGGCTATACAAAGCCACAAGGCAGCCGATATACCTAAGCTACATCAAGTTTGAAGCCATTAGTGGATATGTCGCCGAGTTTAGTTGGGACCTCAAATACGCAGGTGCTCAAATCCTCATCGTCAAGGTACACCCTTTTCCGATATACCTCATCAAGTTTGAAGCCATTAGTGGATATGTCGCCGAGTTTAGTTGGGACCTCAAATACGCAGGTGCTCAAATCCTCATCGTCATCGTCAACCCTTTTCTTTTTTTTTTTTTTTTTTTTTTTCAGTGAATTTCATGACTGAAAATGATGTTGCCGCTGGGATTATGGGAATTCAAAACGGGTTGGAGGTTAATAGCGTGGATAACCAGAATGAAATGGGTCAAGATGAAATGGTGGAGCAAGATGAAGATCGTAAAGTAGATCCAGATTGTGTGGAGAGGGATATAGCTGAGGGAGTTGCAGCTATGCCAGTGGTACCAGGAGATGAGCCGTATGTTGGGCAGGAGTTTGACTCAGAAGCAGCTGTGCATGCATTTTACAATGCATATGCCTCACAGGTAGGATTCATCATCCGTGTAAGTAAACTGTCACGGTCGAGACACGATGGATCTCCCATCGGAAGGCAACTTGTGTGTAACAAGGAAGGTTACAGGTTGCCTAGGAAGCATGAAAAGGTTATTAGGCAAAGAGCAGAAACAAGGGTTGGTTGCAGAGCAATGGTACTGGTGAGAAAAGAAAATTCAGGAAAATGGGTTATTACAAAATTCGTGAAGGAGCATACTCATCCCTTGATGCCTGGAAGGGTTCGAAAGGGTTGCATTTATGATCAATATCCGGTAAGTAAGCCCACACTCTTTTCATCTCATCCTCATCAGTTAACTTCATCTGCTGCAAATGCCATATGCATGCCCTCTTCGTTATTCCAATGGTAAATATTTGCAACAGAATGAGCATGACAAAATCCAGGAGCTATTGCAGCAGCTAGCAGCGGAGAAAAAGAGAGCTGCGACATACAAAAGGCATCTAGAGATGCTCTTTGAGCTGATTGAGCAGCACAACGAGAGTCTCTCCGAGAGATTCCAACATATTGTAGAGAACGTGAGGGAGATAGAGCAGAGAGATGATCTGCTGAACAATGTATAGTATTCTATTCTGCTGTTAATAGAGATGTTATTGGTCTTTTTCTCAGTGCCCAGATATCAGTTTGGCACTCTTCTTTCTTCTTTTTGCCTTGGTTCACAAAGGTATTGAAAAAGTTTTGTTTTTTTT
>CM071870.1:37320413-37355871 GCA_036759665.1 Gynandropsis gynandra | reverse complement strand
CCCCCCTTTTTTTTTTTTTTTTTTTTTTTTGTCTCTCAAGGCTTTGAGTTGAAACATTATAGTTTATAATGTTATGATAAATTGTCCCACATTGATTAGGATAAGAACTTTAGATTCATATATATAATACTAGATAATTATAAATTCTTAAACTAGTTTTTAGAATTAATTAGACCAAAATTTATAGTTGACATATAAAGATGCGGAAAAAATAAAGTTTGCAAAATCAATGAAGAAAACTTTGTGATTCAACGATCTAATAGATGGTTTGGTTAAAGTAGATATGTGGCAGGCAATGATATGAGTATGATCGATAATTGGATGTACGACACATATATATTTTGAATGCACCTATCGAATTTAAGTGAAAATTTTGTTGGTTACAAATACAGATGATGTTCGAAGGCATCAAAGGTCTTGACACATATAAACAACAAGCCGATAGCTTCATTTGTTCTAATCTACCCGAAAGTCCTTACAAACAAGTTTACAACACCCCAGGTATTGCCACAATACAATGTTTATATATTAGTCCATGATTCATACATTAACCGATAAATATAACAAATTTACTCAAAATATAACATTTGATTCTTATATTTTGTTTTGATTAAGGTGGTATGATTCACTTGAGGGATGGAGCCAACACTCAATATGTTACATCGACAGCATTTTTGTTCCAAGTTTACGGTGATTTGCTACAAAAACACAACCAAAAGATATATTGTGAAAACAAACAGTTCGATTCGACTCACCTCGTGGCCTTTGCCAAAAAACAGGTACATTACTTAGGCATTTTGAAGTACATGTTGACTTGGTACACTTCAGTCCAACTATTAAGCGTATATACACATTTAATTAATCTTATATGTTTGATTCGGTTTGAACATAATTCAATATAAAAGTTAATTCAAAATTAACAATTGTTCAATAATGATATATATGAATCTATGATTAGTAACATATCATGGAACATGTTTGCAAATAAAAAAAAACATATACGATTTTACCTTGCATTTTGGTTCAGATTGATTACATCCTGGGACACAATCCAAAAGGAAGATCGTACATGGTCGGGTTCGGACCCAATCCACCTCAACAAGCTCACCACAGAGGAGCATCAGTGCCCATTTCCCAAGCAAATGCGCCGCTAAGTTGTCCGCTCAGTTTTGTGAAGTGGTACAACAAGAACATACCAAACCCTAATGAGCTCACCGGAGCAATCTTGGGAGGTCCTGACAGACAAGACAACTTCCAAGACTTCCGGTGGACTTCTGTCTACACCGAGCCTTGCACTTACATCAATTCTATAGCCGTCGGTGTCTTGGCCAAGCTCGCTGCATCATAAAAACCGCGTTTTCCATCGGAAGCGTGTGTTTTTAGGGGTTTTGTTTTCCCTTACGTCCATGCATCCATTTGAACACGCAAACGTGAGAAATATTGTTTTAGGTTATTTTCCATGATATTATTTTTAAATGAAGGATTTGAACGGGTTGAGAAATAAAACCCCAATATTAGGCCACATCCTTGTAAATCTTACACGAATTACAAGATTATATTTATAGTTCCATCGGTTTTAAAAGCATATTTCTATCTAGTTAAAATACAAAAAAAAATTCAAAGACGAAAAAATTGATATTTGTTATAATATATATTCTAATGTTTTTTCTTATCTTTTCAAAGAATAGTTGATTTTGTTAAAACTAAGTGTTACAAATATAAATACTTAGCAAGGGTGTGTGATGTTTGTTGTTGTTGTTAATTAGTGTATTTATATATATTAGATGAGAAACTCGTCGATTGAGTGGTTTATTTTTTTTAGTATCATGTGATATTATTTTAAAGGTTTATTTATTTTCTAAATATGATAAACTAATTATGCCAATAGACTTATCTTAATACAAACATATCATTTGTTTAATGAAATAAAAATTATATTGTTTCTTTGTTTTCTTATTTATTGTCCAATATCATAATTTTGTTTTCTATGACTTTTTATGTATAATAATTGTATCGTTTTTCATTATCTTAATAATAATAATGATGATGATAATAATAATAAATAAAAAATAAACTAATTTTGGGGTACTCATGATTATCTTAATTTAGTAATATATATGGCCCATAACTTTTATCCTCTACGACACAGCCATGACTTAATCAAAATGAGTCTCTCACTCATTTTATCCATTCATTAATACTATAATTTATTATGAATTAATTTTTTATAAAATACATATGAACTAAAATAAACATTCTTCAAAACTTCTTCCAATTTGTTGCATTGAACTAATCAAAATAATATTATATATTATATTTTTTCCAAACAAATGCGCGTAGTTAAAATCTTGGAGATCATGTGTTCCATTTACATTATAAACATGGATATGTTTTCATTTGGAGCTCATGGATATAAATCTGTCACTTTATATTTGTCAATTATGCTAAATTTATACAAAAATGTATATTTATATGATTTGTACAATTTATAGACAATTGTATATAGTTTTCGGTCTACCCATATTCAACAGATAATGGTTACACATTTTCGTGGTTACAAAAAAATATGATACAACACAAATATTACAAAATGTAAAAATGTTAATGATAAATTGAAATAAGTAACTTATGTATTGACTATTTGGGTCTTCAAACGTTATTTTGACTTCAAGTCTATCCTCTCCTACCCTTAAAATATTGATAACTTCATATTACCCTTATCCTTTAATTAATCGATGATTTTGTTTTCTCCTCCAGAGCACCTCAATTTCTCTCTCCTGTAGTGCGAAAATTACTATTCTCCCACACCACATCAGATTCGGTGAGAGTAGCTTGAAATCGGTATCAAAGTCGTCGCATGTAGCTTGAAATCGACATCAGATTCGCTGCCAATAGGTTGAAATCGTTTGTTGTCAACAAAGAAGCTTGCAATTAAGCACGTTTTGCAGAAAAACCATGTATGAATAGTGAGTTTGTTCGTATTTTTCTTGTGTTTTTCTTGTTTCTTTTGTGAGTAATATGTATAGATTCGATTCTCTCTTTTTAAAAATGAGTCTTATATTGATATAGTCTAAACGAGTCATATTTATTGAAATGTCAAATGATCACAATGAGTGACATTCTCATCGCACGGTTGCAATGGGTCACAGAGTCTCATCGAGTCGCATGGTCGCACTTGGTCATAGAGTCTCATCGAGGGGTCAAAGGGATCAAAGGTCAAAGGGTCATAGGGGTCCAAGGATCGCAGGGGTACAAGGGTCATAGAGGTACAAGGGTCGCAAATGGGTCAAATGGTCACAATGGTCAAAGGGTCCCAGGGGTACAAGGGTCACAGAGGTACAAGGGTAGCACATGCACAAGGGTCGTAGGGGTACAGGGGTCGCAAAGGGGTACAAGGGTCATAGAGATACAAGGGTCACCGAGTCAATAAATTCAACGTTGAAGAAGTCAAAAAAGTTTTTGATCCTAGGGATTTTAGATATTTGTTTAGAAAAGATAGTGGAATGGTTCAATAGGTATAGTTTGGAAGCAGCTACCAGTGATGATTATCAAAACTTAACACCTTACGTTGAGAAAACGTTATATGAACGGTTGGGACATACATCCAAGTATGATGTTATTGAATTGAACAGTCTGAGTGATGAGTATAAGGTGAGAAATGAAATAAGTAGAAGATTTGTAGTGATTCTTCAAAAAAGAACGTGCGGCTGCAAAATGTTTGATGTGGATAAGTATCCATGTAGTCACGCAATTACGACAGCACATAAGATTGGTAAAAGTCACAAGATACCAGAACTATGTTCAACATACTACCTTCGGGAGACATGGCGTTTGCCTTACCAAGAAAGCGTGTATTTGGTTCCTGATTTCAGTGATTGGAACATTCCTCCTCAATATTCTGAAGTTACGGTTCTACCTCCTATGCTGGCTAAGAAAAGGCAAAATGGTTCCTATGCTGGCTGAGAAAAGGCAAACTGTACGAGGTGAAATGGAGGACATGAAGATGAAGGAGTCAGAAGATGTATCTAGCTATATTACTCGTGTGCAAACTGTGGTGAATCAACTCAAACACAATGGAGAAAATCTCACCGATGCAAGAGTTGTGGAGAAGATTCTTCGATCATTGACAAATGATTTTGAGAATTTTGTATATGCTATCGAGGAGTCGAAGAATTTGGAAGAGATAATTGTCGATGATCTCGTGGGTTCTCTTGAAGCGCATGAACAACGAAAAACAAAAAGAATCAAGAGATTTTCGAGGAGGCTTTGCAAACAAAAACGATCCAGGAGGACAAAGCGATGTATGCGCAACATAACCGAGGAAGAGGACGTAGCTGTGGAGGTCACAGTTTTGGTCGTGGTGGATGTCATGGTCGTGGAAGTTACAATGAAGAGAGAGGACAACCAAGCCAACAGAATTGGCATGGACGAGGCCGCAGTCATGGAAGAGGAGGTCGTTCACATCGCCCAACTGTGGCAAATACGAACACTATGCAAAATATTGGTTTTTCAAAAAGAAAGTGGAAGAAAATGTTAATCTAGTCGAAGAAGATGGCAACAAAGATGATAACGTTCTCATGATGGCTCATGAAGGTGACACATCGGATGATGACTTGGTGTGTTATCTCAACACCGGTGCTAGACCCAAACATCTCTTTGTTGATATGCAAAAGATAAAAGATGGGCATGTGTCCTTTGAAGATGCATCGAAGGTTAAAGTCAAGGATCGAGGAAAGATACATTTTTTCCAAAAGAATGGAAAAGAGGTTACCATGGAGGATGTGTACTAGGTACCTGATCTGAAGAGCAATATTCTCAGTATAGGTCAATTATTGGAGAAAGGATATTCGGTTTTTATGAAAGATCGAGTACTGCAATTGAAGGACAAAAATGGTCGACTACTTGTGTACGTGGAGATGGCGAAGAACCGGATGTTCAAATCCAACTTGCACAATATACAAGAGAGGTATTTACAAGTCAATATGGAGGATAAAGCAATGTTATGGCACTTACGGTTCGAACACTTTCATTATGGCGGGCTAAAGGAGTTAGCTAAGAAGGAAATGGTCCATGGGTTACTGAACATGAACTATATCAAGACATTTTTTGAAGGTTGTGTCCTTGGTAAGCATGCAAGGAAAAATTTTCAAAAGAAGCCAGAATATCATGCAAGAAGACCTCTCGAGTTGGTACACACCGACATATGTGGTCCAATCACTCCGAAATCCTTTAGTGAGAATAGATATTTTATCATTTTCATTGATGATTGTACAAGGAAAATATAGGTTTATTTTCTAAAGGAGAAGTCTGAAGCTTTTGAGGTGTTTAAAAAATTCAAAGCAATGGTGGAAAATACATGTCGACTGCCTTCCCAAGCTATTGTGAGGAACAAGGCATCAGAAGATTCTTGACAACACCATACTCACCTCAAAAAAATGGTGTCACTAAAAGGAAGAAGCGAACGATCCTTGATATGGTTTGGTCGATGTTGAAGACGAAAGATATGCCAAAGGAATTTTAGGCAGAAGTAGTGCAATATGCGGTGTATGTGCAAAACCGATGTTTGTATTCAAGTTTGGAGAGCAAAACACCACAAGAAGCTTGGAGTGGACATAAGTCGATTGTATCACGCTTTAAAGTGTTTAGTAGTGTGGCCTATACGCATGTACCAGATCAAAGAAGAACCAAACTCGATGACAAGAGTAAGAAGTATGTGTTCGTTAGGTATGACGAGAAGACGAAGGCATTCAATTTGTTTGATCCAATTGATAGAAAGGTGATTGTAAGCCGAGATGTACACATGAATGAAGAAAATACGTGGAATTAGAAGAACCAAAAGAGGCAACACAAGGATAGTCATTGAGTGTTGCACCGATAATCACTCCAACGACCTCTCATGTATATGGTGAAGATGAAGATGACCCGATTCAACCAAGGATACGAAGCCTACAAGATCTATATGAGTCAATTGAAGAAGTGCATTTGGTTTGCTTATTAGCAGATTCGGAGAACATCAGTCTTGAAGAGGCTCTTAGAGACAAAATTTGGAAAGTTGCAATGGATGAAGAGATAAAAGCAACCGAAAGAAACAAAACTTGGGATTTGGTGGAGTTGCCTCAAGGATACAAACCCATTGGTGTCAAATGGGTGTACAAGAAGAAAATGATTGCCCAAGGTGAAATTGAAAGGTACAAGGTGCGTCTAGTTGCAAAAGGTTATTCACAAAATGCGGGAATCGATTATGATGAGGTTTTTGCACTTGTTGCAAGAATGGAGACAATTCGTCTCCTCTTAGCTCTAGCTGCACAACTCGGTTGGCTGATTCATCAAATGGATGTAAAATACACATTTTTAAATTGAAGCCTTGAAGACTAAGTTTACGTAGAGCAACCACATGGGTACATGAAACTTGGGAGTGAGAGGAAAGTATTGAAGTTGAAGAAAGCACTTTACGGGTTGAAGCAAGCTCCACGAGCTTTGAACACACGAATTGATACTTACTTCGAGAAGAATAAATACATACAATGTCCTTAGGAGCATGCATTGTACGTGAATAAAGAACAAGATGATCTACTTCTTGTTGCTCTTTATGTTGATGATCTTATTTTCATGGAGAGTAATGAGAAGATTGTTGAAGATTTTAAAGAGGCTATGACGCGGGAGTTTGAAATGACGGATTTGGGATTGATGAAGTATTTTCTTGATCTTGAGATCAAACAAGGAAGTTTTGGAATTTTTGTCTCCTAAGAAGCTTATACAATGGATATGTTGAAGAAGAACAAGATGGAAGAATGCAATCCAATAGCAACACCAATGGAGCTCGGTGTAAAACTCTTTAGATTTAAGGGAGTAGATCAAGTAAATACAAGTGAATACCGCAGTTTGGTGGGGAGTTACGGTATCTCACATGTACAAGGCTGGACATTGCATATAGTGTTGGCATAGTGAGCAGATACATGGAGGATCCAAGACACTCGCACCTCAAAGCTATTAGAATTCTTCAATATATTCGAGGAACAGTGTCACTTGGACTATTATACTCAAAGACAGATGAATTCAAGTTAGTCGGATATTCTGATAGTGATAGGGGTGGAGATATAGATGATAGGAAGAGTACATCAGGATACATATTTTTACTTTGAGAATACATCATTCACATGATTTTTGTCAACATGAGGCCGAATATGTGGCATCATCATGGTGTGTGTATCACACAATTTGGCTAAGGAATTTGCTACAAGATCTAAAGTTGTAACAATATGAGGCAACCGAGATACAAGTTGACAACAAATCTGCAATTGAATTGACAAAAAATTTGGTTCATCATGAAAGGACTAAGCATATTGATATTCGCTTCCATTTTATCAGGAAACATGTGAAGAATGGAGAAGTGAAAATAATTTATGTTACAAGTCATGAAAAAGTTGTAGATATTTTTACAAAACCTCTACCAACTGTGCTGTTTGAAAATTTGATGGAGAAGCTCGGCATGAAAGATCGGAGAAGTTTGAGTTTAAGGGAGCAATTTGTTGAGAATTAAACTCAAAACTGTCAGAAATTTGGATGGTTTTCATTAGAGATTTGTAAGGTCAAATGGAAACCAAATTCAACATATGACCTATGAATTTGGATGCCCCGAGATCTTAGTTTATGATGGTTTAAGTTTCAAGTCGTTTTGAAATTTTTGGAAGACTTTATTGCTATTTTAGTAACGAAAAGTCAGATTTGACTGCATTAGTTCTTCTACGGAGTTTCGGTCTCATTTATATCTTTTTTTTAACTTTGTTAATTATAGAAGTTTCTAGTCTATTGAAAAAAAACTATATATAGACAAGTTTTATGTTTTGAAAAGCAAGAGCGAAAAAAGAAGAAAGAAACAAATTAAAAAGAAAGAAACATTTTTCCTTCTCTTCTCAAGAGTATTCAAATACTTATATCCTTTTCCATCAAATTATTTGATTAGAACCATAGTCGACCCTCATAAGGTGTGTTTTCTCCATCTCTATAGCATTCTTGGTTGGTATATAAATACTTAAATAAAGAAGAATCGTTTATTTCTGACTAAATCCTAAAGCTACGGTACAAAAAAATAGGTCATTTCCAAAGGTAAAATCTGTTGGAAATTATCATTTCCAACGGATTGCAGCGAATATCTACCCGTTAGAAAATGACTAATCGAAAACCCACTTCTATTGTAATTTACAACGACATTCCAAATGTCAAAATCCGTTGAAAATTATCAAGGAATTGCAACAGATACTGCTTTTGGAAATTACAACAGATGACCGTTAGAAATGGCAACGGATGCCCGTTGAAAGTACCAATGGCTATCCGTTGGAAGATGGTTTGAACATACGGGCATCCGTTAGAACTTTTCATGGGATTTACCAAAAATATGCCCGTTGGTTTTTGTCAGGAAATTTTAATTTTTTTATAAATTGGTAAATTGAACATGTTGTTTTGTTATCAACGTAGATACATTGATAAATTGACAAATGTTTTTAAACAAAAGTAAAATAAATAAAATAAAAAAGTTTTTTTAATATATAAAACTTTTTATACAACATTAAGACTAAATAAAATACATAACAAACCAATTAGTCTACATATTATCTAAACCACCAACATCGTCTTCGTCTCCGTCTACTTCAACACCTTAAGAAAGGGGTCACATCAGAGTTGATTATCGGTTTTTGTCTTGATATTTTTTCTCTATATATGGTGGTGGCTGATACGGTTCACCAGTCATCAATTCGATGATGCTTTTCATATGATATATTTGTGCTCGTTTTTCTCGAAGTATTGCATAAAGTTATTCTATGCATCATTCTTTCGCGTATGTCTCTTGGACTGTGGGGTACCTTCGTGGCGTCCTTTAAAATATATTGTTGTAAAGAATCCAGACCGTATAGATGCCCCCTTATACGACCTAACAGATATAAGTATCAAACAAATTAAAGTTAGTATATCGATTTATAAATTTTTATAAAATGAACCAAATAAATTATTAACATTGTGTACCCAAAAATAAATTTGGTCCTTTTGTAAAGGACTAAATTCATCAGGATATAAACCGGCGGCATGTAAATATTGTGTGATCTTCTCTGTCACAATATTCACCATCCACTTTGCTCGTGGGTCGACTAGCTTTGGTTCATCGACCTCTTCCCTGACGACGGACTTTTTTTGGCATGAGTCTCGACTACCAGCTCAAAAAGAGTCGAGTCGATTCTCTTCCATCCTCTGCATGTGTAATATTAAAATAATATTATTAGATAAATTAATTTAAATTATTAAATACAATTTCTTATAAAATCTTTCTTTCTTTTGAGGAATAATTTTGTTTCCGAGGTATGATAATGCAGACCATCCCTAGGAACTTTCTTAATGTACCAGTAGTTCTTGGCCTTTTCGTTGTTGAACTTAAAGTTCACCGACTCCAACTGTTGGACGATTTGGTCGAGAACCTAGTTCGTTGCCCATGTTGGTTTTATGTTCTTTTGTAGTAGTTGTGTTTGGTGTTGTTATCAATCACAATCAATATGACATATCACACATTCATGCGTTATAGATTCGCGATGTTTCCTTCTTCCACCATCTATATGCTTGCTAAAAAATTAAATGTAAAAACTAATTGATTATAAAAATTAAATAATAATGAATTAAAATCATATACTATAACTACTAAAAGTGCACCACCATCGGCAACGTATCGCCTCTGTCATCACTTGCCAAGGATAGTACAATCGATCTTGCAAAGAACGTTGGATGATATTGTTGTTTGTGTTCTTAAGAACATCATCCACATCAAACCTACAAGTGTAAAACGAAAACATTAGATGATTTCAAAAATTAATACAAACATATATATATATATGTAAATAAATCTTATTATACCATAACATTTTGTCTTGACGTTCGGGGTAGATATCCACCACATCGTCTTCATCATTAAATATAGGTGGTGCCGATATAGGTGACAAAAGATAGTATGATGGCGGAGGAGGTGAGGTTTAAGGGTTTAGGATAACTGTTTGAGAGAATATTTTTTGGTTTTTAGATTATGTTGAAAATGAACTTATTCAACGGGTTAAATACCGAAATTTCAAACGGGTACCTGCTGAAAATTATGTTCGCAAGGCAATAGATGTCATTAAGCGGTTGTATGTATGTCTTTCAACGGGTATCTATTGGAAATTCTAACGGATGATCGTGGGAAAGTATGTTCCCAATGCGACGGGCTTGTAGCTGCTAACTAGGCGGAGCATAGATCATCATTACCTATTCCAGTAGATGCTCGTTGATACTTTATCATATATTTCAATGGACATCCATTGGGATTTTCAACAAATGCCCGTTGTAAAATTCGAAAACCTTCAAATTTTTTTAAGTCCCGAATAGAGTTACTATGATCCATCGGGTGTCCGTTGCTATTTTCAACGGATGCCCATTGAAAATGGAATAAAATAGTTAAAAAATTAAGTTACAAAAGTTTGATATTATAATTACATAAATCACATCTATTTCTCTGTTGATTCTTCAATTGGTGAGTCTTCCTTCAATGGTGAATTAAATTCGTCGCCATGCATGGTTCATCTTCTTTTTTGTACCATGTTCTTTCAAAAATGTTTATTTTTTATAACCACAAGGAAGACATCTTCTATGACAATCAAACCCACATGATTTCTTCCAGTGTGCTAGACAAAACCAATTTGTATCCTCCATACAATATGGATATGCTAGTATCCTATGCGTGCTCCATCTAGATAACATTTCATAGGAAGGAAAGTCGGTAATTGTCCACAACAACACCGTTTTCAATGTGAAGTTTTTCTTCGTACTTATGTCATATGTAACAATTCTATAATTCCACAAATCATCTAATTCATGAACTAAGGGTTGCAAGAGCGCATGAAATTTTTTTTCGAATGTTCTGATCTTGGAATCAACAATGTCAAAAATTTCAACTTTTCTTTTCAAACACATATCAAGAGGAAAATTACACAGAGACAAAATCACATGCCATAGAGAATATTGACTTTTGGATTGTCTATATGGACTAAAACCATCGGTGCACAGAAAAAGATAAATATTTCTCATTTCATACGCAAAACTCAGAAAATATTTCACTGAAATCCTTCAAGGCCTTAACATCTGATGGATGTTGCATTATCCCTTCACCCGTCGAGTGTTTTGCGTGCCATATCATTATCGCGGCGGATTTGTTTTCGATTCATATAACCTTCTCAACCTGTTTGATACAATATAATAGAACATCTTTTTGTATGATACATATTTTCTGTGAAGATGGTTTTTTGGATGAAATCTACTTGCACTGCAAAATTACATTCCAAAAGGTCTTTATCTCCTCCCAAACCCTTGAAAACATTCTTTATATCTCAAGAGTTTGATTATTTGCCCGTAAATATTCACACATGGTTTTACAACATGAATCCATGCAATTTTCAGTTACATCGTGATATGTTTTTATACTCATCAATATTGATGATAAGGATAAACTAAATTGACCTTCACGACAAGTTTCATATATAGGTTGTTTCACCGCATCCAATAGGTTGAAAAATCAGCGTACTTCATTTTCGGTATCTCTTCATGCGTTTTCTCAACAACTCTAAGGAAAAATATCTAACACCATTTCCATATATAGATTGGTCATCGTTGTTTCACAATGAACCTTTTCATTTCTTTTCATTGCTTGTGCTTCTTACACACTATCTCTAACACCATAATCTTCATCATGAGAGAACCAAATTTCATAATTCTCAATAAAACATACCTTGTAAATGTATTTGCAAATAATTTATTGACTTTGATGCCTTAGCTTCTGTAGGGATATAACATTTTCCCCCTTCTAGACATAAAGGTTGCATCGACACAGAACTCATGAATTGCTCTAATCCATATAAGAGTTCGTGTGTAACTTCCTTGGTTACGGGATATTTTCTTCTATACATCCACTCATTCGATCTGCATATATATCTTATTTAAAGAAGATGATATTGTTTTGAAGTATGTTTTTTATTGCTTGATGCTAGTGAATTCAAGTTTGGTGTATAAATATTCAAAATTACCCATGGAAATTCCAACGGATATTTAAACTTCTTTTCGGATGATTAGGCTTGGGAATTAATATTGTTAAGAACAAAAATTCCTTTTTCATACACATGTCAGGTGGTAAATTATACAATATCATAATAACTGACCACAATGAATAATTCCTCCAAGGCATCCCAAATGGATTAAAACTATTAGTGCAAAGGCCTAAATAAACATTTTGACTCTCGACTGCAAAATCAAGATATATCTTGTTAAAGTGTTTTCATGCCTCACCATCTGAGGGATGACACATTTCTCCTTCACGAGTCTATGCTCATCATGCCATCTCATGTCGTTTGCAATCTTTTCAGATTGATACAATCTTTTTATTCTAACAGTAATTGGTAATACCACATACGACAATACTAAACCGTTTTTTCATTCCTTGATAAATAAAACCGGTCTTTTTCACAAATTGATAGTTACTCAAATTCGATGTCTCTTTAAAAAAAATCATGCTATTGTCTTGACAAACATCAATCTTTTGATATGGAAATAAATCCAATGATCACATCATCTTCTTTATCTCATAAAATGACTGTATTACATTGTTATCTTCAGGTAAATAATCTCCAACTAATTGCGATATAGAATCCATGCAATTCTCATAAACATTATTTTCTGTCTTCAAATTTATCAAACGTGCAAATAGAGACAAATGTAAAACACCCATTCTACAACTATCATAAATTGAATGTCTAACACTTTCTAACATTTTAAAAAATCTTTTCGCATCTTCATTCGGATCTTCTTCAATATTTTACTTGTTTCTTTCACCAAAAATAATTTGTACGATTTCTACATAAGGGTTCATTTTTATATCTTGAGATGTCTTAAACACTTCTTGATGTACAATACCCCTACTGAAATCTTTCATAACATTACTAGGTTATGGTGAAAAATTCTCTCTATGAGATAACCATATGAAATAATTCGGAGTAAATCCTTTTAAATAAAGATGATTTCAAACGGTTCCCTCATTAACAAATTTTTCATTTTTGCATTTGACACATGGACAAACCAATTTACTGGTTTCTTTATAAACTTGTTAATTTTTTGCCATCGTCATAAACTGTGTAACACCTTCTATAAACTCCTTTGATACACCTTGTGTTTTTTTATCAACTCTTCTATATATCCATTGTCTAGAAACGAAAATATTCGATCTCGATGATGATGTCATTCTAATAAGAAACAATAAGATGGTAAGGAGTAAAATGTATGATAAAGGATGAAGGTATGAGGGATTTAAATAGGTAATTTCTGGACTAATTAAGGACAGATTACAGACCAAGACTAATGTTTGCCGACAAGCAATCCCTATCCAAACGGATTCCCATCAGAAAGCACCCATTCGAAAATTTACGGGATTTTCGGATTACGAACGTTTTTTTCGTCCGTAAATTTGTAGACGGATGCTGCTACCGCTCGTAATTTCTGAACAGGTACATAGTTTGTTTGTAATTTGCGATAACACATGTATCCATTTCAAGATCGTCCATATATACGGACGACTTATTCATCCGTAAATATATGGACGGATTACGGATGACTATTTGGTATCATCAGTAATCTATCCGCAATCCGTCCGGTTATTTGCTGATGGCATAAACCGTCGGGTAATGTCGTTTGGAATTTTCAAGTTTCTCGTAGTGCCAACGGTTACCTGTTGAAATCCAACGGTCGATTTTGTCTAAGAGACGCATTGAAATTTTAAATTTATCAAAGGGCATCCGTTGGAATTTGCAACGGGCATCCGTTGGAATAAGCAACGGTCATCCGTTGAAATGATTCGATGGATTTCCAATGGGCTTTCAATGGATTCACCAATAAATATCAATAATATTCATTGATAATCCGTTAAAAATTCCAACGAATGTGAACGGATTGCTGCCCATTGATAATTTTGCATTATTATTTGGAATGTTAATCAACAGATAGATTTGTTGATTGGTCCGTTGATATTCACATTTTATTTGTAGTGCTAGAAGTGAGGTGTAGAGACAAGAAAAAACAATCAAATGCGTAGATAGTCCTCATCTTTTTATCCACAAACATAAACTCTTGATGAAGCTCAAGAGGAAGATAGTAAACGAGAAATGAGAGATGAGAGAAAAATAAAAACAATCTAAACTAATGTTCGTGAAGAACACCGTAGATGAGATAGAAAAGATGAGAGATGAGAAAAAAATTTAAAAATTGATTTTTCGATTTTAAAGTAAATTGTATTTTCACTTTTTGATAACGTGGCTGCCAATGTGATTATAGACGTGACATCCATATCAGCGACTGTTTACGGAAAATTGATGATACGGTAAATCATCAATTTTGCATATTTTTAAAGATCTAAATCAAATATAACTATTATAATATTGAAAAAATGGGTATTATGATGATATTTTCTAATAAAATGTTCTCAATATAATAATAAAATTAATATGATTAACTTATTATTTTCTAAATAATTCTAAAAATTCTTTAATATCTTTAAAAATTAATTTCAATCGTTATTATATATAATATATATATCTACATATATACACACTATTAGAAACATTACACTTTCTCCCGGTCTCGTGGTTCACGTGGAGAACTGTCCTTTCGTCACCCGAAAACAGTCGGTAAACATTTTATATATTTCCTTCTGATTTCAAAGATTTTTTAAATAATTAGTTTATAGCGTAACGCATCACCGATCCTATCTGAATCCTTTTATCCATCAAACCCAGAAATCTAAATCCGAAATCGAAACATGGGTTCGCTGAAGAACGACGGAGAAATTGAGCAGATTGAAGCAGAGTCAATGGAGCCAATTTTGTACGTCAATGGCGTTCGTAGGGTGCTTCCCGATGGTTTGGCTCATATGACGCTTCTCGAATACCTCAGAGGTTTATTACACGATCCATGATTACTGCTTTTTTTTCGATTTCCTATTAGTCAGAGTTCAGAGCAATCACTGAGAACTTTGGATTCTTGTGTCGTGAAGTAAAAGCACTGATTTTCCCTTCTTGCTCTAGTCTTTTAGGAATTGCCCATGAATTTTTAATTCGAAATTTAATTCGAAATTTGCGTATAGGGAGCTTTTTCCTATCGTTCTATCGAAGAATATACGTACAGATTCACATGCTTTAGCGTGTCAAATCGATGTAATACTTTGAACCAGTTTTTGTGTTGCATGTTTGATGTACTAGCTTTGGGAATTTCACAAACTGAAACAACTTTTTTCGGTAGATGATTGAACACGATTTCAGTAAACTATCTTAAAGAGTGGAATTCTTTTTGGCTTTTATCATTCATAAAATTTGGTACTAGAAACGGATAGATCTTTTAAAATTGATTTTCCAGATCACCTTTCCTCTGGATGGTTATGAGATTCTTAACTTACAGAGGTTTTTCTGTCCATTAGATTTGGGCTTGACTGGGACAAAGCTGGGGTGCGGTGAAGGTGGTTGTGGTGCTTGCACAGTGATGATCTCCAATTATAACAGAAGATCAAAGACATGTCTGTGCGTCTCTTTTCCTCTTTGTGTCCCTGAGATTGCATTAGTTTAGATCTTTTCATTGAACCCTTTTTCCAGCACCTTACTTACTATGAACTTGATGTAGGCATTATGCTGTCAATGCTTGCTTGGCACCTCTTTATTCTGTAGAGGGAATGCATGTAATCACCATTGAGGGAGTTGGGAGCTGCAAACTTGGCTTGCACCCGGTTCAGGTAATTTGCTTTCTCAGTGATTCTTAGTTCTTGTTTCCATTGTGTTGGTAAAGCCTTGTTTCATTTTGATATCCTGTCAGGAGTCATTGGCATCTCTTCATGGCTCTCAATGCGGATTTTGTACTCCTGGGTTTATCATGTCAATGTATGCATTATTAAGGTCGAACAAGAATCCGCCTTTGGAAGAGGAGATTGAAGAATGCCTTGCAGGAAATTTATGCCGGTGTACTGGTTACAGACCTATTGTTGATGCATTTCGGGTTTTTGCAAAAACTGATGATACTCTGTACTCTGGTTTATCTTCATTTAACCTTCGAGATGGAGAAACTATTTGCCCATCTACTGGTAAGCCTTGTTCATGCAGATCGAAAACAACAAATGACACATCCAATTGTGACAGCAACAGGTATCGGCCTGTCTCTTATAGTGATATAGATGGGAGCAAGTATATAGAAAAGGAGCTTATCTTTCCTCCAGAACTTTCATTTAGAAAAATAGCTCCCTTGAAGCTAAGTGGATCCGGAGGTTTAATCTGGTACAGACCCATAAGACTTCAACACTTGCTTGAGCTTAAAGCAAAACACCCGAATGCGAAACTACTGGTAGGTAATACAGAGGTTGGAATAGAGATGAGATTGAAGAGGTTACAGTATCAGGTGCTGATATCTGTGGCTCACATCCCTGAACTAAATGGTTTGCATGTCAATGATAATGGAATTGAGATTGGTTCTGCGGTGAGACTTTCTGAACTCCTAAGACTATTCAGAAGAGTTGTAATGGAGCGTCCAGCACACGAAACATCGGCCTGCAAGGCCTTTGTAGAACAGCTGAAGTGGTTTGCTGGGACACAAATAAGGAATGTCGCTTGCATTGGAGGAAATATCTGTACAGCTAGTCCGATATCGGATTTGAATCCTCTTTGGATGGCTTCCAGAGCAGAATTTCGGGTAATTGACTGCAATGGAAATATCAGGAGTGTTTTTGCAGAAGATTTCTTCCTTGGTTACCGTAAAGTGGATCTGCAGAACAATGAAATTTTGCTGTCGGTATTCCTACCATGGACAAGGCCCTTGGAGTATGTGAAAGAATTTAAGCAGGCTCATCGGAGGGATGATGATATAGCTATCGTGAATGCTGGAATGCGCGTCTTTCTGGAAGAGAAAGATGAAGAATTGGTCATTTCTGAAGCATCAATTGCTTATGGTGGTGTGGCTCCGCTTTCTTTATGTGCAAGAAAGACTAAAGAATTTCTAATTGGAAAGAAATGGAAATATGGTCTGCTGCAAGATGCTCTAAAAGTCATACAGAATGATGTTTTAATTAAGGAAGATGCTCCTGGTGGAATGGTGGAGTTCCGGAAATCTCTAACCCTTAGTTTTTTCTTTAAATTTTTCTTATGGGTTTCTCATCAGATTCATAGTGTAAGACCCACTTTAGAAAGCATCCCACCTTCCCATTTGTCAGCTGTGCAATCTTTTTCTCGGCCATCCATGATTGGATGTCAAGACTATGAAACAGTAAAGCAGGGGACATCCGTTGGCTCGTCAGAGATCCATCTTTCATCGAGAATGCAGGTATGTTGATCAAAATATTGTGTCAAACTGATTTGCCTACTATATTATATTTTGAATGTTATGCTTTGTTTATATCAGTTACGCATTGAAAAATAACAGGATACCCATGTATTATCATGTAGGTCACAGGAGAAGCGGAATATACTGATGATATACCAGTGCCTCCTAATACCTTACATGCTGCTTTAGTACTAAGCAGAGTTCCTCATGCCCGTATTCTATCAATAGATGATTCGGCAGCAAAAGCTTCACCTGGTTTTATTAATCTGTTTCTTGCAAAAGATGTTCCTGCAGACAATATGATTGGCCCCATAGTTGCTGACGAAGAGCTATTTGCTACTGATGTGGTTACATGTGTTGGCCAAGTAAGAGAAAAATATTTCCGCTTTCTTGTACGCTTGCTATTAGCTCTTCCACATGGACCCAATGGGAGTTCTTTTGCATTGCTTTGTGTTAGAGGAAGTGGCATTGGGAAAGATTAATACGAAGAAAGAGTTACATGAATATTGTTTATCGATCGCCTAGAAGAAATTTCAGTTTCATTGACGTACCAGTTCTATTAGATGTAGCTTTTGTGCTTTCCTTATTCATCAACTCGTGTTTGTTCTTTCAGGTCATTGGTATAGTTGTTGCAGATACACATGAAAATGCAAAAATAGCAGCAGGAAAGGTTCATGTAGAGTATGACGAATTACCAGCCATATTATCAATCGAGGAGGCTATTGATGCTAAAAGTTATCATCCTAACACGGAGAAATGGTTAAGAAAAGGAGATGTGGAGCAATGTTTTCAATCTGGTCAATGTGATAGGATAATAGAGGGTGAGGTTCAAGTGGGTGGTCAGGAGCATTTTTACTTGGAGCCTAATGGTACTTTGGTTTGGACACTGGACGGTGGAAGTGAAGTTCATATGATCTCATCCACTCAAGTAAGGATACTCCTTTAGTTTAACTTCTTATTTTAATCCATACCGATTATACACTGTATATCACCTGACATAAAAATCACTTCTCCTTCCCAAAATTAGTCTATGAATAAGCAAAATATAAGAAGAGATCAATCATAACACTAACATAAAAGTGAAATAAAGTTGGGAAAACCAAAGATCATGCTTCTTTTGTGTTGGGTGGGATAAATTTGTTTGGTTAGTCAAATTCATGTAAATCTGGACTTCTAATACCCATGTATTTTTGCATAATACCCATGTATTTTTGCATAATACCCATGTTTTTTTGCATAATACCCATGTATTTTTGCATCAAATAGATTGTATTTTATATGTGATCTGTGCGTTTTTAAATTAACAATATTGGATTGAACATATGTAGGCTCCTCAAAAGCACCAAAAATATGTTTCTCATGTTCTTGGTCTTCCAATGTCAAAAGTGGTTTGCAAAACCAAACGAATCGGTGGTGGCTTTGGTGGTAAAGAGACTAGATCGGCTTTCATTGCTGCTGCAGCTTCTGTTCCCTCTTACCTCTTGAATCGGCCAGTAAAACTCATATTGGACAGAGATGTGGACATGATGACAACTGGTCAGCGTCATAGTTTTCTTGGAAAGTACAAGGTAACTTTTCCGTCGTCCTTTTGCCCGTAAAATTCTTTGTATAGTCTAAATCTTTCCGTAAATCGGCAGATATTGCCTCATCTACTGCCAGATTCAATTAGATTGAATGACTGAAAACTGTTTATGCAAAGAAGAAAACTTGCTGAAGTAATTGTTTATAGTCTCTGCGTTTAGCTCGGTGGAGGGAAATAAGGTTTTGATTGATTGCATAATTTTACAGGTTGGATTTACGAATGAGGGAAAGGTTTTGGCATTGGATCTTGAGATCTACAATAATGGTGGAAACTCTTTGGACCTTTCCCTTGCTGTTCTCGAACGAGCTATGTTTCACTCGGATAATGTTTATGATATTCCAAATGTGAGGATAGTGGGGAAGGTTTGCTTTACTAATTTTCCCAGTAACACTGCGTTCCGAGGGTTTGGAGGGCCACAAGGCATGCTTATCACCGAAAACTGGATACATAGAATTGCTGATGAACTTGATAAAAATCCAGAAGAAATAAAGGTGAGTTTTCTGCTTTCTTAAATATTTTGATCGTCCTTTCGTGGAAAATTTTTCAAGAGATCATTTTTTTTTGTTCATGCGTCTTCGTTTTGGTTGTGTATTTACATAAAATTTTAGGAGATGAATTTTCAAGTCGAAGGATCAATCACACATTATGATCAAGAACTTCAGTACTGCACGTTGCATCAACTATGGAACGAACTGAAAGCATCCTGCGAACTTTTAAAAGTCCGTAGAGAAGTTGATGAGTATAATAGTCGTAATCGGTGGAAAAAGCGTGGAATAGCTATGGTTCCCACAAAATTCGGCATATCGTTTACTACAAAGTTCATGAATCAGGTAATTGATCTGAGGCAACTAAATTTCAATTTTACTTTATAGTTTTGAGTAATTGAGAAGAACAAGGAATTACTACTGCAGAAGAAAATTCCAATTACAATGCAATAGATTATGTTCAGATTATTGGTCATGGACTTGTCTTTTTGTTTCCCTTCATTTCTTACATACCTAGCGTTTAAGGGCTTACTGTTAGCAATTTTGATTTGCTTCGACTGATAGCTAAGCTGTGCAAGTATCTGATTGTTTAGGCTGGTGCTCTTGTTCATGTTTACACCGATGGGACTGTTTTAGTTACACATGGCGGTGTGGAGATGGGGCAAGGATTACATACAAAAGTTGCTCAAATCGCTGCGTCTGCCTTCAACATTCCCCTGAGTTCGGTATATGTCTCAGAGACAAGCACCGACAAGGTACAATCACACCTAGGCACGGGTTTTGGACAAGAACAAAAACCTTATTCTTTGCAAGGAATAAAGCTTATGATAACATTAATGAATGATACTTGAACCCATTTTCAGTTCCTGTTAGAATTTAGTATGTAGAGCCACTAGTTTTCCTTGATGATTCATGGTCATGCTCTCATATGTCCTTTTTTTTTATTTATATCTCTTATAGGTTCCAAATGCATCTCCAACTGCTGCTTCTGCAAGTTCTGATATGCATGGGGCTGCAGTTTTGGATGCTTGTGAACAAATAAAAGCACGAATGGAGCCCGTTGCATCTAAGCACAATTTCAGCTCCTTTGCCGAGGTACTATATTCCTGCACCAGCCTCCTTTTATACCTTTTTGTGCAGAATGGTACGTCTAAATCTAGTATGTGTGTGCGAAATTAGTCGATTGAATTATTATTCCGTGCTCAATGGTTTATGTTCATTTGATGAAAAGTCTATAATTTCTGATTATGCTTTAGCTGGCAAGCGCGTGCTACTTCCAAAGGATAGACCTATCTGCCCATGGATTTCACATTGTGCCCGAAATTGGTTTTGATTGGACTACTGGGAAAGGTAATGCATTCAGGTACTACACATATGGAGCGGCTTTTGCTGAAGTCGAGATTGATACATTGACCGGTGATTTTCACACACGAACCGCCGATGTTATCTTGGACCTCGGATATTCTCTCAACCCAGCCATCGATGTTGGACAGGTCATCCTCCGGGTTTTATTCAACTACATCTGTAGAAAACAAGACTTTCTTGCAAATCTTGAAATTCATGGAAAGAGCGGGTCATTGATACATAAGAAATATTGTTTGACTGTGAATTCATCGTTGCAGATCGAAGGAGCATTCATACAAGGGCTCGGTTGGGCAGCCTTAGAAGAACTCAAATGGGGGGATGCAGCTCATAAATGGATTCGACCCGGGACCTTATTTACAAGCGGGCCAGGCAACTACAAAATCCCTTCGATTAACGATATTCCATTCAAATTCAAAGTTTCCCTCCTTAAGGTACAAAAGGCTTTATCTGCAAACAAGCCCTTCACTTCGTCTTCGTTTTGGTTTTCGATGCTGACTTATGTTCTCTTGAAATCTCTCAAAAGGGTCACCCGAATGTGACGGCCATACATTCATCCAAGGCTGTGGGGGAGCCTCCGTTCTTCCTCGCTTCCTCTGTCTTCTTTGCGATAAAAGACGCTATAAAATGTGCTAGAGCTGAAGTGGGTCTCAAGGAGTGGTTTCCTCTGGACAATCCCGCGACGCCTGAGCGTATCAGGATGGCTTGTTTGGACGAGTTCTCATCTCCTTTTGTAAGTTCTAATTTCCATCCTAAGCTTAGTGTTTGAGCTTCTATCTCACTGAGCTTTGGACATGGATCTGTTGTAACGTTATTAAGTTGTAATATTTGATGTAAAACAATGTAAAATTGGGCTCAATCCTCTTTGGAAGGTCGTAATGGCTATGATAATGCTGCAGTTCATGTTTGAAATTTTTCATAGTAAACCTGCCAACATAGTTAGAAAGAGATTATGGGCTTGACTTCTAGAAACATAGTTTTTATACTTGCTTTTGGTGGTGTTTTTGTCAGTGATTGGAGGTATTTTGTTTCATTTTGTCTGAATTTATCGTTGTGTTTATAGGCGATTGCGACTAGAAGCGAATGGTAGAAACCTGTTATGATTGCGTTATGATTACGTTTCGAACAAAATTACCAAAATAGACAATTATTAGGAAAAAAATTTATTTAAATTTTTTTGTTTAGTGTATATTTTTTAATTATAATTTTTAAATATTTGAAATAGTTTGGCGGTGTTTTTGTCTGTGATAGGAGGCGTTTTGTTTCATTTTGTCTGAATCTATCGTTGTGTTTATGGGCGATTGCGACTAGAAGCGAATGGTAGAAACCTATTATGATTGCGTTATGATTACGTTTCGAACAAAATTACCAAAATAGAAAATTACGAAGAAAAAAGTTTATTTAAATTTTTTTGTTTAGTGTATATTTTTTAATTATAATTTTTAAATATTTGAAATAAATTTAAAAAATTATAAAAAATATTTAAATATACAATGTATATGCATATATATGTATACGATTAAAATAAATTATAATAGAAAGAGAGGAGATAAGGGAAAGACACGAGACTATTTCGGTAATTTATACAAAACGCACCAAAATGCAAACGTAATGCAATATAATTTTGGATTTTTAAATTTCGCGTTTTGCCGCGTTTGCAGGCGACTGCGACTCCACCAGTCGATTTTAATGTCGCCCGGAGTCGCTAGAAAACGCAGTCATCGCGTTTGCGTTTGGTTGTAACTCCACCAGTCAGGGCCTATATCGATCTTTATATGGAATATTGTAGATCTTCGAACAAATATTTTTATATAAGGTTATGAAATTAGGGGATATGAGTACACCATTACACTACGAGATCAATGAGACTAAACCTGAAAGAATTGCACATGTTAACCTCTAGTAGATCAGTTGAGATCATGGCGCCATCGTAACTCGACTTGATCCTTTGGTCGGTAGTCTCGTCGTACAAGGTGGAAGTCGGTTGGGACATGGAATCCCTTCGGCAATGGTGTCAGTATGTTCTCTCATACAAAGAAGTGACAGGCGGCGAAATATTGACAAGGGAAGTAAACGAGCATTGAAGCATAACAGATGGTTGATGCAGAGGAGCGAAGGAAGCCTTAGTTTTCTAGGGAGGACACGTTAGAATATATTCGGTTGTGTTGTGTTAGATAATAGGGAAAAAAGCCTCCAACACCCCCAACTATCTTGCTTTATGCCAATTCCCCTTGAACTATCTGACTCGGCCGATTCCTCCCTCATCTTACAAAATTCAGTCGATTCCCCTCTCAACTTTGTCAATTCAGTCGATTCCCCCTCTGTTATATAAACAGTGTAATGGTATTAACCGACCCGATTTTGACCCGATTTTGACGTGGATTTAATCCAATTAGAATACCCGATTTTTAACCCGATTTCGACCCGATTTTAACCCGATTTCGACCCAATTTTAACCCAATTTAACCCGATTTCACCTATTTAAATCCGATTTCACATAATTTTTACTCGATTTCATAGAATTTCAACCCGATTTTAACCAATTTTTATCTATTTCACTCAAGTTAACCTAATTTTTACTCGATTTCACCAAATTCCAACCCGAGTTAACCAAATTCTAACTCTATATCACTCAAATTTACCCGATTTCACCCAATTTCAACCAAATTGAACTCGATTTTACTGAATTTCAACCCGATTTAACCGAATTCTAACTCTATTTCACTCAAATTAAACCCGATTTCACCCAGTTTTAACCCAAATTTAACCCGATTTTACCTATTTTAATCTGATTTCGCCCAATTTTTACTCAATTTTATCAAATTTTAACTCTATTTCACTCAAATTAAACCCCGATTTCACATAATTTTTACTCGATTTTACCAAATTTCAACCTGATTTTACCTAAATTTTACATTATTTCACTCAAATTAACCCGATTTCACCTTACTTTATCAAATTTCACCCGATTTTACCCAATTTTTACTCGATTTCACCAAATTTCAACCCGAGTTAACCGAATTCTAACTCTATTTGACTCACATTTACCCGATTTTATCCAATTTTAACCTAATTTCAGCCAAATCTAACTCGATTTAACGAATTTCAACTCGATTTAACTGAATTCTAACTCTATTTCGCTCAAATTAAACCCGATTTCACCCAATTTTAATCCATTTTCACCTAAATTTAACCCGGTTTTATCTATTTTAATCCATTTCATCCAAATTTTACTCAATTTTACCGAATTTCAAGCCGATTCAACCGAATTCTAACTCCATTTCACTCAAAGTTAACTCAATTTCACCATATTTTAACCTAATTTCTCCCAAATTTAACCTGATTTTGCCTATTTTAATCCGATTTCGCCCAATTTTTACTCGATTTTATCAAATCTTAACTCTATTTCACTCAAATTTAACCTGAGTTCACCCAATTTTGACCCAATTTCACCCAAATTTAACCTGATTTCACATAATTCAACCTGATTTAACCGAATTTTAACTCTATTTCACTCATATTTAATCCGATTTCACCCAATTTCACCAAAATTTAACTCATTTCACCGAATTTCAATGGGTTTTAACCGAATTTTAACTCTATTTCACTCAAATTTATCCATGATGATAAAATCCATCCAGCTTAGCTCATTTTTTTCATGTATGCACCATTCAAACCGAGGAATATGAGTTCATGAGTTTTTCAATAGACAAATTTGAGTGAAATAGAGTTAAAATTCGGTTAAAACCCATTGAAATTCGGTGAAATCGAGTAAAAAATAGGTGAAAGGATTAAAATTGGGTGAACACGGATTAAAATTAGGTGAAATTGGATTAAATTTGGGTGAAACTGGGTTAAAATTGAGTGAAATCGGGTTAAATTTGAGTGAAATAGAGTTAAAATGCGATAAAATCGAGTAAATATTGGGCGAAATCGAATTAAAATAGGGTAAAACTGGGTTAAATTTGGGTGAAATTGGTTTACATCGAGTTAAATTTGAGTGAAAAGGAGTTAAAATTCGGTTGAATCGGCTTGAAATTCGGTAAAATCGAGTAAAATTTGGATGAAATGAACCTTTTGTGACTTTCATCGTTATAATTCGACCCATGCGACCCTTAATTGGATTAAATTAGAACCCATCCGACTCATGCGACCTTATGCGAACAAATATGACTCATGCGACCTCATGCGAACAAATATGACCTTATGCGAACAAATAGACTCATGCGAACAATGCGACCCTCAATTGGATTAAATTAGAACCCATCCGACATTTTATCATTGTTAATCTGTAACTTTGTCTGAAATTTGGGTTAAAATTGGGTGAAATCGGGTTTAATTGAGTGAAATAGAGTAAAAATTGGGTAAAATCGGGTTGAAATTCGGTGAAATCGAGTAAAAATAATCTGTAAATTCGTCCATTTCATATATATTGATCCTCATATGCGACCATACGACCCATGCCATTATCGATATGCCATTATCAATATATTTGAGTTGTATACGTCTAATTTAGAATCAATATAGACAATAATTGTGTGAAATCGGGTTAAATTTGGGTGAAGCAGCTACCAGTGATGATTTTGAAAAGTTATCACCTTACGTTGAGAAAACGTTACATGAACGGTTTGGACACGCATCCAAGTATGATGTTATTGAATTGAACAGTCTGAGTGATGAGTATGAGGTGAGAAATGAGATGGGTAGAAGATTTGTAGTGAGTCTTAAAAAAAGAACGTGCGAATGCAAAATGTTTGATTTGGATAAGTATCCATGCAGTCACGCAATTGCGGCAGCACATAAGGTTGGTAAAGGTCACAAATGTGACCGTGCGACCAATGCGACCCATGCGATCCTCAATTGGTATTAATTAGTTTGACGTTTTAAATGTATTGTTTTGATTTTTTTTGATATTTTATCATTGTTAATGTATCCGGTTCCTGATTGCAGTGACTGGGACATTCCTTCTCAAGTGACCGACTTTACGGTTCTACCTCCTATGCTGGTTCAGAAAAGGCAAAGCGAGAGTCTAAAAGAGAATCTTTATCCTGAACCCGGTGAGGCTTGCAGAAGTACCCCATCTTCGTCGAGACAAACCCTGTCTGCTTCGTCGAGACAAACCCCATCTTTGTCGAGACAAACCCCGTCTTCTTCGTCGATACAAAACCCATTTTTGTCGAGACAAACCCCGTCTTATTCGTCGATACAAAGCCCATTTTTATCGAGAACAACTCAAAAGAGACAAACCCCGTGTTCTTCGTTGATACAATCCCCATCTTCAAAAGCTAGCATCACTGATAGTGTTTGAACGTGACAACCGAGACAACGCCGACTTCAAAAAAAGGAAAGGTTTGTTAGTTTGTAATTGTGTAATACTATATTATTTGTATTATTTTGATTAAACCTTTTGTGACTTTCATCGTTATAATTCGACCCATGCGACCCTCAATTGGATTAAATTAGAACCCATCCGACTCATGCGACCTCATGCCAACAAATATGACTCATGCGACCTCATGCGAACAAATATGACCTTATGCGAACAAATAGACTCATGCAACCAATGCGACCCTCAATTGGATTAAATTAGAACCCATCCGACATTTTATCATTGTTAATCTGTAAATTCGTCCATTTCATATATATTGATCCTCATATGCGACCATACGACCCATGCCATTATCGATATGCCATTATCAATATATTTGAGTTGTATACGTCTAATTTAGAATCAATATAGACAATAATATAAATAATATCGACATTTGAAAACAATGTTGAGTGTATTTCGGATGTCACCACTTCCGATAGGGTTTGTGGGGTCGAGCGGTCTTTGCCATAGACGATTGAAGATATATCTAATGCTAGGATACTCCATGCCGTGGGAGGCAGATCTAAGGCCCGTGGCACGTGGGGTCGAGCGCTTCCATCGACAGATCGATGGTTGTACCCTCTAGTCCAAATATATGAGAATGGACCAATACATGTGCTTCAGTTTTTCCCTAAAATAGGGCCTAACAATAATTGTGTTTGATTTTCAGTTGTGTTTTGTATTTGGATGGTTTTTTTGAACTTGAACTTTCATTTTACAATGATTCAATAGTAAGTATTATTGTTAGTATCACTGTTTTTGTGGATTTACTATTCTTGTAACAAGGGTCGCGAGGAACAAGGGTGGCAGAGGGACAAGGGTCGCAGGGGTCCAAGGGTCGCAGAGGGACAAGGGTCGCAGGGGTCCAAGGGTCGTACGGGTCCAAGGGTCGTAGAGGGACAAGGGTCGCACAGGTCCAAGGGTCGTAGAGGGACAAGGGTCGCACGGGTCTAAGGGTCACAGATGGGCAAGAAATAATAAATTATTAATATTATTTTTAAATAATTGTATTTTTAAATAATAAATAATAAATTTTTCATATTATTTGTAAATAATTGTAAATAATAAATAATAATTTTTTCATATTATTTGTAAATAATTGTATTTGTAAATAATAATTAATAAAGTATTCATAATATTTGTAAATAATATTGTATTTGTAAATAAGAAATAATAAATCATTTATATTATTTATAAATAATTGTATTTGTACCAAATATTTAAAAAATAACAATGTACCAAATATTTAAAAAATAACAATGTACCAAATATTTAAAAAATAACAATGTACCAAATATCAAGTTAATCTAAGGGTGGAGGGATACATTTTTCATTACTAAATACATCAGCCGCAATCTTCTCACTCATGAAAATAACATTTTCGTCGCAAATGCAATGCAAATCGTTACGTGCTTTCATTACCGAGGCTTTTAAGAATTTTTAGGAGTAAAAACTACAATCATTCCCGCTTTTGTTCTGTGTTAGACCTTCAATATACTCATATTTTCATTCATCTTCTCCAAAAGCCAAAGAAGGAAACCCTCCGAGAAGGAAAATCTTGGGGATAGCTTTTCTTAGATTCTGAATCACCGGATCGATATGCGTTTTCTTAAGCCTCCGCTGGCAGTCGTATACCGTGATGCATCGGGTTTTGAAATCCGCTTTGATGGCTACCCAATGACATCCGTTATATATACTCTTGAGCGATGGAATGTTTAGAACCGAGACAAAGCCTTCGAAATCACTCATTGGTTCCGTACTTCTGAATGGATACTTGCCATTCAAACAATCACTAAAAAATTCCGGAAAAGTGTCCATATTCTTGTACGACCACAGCTTGAGGATCTGCATGAAATAAACAGGACAAACGTAAAGATTCTTAAATATCGCGGAGAATGTCTTCATGTGACAATACTGCATCAACAACGCCTCCTCCAATTGCTGCAAAAAAAAAAAATTTAACACACATGAATACATATGTGTCACTTTATGACTTCTGCGGTTTTGGAATGTTTTCAAGGTGCTGAACAATCTGCTCAAAAAGACCTTTTAAGGTCGGATCTAGGTCTAGAGCCACAATTCCTGGAACCTCTATGACTTTGGGTTTAAAAAAACTTACATCATCTTCAAGCCATTCATCGAGCTTTAATATAATCTCCCAAAACCCTAGCTCCCGGGGAGTATCTAGATCAGATTTCCACCAACTCTCATGTCCAGGTCTCATCAAGAACGTATATAGAGCAGTCAACCTTTCACCGCTTGCGTCAATGAACAAAGGTTCTCGGGTTATCGAGCCCTTTTCTAATCTTTTGGGCGTCCACTAGAACGAAGATTCTTCATCTACCTTTTTATCGGGTTTTTGAACCACCTTTTTTTCGGGTTCTTGAATAACCTTCTTTTCGGGTTCTTGGACTCCACCAACATCTTTCCCTCGCCCTCTCCCTCGCACTTTTCTTGCTCTTTTCGCCGGCAGAGGTTCAACATATGGCGCATAATCATTCGATAAAGGTCCGGCACCTGCATAAAATTTACTTCATTAAACATATGGCGACCAATGCGACCCTGCGACCTATGCAGACCTACGACCTATGTGGCCTTTTTGTGACCCATTCGACCCATACGACCCATTCGACCTTTTGTGACCCATTCGACTCATTCGACCTTTTGTGACCCATTCGACCCATACGACCCATTCGACCTTTTGTGACCTATTCGACCCATACGACCAATGCGACCTTTGTGACTCAAAAGACCGTACTTACTTGGTGGAACCTCCTTATCCTTAGAGGGGACCTCTTCGAGAGGGTCCATTGTAGTATTCTCGGAAGGAACCTCCTTATCCTTAGAGGGGGCCTCTTCGATAGGACCGACTGTAGGTTCCTCGAAAGGAATCTCCTTAGGGGCGACCTCTTCGACTGGACCGACTGTAGTTTCCTCGGAAGGAACTCCTTCGGGGTGACCTCTTCGACTGGACCGACTGTAGTTTCCTCGTCGACGACTTCATCGACAGTAACCACTGTAGCATCTGCATAAAATTACTTCATTCATTAGATGCGACCCTTCTACTTATACGACCGTGCGACTTATGCGTCTTTTGTGACGAACTTCATCAGGAGCAACGACTGCAGTAACCTCTTTGGAAATGTATTCAGTTAGAGGAATGGTGGCGGCTAATGCGATATTTTCAATTAATCTCGAAATGTTTGCCAAATCCTCTTCTGAGCCATCTCCAGAGTCATTTTCAGACTCTGACTCAACCGGCTCTTTGTTTGGCACTGGATATGGACGTTGAAGGAATTCATCATCTCTAACTCTGCCGGAAGATTGGTTTGCGGTGCTCGCATCTATCTCGGCAGATTTTGATTTTGCCTTTTCAGTACCTTTGGGATTTACCGCCTCTGCGTTTGTATTAGGCAAATGAAACCCAACATCCCTTAGAAGATCTCTGACAACGTTGATGATTCATTTCTCCGACTTCTTTATTTCCTTCACTAATTTCTGCTCCAATGTCAGACGGACTGCATCTTCTTTTCCTTCATCTTCATCCTCACCTTCTCTTTTAGCTTCAGCTTCAGCATTAGCTTCAGCATCACCATCTCTTTCTTCATCACCTTCAGCATCACCATCTCTTTCTTCCTCAACTTCAGCAACACCTGCCCTTCCTTCATCTTCAATCTCTATCATTTTTTCACCCACGCTCTTTTTCCTCTTTGTCCCCTTCCCTTTCCCCTTCCCTTTCCTCTTCTTTTGATCACCAAGAACTGCTTTTCGCGTCAGCAATTCTTGCTCACGGATGTCCTCCCAAAAAATACCCTTCGGATTTCTACGAATATGTTCCATCCATATCTGAACATTGGGATCGTGGCATCCCTCATAGTCGTCCAGTTCAAAAACTAAACCTACCTCTTCGTGTTCAGCACGAAGAATACTTTGAATATCCTGAAAACAAAAAATAACCATTATTACCCTCTGTGACCCTTGTTTTCCTTGTGACCCTTGTGTAATTGTTATGAATGAATGATTCAAATTATTATTCAAATGAAGCCTAAAACGACTATATGTACAAGAGTTAACCTAATTAGAGAGTTAACCTAATTAGAGAGTGCAGAAATTACAATTATGTCCCTATTACAATAATATCCCTTTATACGCCCCCGCAAGATGAATTACCCGAGGTGATTCCAATCTTGGAACATAACTCGTAAAACTGTAACCACGGAAGAGGTTTGGTGAGGATGTCGGCAAGCTGATCTTTGGAGTTCACATGAGATACACGAAGGTTACCAGCTTCAATTTGTCCGCGGACGAAGAAATAATCAAGTGCTAGGTGCTTCATACGGGAGTGGAAAACCGGATTGGCGTTGAGATAAGTAGCTCCAATGTTATCACAGTAAATAATTGGAGCCGACGTGAGGGTAATGCCAAGTTCCGTGAGGAGATTGCCTAGCCAACAAATTTCGGCCGAGGTGTTTGCTACGGACCGATATTCCGCTTCGGTGGATGATCGTGAGTGGCCGGTTTGTTTCTTGGATGACCACGATATCGGATGCTTGCCAAGATAAACAATGTATGCTCCCGTGGATTTGAAGTCAGATGAGTCTCTAGCCCAATCTGCATCGCTGAAAGCATGAAGAGACAAAGTGTTTTGAGCTGCAAGAAAGATACCTCGTGCACGAGAGCCAGCAAGGTAGCGAAGCACACCTTTGGCGCATAGCCAATGCTCATCCGTTGGTTGATGCATTAAATGGGACAGCTTGTTGACAGCATAGCTCACGTCCGAACGCGTGAGAGAGAGGTACTGAATGCTCCCAATTACTTTTCGAAATTCCGTTGGGTCAGGGAGAGGTAAACCCGAGGAGATGGTGAGCCGTGAGGTCGATGGCAGTGGTGTAGCGACGAATTTTGCATCATTCATCTTTGTCCTAATGAGGAGATCCGTGATATATTTCCGCTGCAACAAGTGTAGACCATGTGGTGTTCTTGTGGCTTCAATTCTCAGAAAGAAGGAAAAGGCACCGAGATCTTTAATTGAGAATCAAGATGCCAACAAGGTAATGAAGGTCTGAATTTGAGAGGAGGAAGAAATCGTGATGATCATATCGTCAACATAGACCAGAACATACAGCTTGGTTGTTGGCATGTGAAGAACAAAGAGTGAGGCATCTGCTAAGGAATTCTTGAAGCCACAACCAAACAAAAAATTCCGTAATTCGGAGTACCACGCACGAGGTGCCTGCTTGAGCCCATAAATAGCTTTACGAAGCTTGCAGATATGAAGGGGGTGATCCTTGTCAATAAATCCTGGTTGTTCCGCCATGTATACATCTTTGGTGAGTTTGTCTTGTAAGAAGGCATTATTGACATCAAGCTGGTTGATGTGCCATCCGTTGGAAACCGCAAGGCTAAGCACGGTACAGATTGTTGCGGGCTTAACCACTGGGTTGAAAGTCTCGTGAAAATCTACTCCCGCTCGTTGATGAAAGCCTTTTGCAACCAAGCGAGCTTTGTAGCGATCAATGGAACCATCAGGATTCCGTTTGATACGGAAGACCCATTTGCAGCCAACAATATTGCTGGCGGTTTGAGGAGGTACTAGTTCCCAAGTCTCGTTTTGAAGTAGGACATTGAATTCATTACTCATAGCTTGTCTCCATTTGGTGTTGCGGAGAGCTTGTGTTGTTGTTGTCGGTTCTGTTTCGTCAATAGGACCTGTACATACATGAGCAAACGTAGGATTAGATCTAGTGGCGTTTGCCTTGCTGCGGGTGACCATAGGATGAATGTTTTGAGCGGCTGGTGCTGGCGGGGTAGGAGAACAGGGCGTCTCCAAATCCGTAAGTGGAGCAGTCGAAGGAGAGGAGTCCTCAGTTTGGTTGTTGTCCGTGTCACTCTCAACATTGATTAGGGAAGAATCTAGTCGTGGGGGCATCGGCGTAGGAGATGGAGTGTGTGAGAAGGTAAGTGGTTGGATGGGTGATAGGGAAGGACCGTTGGAGGATGATGAGGGAGTGGGGATTTCAGGATGGGTGACATATCTAGGGTCTAGTTTGTGAGAAGCATAAGGAGTTAGCCAGGGATAGCACAAACAGCCAAAGATTTTAAGTTTATGTAGATTTGGTGGTGTTTGGAAGAGAGTTTCGTAGGGTGAGGCATAGGAAAGGAGAGGGGTTGGCATTCGGTTTATGAGATATACCATGGCCGTGAAGGCATAGGACCAATAGGGTAGCAGTAAGGAGGCATGCATAAGGAGAGATAAGCCGGTTTCGACAATATGATGATGTCGATGTTCAGATATTCCATTATGTTCGGGGTGTGTGGAGGGGTCGTGTAGTGTGATATTCCGTTGGCCGAAAGGAAAGAGGCAAGAGCTATGTATTCTCCACCATTATCGGTGTAGAGGTTGACAATTTTAGTGTTAAACTTGGTTTCAACGAGGGATTTGAAAGCAATGAAGGTTGCTCGAACTTGTGATTTTTGTTTGAGCGGATAAAGCCAAGAGTAACGTGTAAAATGATCTACAAAGAGAACATAATACTTGAAACCATCCGTTGAAATAATAGGACATGTCCATAAATCAGAGAAAATAAATGCAAGTGGACGAGAAGAGACAATAGACGACTCATGAAAAGGGAGTTTATGACTCTTATTACTAAGACAAGAATTGCACGGAGAAACTAAAGAATCTTGAACCAACGGAATTTGTAACTTGGATAAGGCGTGTTTAAGGATGGGTAGTGACGGATGTCCTAGACGTGAATGGCAAGTGGAAACGGTGGGCTTAAGGCTGGAGAAGGCAACGGTTGGTGAGGAATTGGTAGTGGGGGACGGCCACACGTAAACTCCATCTTTAGTGTTTCCTTGAAGAACCGGCGCCCCCGTGATTAGATCCTTCACCTGAAATATATGAGGAAAGAATTCCACAGAAACACCATTAGACTTGCATAAACGTTGAACCGAGACCAAATTTTTGTGCATGGAAGGAACACAAAGTACACTATCAAACGTAAGGGAACGAGTTGGTAAAGAGAGTGAGAAGGAACCCGATTGGAGATCAAGCACCACCACTTCGGTTTTGTTTGGTTTTTATGTTCCTCCGACTTTCTACTATGTTTATGTTTCTTTACAGACGCATGAGCGAGTAGTTTGTTTGTTCTAGGAGAAGGGATTAGCCCTTGGCTATCCCGAGACCGCTTTTCTTGAGCCATCGGCTATAATGACTTCCTCGCCTCCTTCATTTGGGCTGTGAAGCGACAAGTTCTGCAAGTCGGATGTAATGTAATGCGAGGCACCACTATCAAGAAGCCAACTCGAGGTATCATAGGTCGGATACGTAGCAACATGAGCAGCGGCCGGCCAGGGACGTTGAGGTGGTGTCCACCTATTCTGAATCGGATCCGAGGATGAGCTCATGGATATGAGTCGGAATTGATTGCAGAATTTCGCACTGTGTCCCTGAATTCCACAAGCTTGACATCGGCCTCTGTAACCTCCTGTGGAACCCCTGTTGTTGTTGTGATTCCAATGAGGAGTAGGTGCTCGTGATCCAGCATTTTGGTTGGAGTTTTTGGGTCTTGCAGCGGCAAGGTGAGCCGTGAGGGGTAGGGTAGTGGCTGGCGGAGGAAGATCCAAGGCAAGTTTCGCCTCATGATTGATGAGTTTTTCATGTAACTCCTCGATTGATATTGTTGTGTCTTTTGCGTTGATCACGTCAGCCACGGTTTTGTATTCCTCCGGCAGACCATCAAGGATGGCTTCAAGGACATCCTCATGATCCATTGGTTTCCCAAGGAGTGAGAGTTCGTCCATTTTGGTGGTGATGAACCGCAGATATTCTTCAACCGATTGAGATCCTTTGACATAGTGTTTGATCTGATCTCGTAGCTGTTTGACATGACCACGAGAGGCTTTGCCATAGATGTTGGCTAGGGTACGCCATGCTTCTCGGACAGAAGTGGCTCGAGCGATGTCCGGTTGAAGCGGAAAGGAGAGCGCGCCCAGCATGGAACTAAAGAGCAGTCTGTCCTAATGTTTCCACGGGCTGAAGGTGGGATTGGATCGATGAATTCCATCGATTTGGATCGTGGTTGGCGGTACAATGGAGTCTTCGGTGATGAAGCACTCGAGATTGTATCCTTTAAGAAGGGAATAGATTTGGACACTCCACGTGAGGTAATTCGTCGGTGTGAGTTTTGTAACACTTGACATGTTACACGAGAAGAGGAGTTTTTGTGGCTGGGTTGTATCGAACATGCTTACAGACTCGGTGCGGTTCGATGGTTCAGGGACGTGCGACATTGCAGTAGGCTGATGAAGTTGCGTGCGGACGAGGCAACGAAGCAGTGGCTGGAACGCAAAGGGGTGATGCGGCTGCGGGCTGGTGAGGCGACGAAGCAGCGGCTGGAATCGAAAGGGGTGAGGCGGCTGCGGGCTTGTGAGGCGAGAGTACATAAATTACAATTATGTCCCTATTATAATAATATCCCTTTATAATTGTTACCTTAGAATCTCCGATCAGCCTTATCACGTCTACATACTTCAGGTTAATGCTTGATTTAACCATCTTCTTGCACATTCTTGAGCATGATGGATCCGCATCCATAACATCAACATAACATCCCTTTCCGCCCAAATTAAGGATGGTTTCGAAAGGAAGTAAATGCAACATTAAAACAAAATGATAAGAATGCAAAAAGTACGAAAACATTCAAGTTATTCGAATAATATATACAACTTACCATTAGTGGATCATGAAACCGTCACAGTACCATTTTGGTTTCTGTGATTCCCCGCTAACGTGCTTGCGACAAGTATCCACAATCTTCTCGAATGTGTAACGCCCCCATGGAAAGCGTTCACAAAATTCCAAGTCATCAACCATGTCAATGAGATCATGACTGATAGAGTTGTCTGATGAAGGCTTGTGAGCCATAACTTGCGCCAACAACATCAAAGTTGCCAACCTCGTCCGGTCCTCAGTATTCTTCGCCTTCACAAGCTTTCCAATGATTTGTGCGGGGGTCACCTTTCCATGGCCGAAATTCTTCCGCCTGAATGTATCAACCTTTTGAACTCCCATCCTTTAGTATATGGTCCGCAGTTGAATCCGGAAATTAGTGCGTGCTCCACTATAGAGTACCGGATGGGAACACCGTTTAAGACTAACCATAACTCCTTCTTGTCTCGTACAATCACTGAGTGATTTAGGAGGGTCTACATTTGAACTTCGTCAATGTGGAGTCACATTGGAAATGG
>CM071870.1:37281524-37296423 GCA_036759665.1 Gynandropsis gynandra | reverse complement strand
ATGGTGAACATCACCAATATCCTCTTGCATGGGGAATAATCGACAGAGAGAAGGACGAATCATGGACGTGGTTTATGTCAAGATTGCAACAGGTGGTACCGGACGGACGTGATGTCGTTGTGATATCTGATCGCCATAAAAGCTTGATCAAAGCAGTCAAAGAAGTGTCACTGAGACTCAACCGACTCATTGACACTCACACCATTTCAAATCAATAAACCATTTTGGGACTCGACATCCTCCAAAACCCTAGAAATCGATCTACTTACACTTATTGAAGATTGACTCGTGCTCTCTTCTCCACCGCTGCTGATTCTAGCCATTTCCTTCTTGCCAACTTCGAATCGATCCCTCTCAAGTTCGAAATCACTTGTTCTTTCTTGGCTTTTACTCTCCCAGAATGCGGGTTTGGCTTTTACTCTCCTAGAATGAGGGTTTTTTCACGTTCGAAAATTAAGGGTAAATTTGTCTTTTCTCCAGTTTTTTTGATTAAATAATTATTTTAGAAAAGGGTATTTTTGAAGCGTTTTATCCCTACGATGATATATCTGATATTCCGCCATTTCAACGCATGGAAGCTCTAAACCAAACACTAAAATAATATCATTTAGGATTGTGTCTTTTCCTTTCTTAATATAAAAAGTTAAAGAATCGCTAGAAATTTGATAACCAATGAGTTGTTTCCATAATGGGATTACATAAAAGCATTAAAATCAAAATAAATTTTAATGGAGATACCCCAAAGAATATAGAAAGTATTTTTCTTATTTCGACCATCACAAACAGTAGGCATATATTTTTGTAATAAAAATATTTTTGAAGTGTTTTAGAGGATATTTTTGAAGTTGTCCTTTTTTCTGTTGTAATATATACTTAAAACAAAATAATTAAAATATAAATATATAAAAAATAAGATTAAAAAATAAAAAATTTATACAAATGTAATATACAATTATTAATATGAACATCATTTGAAATTCTCTTTTATTTTATTAATATAAAAAATCAAAACAAAATAACGAAAATGTAAATATATAAAAATAATATTAAAAATTATATTATCTATAATAACATCATGTGGGAATGTTTCTTTTATTTTTAATATAAAGGTTATAAAATTATTAAAATTTGATCGTCAATTCGATTACATAAAGTTGTTCTTGTAATAGTATTTGCATAAAAGTATTTATCCACGTATTATGTTAGCAACATGTAAAATTACAATTAATTTCAAAGGAAATACCCTAAAGATATGCAAAATCTTGTTCTTATTTTAACCATCACACAAACAATATATGTCTAATGTTTTTATAACAAAAAAAATATTTTTTATGTAGTCAAAGTATAAGGCAAATTTATACTAAGAATAAAAATTGGTCCAAGATATATTTTTTTCTTTTGAGATATCGATGCATTTTTTCTTTTGAGATATTTCTCCATTATATTTTATAAATATAAAATAAGATTATGATAATATTTGAATATTAAAACCAAAATTAAGAAATTAACTCACAACTGAGTAATATTAACAAATTGAAAATATTTTACCTACCATATTTGATTTGGATGAATTGGAATTTAAAGGTAAAAAATAGGAAGCAGAAAATGGTTGAGGTACGAGAGAGAAAAAAAAACATATAGATAAAAAGGAGAAAATCAGTACTAGAGAAAAAAATATAAAAAATAGCTAAAAATAATAAAATTCATAATAATTATTATTTTATATATGATTATTTTCTTTTTCTTTTTTATAGAGAACATAGAGTTTTAAAATGATGCAATATATATATTTTAATTAATTTAACTTTTAAATAAAATATAACAAAAATAGAAAACTATTTGGACATTCACCCCATTTATATAATGTTATATACACACCTATTAGACAACATATTTCGGAACAATATATAAAATTAAAAGTCGATAAATTAAATTTTATATATTATAAGTTAAGTTTGTGTTGAATTCTCGTAGAGTCACGTTCACGATATGGATGCCATATCACTCCTAAAAAATAATTGAATTTTGATTTAAATTTGATATAATTTTTAATTAACATTCAGTTTATTCTAAAATTTTAATATGTTATATTTTTATGGATATTATTTAAATATATTAATTTTTAGTCTATAAATTTAATGTTTATGCATTCTTAAATATATAAATTTATGAATTATATATTAATCGTTTTTAAACTTTGATTAAATTTACATATGATATAATATATTTATTAAAATTAAAGAAATCATAATTAATAAATTTTAATTGATATAATAATATTAGATTTACGAATGACTAATTATTTGTAAAATCATTAAAAACTTTATGATGATTTTCTTTTTATATATAATGGATTACTAATCAATAATATATAAAAAGTAGGATATTTTTTTTTGAAGTCATGTAAAATAAAAAGAGAAAATTCATTTTTTTAAATTATATTATTATAGTTATTTGTGCTCATAATTGAAATTTAATACATTTTATCTTTTTTAAACTCAACATTTGTTACAGAAACCACCTCACACTCTCATCACCCATTATTTTCATAAAATACTATCATCACCATTTTTATTTCTTCCATTAATACAAATAAATTCATCTCTAAGTTTTACAAGATGAAGAATATGTCCATTCACCTTCATTTCTCATCTGCAACGCTTCTTTTCCATTCATCTTCCTTTAGCATTTCATTACCTCTGCGTGCAAATCATCTTCTCCGGTGTGAGACTTAAATCGTATGTGGTGTCTTTGATAACTCAGTTTATTTGTTGATTGAGTTGATTTTCTCTGATGAAATTAGTTGGAATCCGGATTTGTATGCAAAAATTAGAGAAAGAAATCAAGGTGGGTGCCAATTTGAACTCTTTTTGTTATTTAGTTGCAAAAAATATGTTATACACAATGACGAATTTTTTTCTCCATTTTGGATTTTGTTCCTCTCTTGTAGTTCTACCCACTCCTCTGTTTCCATTTTCCTCTATCATGTCATTACCTCCCGGATCGATGGCAATGTAAGACGAGATCTAGAACATAGATGGCGCCTTTAATAATTCGATTGTTTGTTGCTTGGATTGATTTCTTATACGAAAATATGTGTTTTTATATGAACAATTGTGCAATTTTTAGGGATCAAATATGAAGAATTTCTCCATTTAATTTGGTGCTCGATATTGTGTTCAAGGATAAACAACGCATTTTCACATTTATTCAACAATCAGAAATTAAAGAACAAAATCGATTTTGTGATCTTTCATGAATAATCACATTTTGAAAAAAAAATCTTATCGAATCGAAAATGAGAAGAAAGGTATTGAAATGTTGCATATTTCATCTTTATTATGTTGTATTAACATTTTTAGATAATTGAATGACAAGTTTTAACTTTGTCAGACGAGGAAAAGTATACTCAAGTGTCGTCATGTGGTCTGAACAAAGATAGTGACAGTAAGCAAGATATTTGAAACTTCTCTTGCTTCACCTAACATTTTCTTTCTCTCTATTGTTGTAAGTGTCATTTTCCGATTAAAAAAATCATGTTCTTTTTCTTTTTGTTCTCATATAGTTCAATACAATTTTTTTACAATGTGAAAAAGGTGATTGTTTCAAATATATTATTTTTTTATAGATACGATTAGTCTATCCCTATAGTATTATTATAAATTTAAATTGTATATTTAGATTTTAATCAACATGAATTAAATTTTGAATATTAACATTATTTTATATTTATTCAAAATTATATTAGATTAAAATGTAAATTACTTAATAAACAAAATTATTAATTTATTTCACTAAAATTCTGAATTAAATACACAAATAAAAATAAAACTAATATTGATTAGACATTTATAAGGGGTGAAAAAATAAGAAAACAAAAAAAATGAGATTCATAAAATTTAGGTAATGGTTAATTGATATTAATTATAATTTCGAATTAATATGATATGAAGCTAAGAATGAGATTATATATATATATATATATTGTAAAATGATATATAATACAGAAAACATTTAGGCAATTTTTTACTCAAACATTGTATTTCTGTTTTTTTTTCTCCTTTCATTCATTTGTAAATGCATTAATGTTTTTCAAATCTAACGACAGTCAATTAAGAGAATCATATATAACATAATCAAATCATAAATCATTATATATCAATTCATGTGTCGTTGTACACTATATATATTCCTAAGGTTTTTTCAAAACTTAGAAATTTATTAATTGATCATGTAATATTCTTTATGGATCTAATGAATTGAAATATTTTGATAAAGCTAATCGGACCAATAAACAATAAAATATTGTATTAGTTGAATAATGTTAATCTTTATATATTGAAGGGAAGAGAAATATTGAAATTGTATATTTTAAAGCGTTATTATTTACACAAAATATGCATTACATATAGATATCCGTTCGGTGAAAAATTATTTTTATTTTCAAAGTGTAATATTACAAACTATAATGAGAAATTAATTTCTTACGATTAAAACAATGTATTTAATTTATTTCTAAAGTAAATATTGAAATTGTATATTTTAAAGCGTTATTATTTACACAAAATATGCATTACATATAGATATTCGTTCGGTGAAAATTTATTTTTATTTTCAAAGTGTAATATTACGATTAAAACAATGTATTTAATTTATATCTAAAGTTAATGAATATAAATCGTAATATTTAGAAATATAATAACAATAAAAAATATTGTATTTTATGATTGACAAAAATTCAAAATTAGTTATATTGACCATATAGAAAATCAGAACAAAAAAGTTAAATTTTAAAAGTGACCACGATTTTTAAAAAAAAAGTTATAGTTATTTTTAATATATAAATTAAATATTTTTATTAATATTAATGTATCAATAAATATAGAAATTTGTGATTTTTTATTTGTAATTGAAAATTTAAAAATTCAAATTTTTTTTACTCCAGATAAAACTTGATTCAAATTTTGGTTTAGTTTTTGTCTTTTTGTATGGTAAAAATGAAATTTCTCTATGTGAACATGTAAAAAGAATTTGATTGTTTATAATCTTATCCTTAATAAATTATAGATTTATTATGGTTAATATATTATCATTATTAAAAGATGATAAATCGTTTCAATTAAAAGAATAATGTAAACTATATGCGGTGATAAATACATACAAAATAAAAATATTTATTCAAGATAATTTGATTTAAGTATTTATTTGATGATACAAAATATCTCTGCGAATTTAAATTCAAACTTTTATCTCGAAGATATTCATATTAATCGTGGTTATAATTAAATAGAGATATAATGATTTAAAATAATATAAATAATTTCTAAATTTAAGAATAAAAATAATAAATCAGTTATGATAATTATATATTTTTTAATATATGATTTTATTTTCCATATAGACAATATATAGCTAAAATATATTCAGTGAGTACGAAAAATATTATGGTATAATATATAATATACTTATAATGGTCATGTATATAATTGTTTTGTTTGAAATAATTAAGCAAAAGAATATTTCTCAAAAGAATATGTGAGATAATTGATATATTATATATTCAATCTTTATTTAAAATAAAGAATAACTTTAAAATCTTCTATAATTATTATCTCAAATATATAAAAAGATAAATAATTTTTTTTTCTTTTTCCACTAATTTAAAGAATTCTCCTGGCTAAAGATTCATTTATTTACAAAAAAAATAAAAACGAAAACATGTGATTTTGTATTCCTAGATAAATATTGTCACATTTTGTGTATTATTTATTCCATGTTTTTATAATATAGTTTCATAAATTAAAATTTTATTGATAAAAAAAATTCTGGTTTAATTGAATAAAAATGTATGATTATAATTTTTAATTTATTTTTAATCAACAAAACTATAAATGATATTTTTAAGAAAACTTTTACAATCTATTTGCAACACCACCATTAATGTAAAATTGTATCTAATATATTTCACAATCTTATTTAATATCATACTACATCTATCAATTGAATGATTTAGAGCCACTGAAATCATTATTCAACGATATTTCTGATATTAAGATGAAAATCTTAGTGAATAAGAAAAAAGTTTAAAGAAAGTAATGAACAACAATATCAAAACTATCCTATTGGCTTTCAGTCCTAAAATTTAAATAATATTTATCACGTTGTTTCATTTATCATATATAAACATTAATTTGTGGATATTATTTCGAAATGATCGATAACTTAAATCATATTATATATATAATCTTGAAATACAATAAAAGAATATTACATTTGATACATATTCTGATTAATTAAAATAATTTGGCCATTAAAATATGAAAAAGAACATGAAAATTTGAAAATCATATAATTTTTAAAAATTTTATATATTAACTTTTTTAATGTTAATCTATAGATCTAATATTAATATATCAATATACATTTTAAGAATGTTTTTTTCTCACATTTCAATTTATCTTATCTTAATTCTATTAAATTTATTATATACATATACACATTTATATATATATATATTGCAATGAAATTTTTTAATATTTATATTAAAATGGAATATATATATATATGTATCATCTCGCACATCGCGCGAGTTCCAACCTAGTATATATAATTATTAAAGAACTGTGACTTCAACTGGTGAACAACATATATAAAGATCTTTTCCCTTCGAAACTAAAAGAAAAACGATGATTTTGGATGGTCAAAGGTAATTACGAACAAACAATGTCGGTCCGCAAACAACCGTTTGCAATCGGTCCGGAATTCCAAACTAAAAACATGGACTGAAAGACATTCGTAATTCCGGAGAGATCTGAACATCCCGACTCTAACCGACATAAGAGCTCATCGGAAATTTGGGATGGATTTATCCACTGAAATTATCGATGGACACAAGAAAAAAATCTGGAACGTCTTGAATTTTTTTCCTCGAAAAACAAAAGTAAAATCTTAAAATAAAAAATCAATATTTAAAAAATTAATTATTTCCAAGACCACTCTACCGCAAGTATACGGTTCGTGTAGTACAAGGGTCGAACTCTGGGGACTGAGTGCAGCGTTAGAACTAAGAACTCACGAGAAGAAGATCGACCAATATAAGATTATGAAACGGGAAAGTAAAGATAATAAAGGATAACGAAGTTAGACTCAACAAGATAGAGTACCATGGGCTTCGGGAATACCGGAGTTATAAATTGAGTCATCATTCCTCCAAGATCAAAATTTTGACTTTTATTTGGCGTGACGGTCTAGAAAATAAAATATTACATTATATATATAAATATATAAAGCTTGATTTATATATCCCAATATAGATTTTGTTTAATTCTTGTTGAATTAGAGACAATTAATCGTCCTTTCTCTACAGAATTTTAGACGCTCTTTTCAGTGACACTCTGTGAATATAATTGTGTATTTTTTTTTTGCTTTACCATTGATCCAAGAACTATCCATTTTTTTATGATTTTGCTTTACCATTGATCCAAGAACTATCCATTTTTTATGAGTTTTCTCAAGCAATTAAAAACATTGGTTCAATCACTTTTGCTTTTGCCATAATAATTTATAATTCTATATATTATAAACATATACTTCATATAATATACTCTAAAATTTTCAAAAATTATAAATTACCAACTTTGTACATCGCATTGAACGAACTAGATCGATGTGTATGTACATTCGAGTTCCCTATCACATTTGCAATATTTACATGCTTACTCACTTTTTTCTTTATCTTCTAAATTATCCAATGTGTTAATATGGTTTCCATACATCAAAAGTCATTAACGCATATTTTTTTTCTCTCACTCATATTTTATTTCGTGGACAAGAGAATTTAGTCTTAAATGCGTGATTCGATCAAATTTCGATTTAAAAATCCACTAATTTTTGGATTCCAACAAAACAATTACACATATTTTAATAAATATAAGAATTAATATTAATAAATGTTTATGAATGATTATAAGTAAACATTCAGCACAAATGTGATTCTAAACCACACCCTCTTTTAAATCTTGGGGACATTTTAGATTCAAATTTAAACTAGAACTTAATTTCTTCATCTATAAAAAAATTGATATGATTTATGAAACATTGATACTAAATGTTACTCATGTACCAAACCACGGCTCTCAAGCACCTTTCAGTGTGACTCTCATGGACCAAGCCACAACTCCTAAGCACCTTTCAACATGACTTGAGGCACGAGCTATGGTCCCCGAGCACCTCTCAGCCCTAACATGTGAACCAAGCCATGAGTCTTTAAGGGTTTGGATAGAGCGAATGGCGATTGGATGAGTCGCGGCGAGGAGCACGGCTAGTAAAGGGAGAAGATAGACTAGACGAGGTAGGCTAGGGAGACAGATGAACTCTAGATGGTGGAGGGATCTAGACAGTGAATGACTATAGACTATGGAGATTAAGACAAAGGATAGACGGGCAGATAAATCAGACGTGGACGAGTGATGAGGGCGACGGATGAGAGAGATGTAGACGATGGACGAGTGAGACCCATATGACTAAGATAGTCAACAAGGTTATAGATGACATCAAATGGTCGATGAAAACAAAAATAGCATGAAAGATTACATACTTGGCGATAGAGAGAGGAATGGAAACCAGTGAAATCGAAAGCTACAGATGGTACAAGATGACATACAGCGAGAGTGGACGAAATTCAAACTTAATTGGGTAAACAGATTGAAGAAGGCTTAAGGTTGATATGTTCATTTTTAAGAATTTTCGGAAAGATTTCGAGATTGGTCAGAAATTTACAAATGATTCATCCCCCGTTGAAAAATTTTAGACAAGCTAGCGACGAGCCATCTGGATTTCTGGATGCATAGTTGCAGACGAATTCGAGATACCAGTCCTAAATTTTGGAAGAGGTTGTAACCCATTCGTATGTACATCTTGAATTCAAGACGTGTGTCTCGTCTTTAGCATGAAGAATACTTTGAATATCCAGCAAAAACAATAAATAACCATTATGACCCTTGATACCAATTGCAACAGATTTGGAGAAATTATCAAAGACACGATATTTGTTCATGTCCGTTGATATTGTCAATGGATGGCCAATGCATATGATTCGTTGCAAACTTGTTAATGGATGCATTGATAGTCCGTTGATAACGGGAGAAAAAAGGGTAACGGATGACCGTTGGCAATGGCGACGGTCATTCGTTGATAATTACAATGGATGCCGTTGGAAATTTTAGAATTTTGAGGTTACCGTTAGAATAACCCAACAGGGTTTTCAACGGTCATCCATTGATATTTCCAACGGTGATCCGTTGGTATTTTCAATGGATGAGTTTTGGAATATGCATTATTTATACATCTAACTTGAAGTATTTACACTGAAGCCATCAACACAAAATATATTTTAAAAAATATTGTCTTCATCACATAAAGATATATACAGATCGAGAGAGTAGATGTATAGAAGAAAATATCCCATAACTGAAGAAGTTACGCAAGAAATTTTACACGGATTGGAGAAGTTCATGAGTTTTACTTCGATACAGCATTTGTGTAAAGAACGTGAGACGATGTTATGTCCCTGCAAAAACTCCAAAAAACATGAAATATAAAAGTCAAGAAATTGTTTGCAAACAACTTTACAAGGTGGGTTTCGTAGAGAATTACGAAATTTGGTTATTTCATGATGAAAATTGTGGCTCTAGAGATACTGTGCAAAAATCCCATAAATAGAAAGAAATGAAGAAGTTCTTTATGAAATTTCGACGACCAATCTATTTGTGGAAATAGTATCAGACTTTTTTCCTGGTGTTGTTGAGGAACCGCATGAAGAGATTTCGAACAATGAGACACACCAATTTTTCAACCTATTGGATTCGGCAAAACAACCTATATATGAAGGTTGTCGTGAAGATCAGTATCGTTTATCTGTATCATCAAGATTGATGGGTATAAAAATAGACTACAATATAGTTGAAAATGGCATGGATTCCTTTTTTCAAAACCATGCGTGAATATTATCCGGAAATAATCAAGCTCCCGAGACATATTATGAAACAAAGAATATTCTAAAAGATTTGAGAATGCCACATGAAAAAAATGATGTTTGTAGAAACAACTTCAAGTTGTTTTGGAGTTAAGATTATGACGTGTTGGAATATAAATTTTGCGGTGCAATCAAATTTCATAAAAAAAATATCTTCATGAAAATATGTACCATACAAAATCTATATGCGTGTAGCAAACATGTTGAAAAGGTTATATGAATAAAAAGAATCATTGCGGCAATGAGATGGTACGCAGAACACTCGACGGGCGAAGGGATAATACAACATCCATCGAATGGTAAGGCTTGGAAAGATTTCAATGAAATATTTCATGTGTTCGCATATGAAACGAGAAATGTTTATCTTTGTCCGTGCACCGATGGTTTTATTCCATATGGACAATCTGAAAGTCAATATTCTCTGTGGTTGGTGATTTTATCTCCGTATAATTTACATCTTGATATGTTTCTGAATAAGAGAAGTAATGTTTCTCGCATTGTTGATTCCAAGACCAGAACATCCGAAGAAAAGTTTCGATGTTTTTTGCAGCCCTTAATTAATGAATTAAGAGATTTATGGAACAATAGAATTCTTGCCTATGACGTAAATACAAAGCAAAATTTCACATTGAAAGTAGTCTTGATGTGGACAATTAACGACTTCCCTGCATATGAAATGTTATTTGGATGGAGCACGCACGAGATATTGACATGTCCATATTGTATGAAGGATAGAGATGCATTTCAACTAGTACAATGAAAGAAATCATGTTGGTTTCATTGCCCTAGAAGATTTCTTCCCCGTGGATATACATTCGAGAAAGATAAAAATATATTTTCGAAACAACATGGTACAAAAAGAAGATGCAACGTGCATGCAAAAAGGAACACAAATCCTTTATAAATGATTAAATATGATGGGAGATTTACAAGAATAGGTAGAATGCGATGGAGATCGTGGGCATCGAAAACCACAAGGCCAAGTTGAATGGCATAATTAGTATAAACGTAGTATTTTTTGGCAACTACTATAACGGAAATCACTGATATTGCGACATAATTTGGATGTTATACATATTGAAAAAAACTTTTTTCAATAATATCATCAACATTGTTTTGGATATGACCATGAGAACGAAGGATAACATATAATCAAGAAAAGATTTGAAGATAATATGTCAAATACCTGAGATGGAGTTAAGAGATGGAAGAACACCTATCCCAATATTCAGGTTATCTGGACCAGCAAAAACAACACTATTGAGGTGGTTAAAGACGTTAAATTTCCAGATGAATATACATCGAACATTGCCCGTTGTGTGGATATTGTGGGTTCAAGGCTGATCGGGTTGAAAAAAACACAATTTTCAAGTTTTCATGCAGCACCTCATTCCAATTGCATTTGTTGAGCTATTACCCCGAAACGTTCACGCTGTGCTATACGGGATTAGCATATTTTTCAAAGATATATATGCAAGAAATTTAAGGAGGGATGACTTGGAGTTATTGAAAAACAATATCTCAGAAGTATTATGCTCTTTGGAAAGAGTTGTCCGCCTTCTTTCTTCGATGTGGTTTACCAGACGAGGCAATACTCGCAGGACCAGTTCAATTCAGATAGATGTATCCTTCCGTAAGGTTTTTCTTTCATCTAGAGAAAAAGATAAAAAACAAAACAGTGGTTGAAGGATCTATTGATAACAATACTTTCTCGGAGAAATCACATTTTCAACACATTTTATTTCGAATCATATATTCCGATGAAGTAGAGAAGATCAGAAAATGATCACATAAACTATCTATATCAATATAATCTTTAGTTTGGTGCAATTTCGGAGATCTTTACACCAATTGGATGTACAAGAAGGAAATCCAAAGAATATTGGCTAACGCCAGAGCAGTATAATCATGTCTACACATATATATTATTAAATTGTCAAGAGCTATTACCTTTCGAAACGTACAAAACCATAACAATGGATATTTTAAATATATATATATATATATGTGTGTGTGTTAACGTACATTTCATTATAGGATATTTGATGAAGAAGTAATGGGTACATATACTTATCTAAACGCATATGAACTCACCAAAATGAAAGTTCAATATTATGACTTATGGTTGAGAGATTATATAAGTACACATATTTCATATAAATACGTAAAATAATTTATGTTATAATGATCATTTATTTTTATCTTATATAGGTCAATGCTTCAGAAGAGAGACATCCTACATGGTTAAAAGATTTGGCTAATGGTCCTTGAAAAAATGTATTGTGTTGGCCAATTATGTTTACTCGGGTTACACATTCCACACTTATGAGCACGGAAAACATAAAAGTACGTATAATTACGTTGTTTGCATTAATAGTAAAATAGAGGATGATAACTTCTACGATATTTTGTATCAAATCCTACAGGTGGAATATCTCGGTCTTGTTGGATTGAAGATAACGCTTTTTAAATTTCAGTGGTTCGAACCAACTATAGATCGTTGCATCTGAAAAAAATTGATGGGGAGGAATTGACATCAACACAGCACGACAATATGAGAAGTATGATCCATTTATCACAATAGATCAAGTACATCAAGTATGTTACGTGCACTACCAACAATATTGAAACGTTGAATAGAGGACTGGTGGGTCATAGTTAAGATTAAACCATAGGTTGTTATAAGCACAGAAGAAANAAGATGTTGAACCGAAAGATGCAGAAGATGAACATGGTGATGAATTCAATGCACAATTGAAGGAAGACTCACCCATATAAGAATCAGCTGAAGAAGAAATGTGGATTGCGTAATTGTAAATCAAAGTTTTGTACTTTTTTTACCATCAGATATTATTTTTTCAACGAGCATCCGTTGAATCGTTCAATACTTTCTGACATTTAGAAAATTTCGATGTTTTTCACATCACAACAGGCATCCATTGAAGCATTCCAACAGATGCTCATTGTAAGCATTTAGGGTAACAACGGATGTCCGTTGTGATCTTGCAAAGAATTCCCATTGCAAAATTATGTATATATGTCTTTGAACAGTTCATTTTTCAACACAATCACAAAACCAAAACAATAAATTCTCTCAAAAAATACCTAAACACTAATACAGAATGAAAGCTCGAAGATTTATCGGTCATGGGGGATTTTTGGCGGGTTCTGCAGGAGCCCCGCCATTACCACCTCCGCTGCCCTATCGTCCCCCATCACCTATATCGACACCACCGATATTTGATGATGAAGATGATATGGTGGATATTGATGCCTTGATCAATACTTTCGACGAGCGTCCCACTATTCTGGATATTGACTTGAACATCCTGATGAGACGTTATTATAAAATTTTATTGGCCTATACATATATTTATTTGAATTAATTATAACAATTAACTAATTATTTTGTTTACATGTGAAGGTTTGATGTGGATGATGTTTTAAAACACACAAACAACAACATAATCCAAAGTTCTTTACAACATCTACTTTATTATTCCTAGCAAGTGATGCCAGAAGTTATATGCCGCCGATGGTGGTGTACATTCATCGCAAGTTTTTAATATGAAATTTAATTTAATATCATTATCGAATTTGAATAATAAATTTATTGAATTTTAATTTTGTAGCGCGCATATTGATGGGGGAAGAAAGAAAACTGTGTATCCATGGTTGCACGGTATACAAACTCAATTGTGCTTGACTATGAACAATGTCAAGCACAACTACTATAAGAAGAACGCCAAACTGACATGGGCAATGAACGAAGTATTCAACCAACTCGTCCAACATTGGGAGTCAGAGGACTTAAAGGCCAAAAGAGAGAAGGCCAAAAAATATTCGTACGATGAGAAGGTTCGCAGGGATGGTCTACATCGCCATACCTCGGGATCGCAGTCATTTCCGAAACGAAAGAAAGAATTGATAAGAAATATTTATATTTATATTTTCAATTTATTTCAATTTAAATTGGTAACTAATAATATTATTATAATATAACAGATGGAGAGAATGATAAGAGAACCGACTCTTCTTGAGTTGGTTGTTGATACTCACGCCAAGAAGTAGTCTGTCCTCGGAGAAGATATCGATGAGCCGGAACTTGTTGAACCCCGGGTAGAATAGACGGTGAAAGTTGTGATAGTGAAGATCACACAATAACCACAAGTCATCGGTTCAACTCCCGAAGATCTTAATCTTTTACAAAAGGAGAAAATTTATTTAGAGGAATATAAAAACTTTATAATTATAATAATTCTTTAATTATTTAAATATTTGAAATCGATATAATTTACCTTTATATTTATTTTGTTATATAATATGTTAGAACGTATAAGGGGCGTCTATACGGTCTAGGTGCTCTACAAAAATATATTGTCGAGGACGTTACGAAGGTGCCCCCACAATCCAAGAGACGTATACACAAAAGAAATGCATCGAGCAACTCGAGGCTAATCTTTGAGAAACGCGAGTGCAGATACGACACATGGAGAGTATAATCGAGTTGTTGATGGTCGAGAGTATCGATTGCCACCACCACATATGGGGGCGATAATGTCGAGACAAGAACCGGTTATGGACTCTGATGAAACGTCTTCCAGAGGCATTTGGCGAGGATGAGGATGAAGAAGACGGTACTGGTTTAGAAGAAATGTAGTGATAACATTATAAAATTTTGTATAGAGTTTTGTATATATAAAAAACCTTTTTATTTTTATAAAAAATCGTTCTATTAGTAACGGATGCCCATTGATAACAGAACCAAATTTTCAATGGGTATTCGTTGCAACATTACAAAATTCTTGTCAAAACTTTTGTAACGGGAATCCGTTGCTATTTTCTGCCAAACCTTCAACGGACATC
>CM071870.1:37217366-37231836 GCA_036759665.1 Gynandropsis gynandra | reverse complement strand
TTGAATAAATCTTAATCTATCCAACAATTGTCCCACTTGCTAATATTAAAATACCTTTAGGGTCAGAAACTCATCTTGTTATATTATTTTAGAAAGAACGGAGACAAAAAAAAAAATAGATGGAGTTAGGGTATAATTTTAGAAAGAACGGAGACATAAAAGAAATAGATGATCAAAACATTTTATTTTATAGATTATGTATTATATTATATTCCAAGAACTAAAATATAATACATAATTATTTTATGTTTTTGTGTAATTTTTTAATTTTGATTATTGATTATATTCCATAAATTATTGGTTATATTTTATTAAAATGTTTTTTTTTAATTTTTAAGTTAAAGTTCGGATATAAATATATGAAAAATATTTACTTTTTCGGATATATCAACATTTTGTAATACAACATAAAATTAGATATATATTATTATTCTTGTTTTTTATTCATTTATTCTAATTATTGGAACAATTTATATCCTAAAGTATTAATTAAAGATTGATATTTTATTTTATAGATCATGTATTATTTTATGTTTTTGTGTAATTTTTTAATTTTGATTATTTATTATATTTCATTAATTATTGGTTATATTTTATTAAAATGTTTTTTAACAATTTTTAAGTTAAAGTTCGGATATAAATCTATAAAAAAATATTTAATTTTTTCGGATATATCGTAATTTTGTAATACAATATAAACTTAGATATATATCATTATTCCTGTTTTTTATTCATTTATTCTAATTTATGTTTCTCCACATAAGCTGAGTTTCATATATACGTGTCAAGTGACTGTGAGCTTTTACTTTCTTGACAGTCAAGTCATTCTAGAAAACCGTGTATCCCGTCACGGTCAACTTCTCCCCCTGGGACCCACATGTCAATACCGGTGTCAACAAGGTTTCTAGAAAACCGGTGACGATATCCACCGAAGGTTCTTCTTCCTCGGCCGATCATACACACCCCGTGAGATCAGACAGAGAAGATGTTCTCGCCACATCGTAGTTATGGTACGACGCGAACCATGGAATCATTACAGAGGAAGAGGAGAGTGTTCGAAGACGTTACCGTATCGACGGTTGATTTGCGGTCCGAGTTTCGGTTGTGAAGAGCCACTTCGAGACAGTATAGAACCGACCCAGCGGATCCCGGGATCCGGGTCGTGTCGAACCAGTCTTCCGGGTCAAGTGGAACCGTGGGCCAACCGTTGACTGGATCTTCGCTGTTGACGAACACGAACCCCTCCACGTAATCAAATGACTCGCCCTCCTGACTCACCAGACACTCCGCGTCTTGAGTGAACTCGTCAAACTCGGCGTAAACCACCCTTATCCATCTCACCTAACACAATTAAAAAACACTAATTAGCCCACTAATCAAGGTATTGATCTAGAATACACCCACAAATTACGTTGTCCAATCGTTATTTATTAAGCCCTGTTTTGAAACGTTGAAACCTTATTACCCTATGTTTTTGTACGGATTAGAGAATCTAATCGAGATTATTAGGGAGATTAACTAACTAACGTTTGATTAATAACCCACCATTTCTGGTGCGGACTGAAGCAAAACCCTAGCTCTGGTGATGATACCGAACTGTCCGAGGCCACCGAAGACGGCGAAGAATAAATCTGGATTCTCCGTCGGGGAGCAAGTAACGACGTCGCCTTTTCCGGTAACGACGTCTAACTCCATTACATTCTCTGTCTGTGGTCCGTAACGGAAAGTCTGTCCACCAACGCCGGCGTTAGATAACGTCCCACCGACTGTTAACCCGAGGTAGTCCGTCCAAGACCTCGGAGCCAAACCGTACTCCGAAACGCACCGTTTCAAGACATCTTCCCATAATGCACCTCCGGATACGTCGACGAACGGAGCCCCTTCTCCGGAGTAAGCCACTTGAAAGTGATTATCTGCCGTCGATCTCATATCGACAACGAGTCCTCCGTCCGACATCGCTTGTCCGTTGATGGAGTGTCCGTTCCCTCGCGCTGCCACCGTCAGGCAGTCGGAACGCAGAGCCGCTTTTACCGCACGGGAAATATCCTCCGGCCCTGTGGGTCTCACGACGACGAGGGGCTTGACAGAGTTCATGCCACCAAAGTCTTTTCCGGCGATCTCGGCCGCTTCTCTGCCACAGATGGTTGTGCCCTTTATGTCGAGGGCCATGGAATCGACGTCTCGGTCGCAGGCACCAATGCCACCCTCGGCATCATTTTCGCTAAGGAAGGGTTCGATGTATGTCATCATGTTAAGCTTTGTGTGGTTTAGTTCGCCAGAGAGATGCTTTTCCGGTAGGGTTTAGAGAGACGTCGTAATTGAAAGCTTTGTTAAGCTTTCCGAAGACTCGAACTTTTCGTTGGTGGTGGGAGAAGAAGTGCCTTTGGCTATATATATAGAAGAAAAAAATGCTATTTTATTATAAAATAATACTAGTTATGTCAATTTCTTTCCACTTTCTTCAATTATTCATCTTTTCTATTTATTTTTTTTATTTATCATTTTTTAATTCTATGAATTATAACTAATTTATCTTTCATTTATTTTTATGTAAATTCATTTATCTTGTAAGTTTATAAATAGAGTCAACTTCATTTGTGATATATATTTAAAAAATCTTCTTAAATAAAAAATTCACTTTCTCTATCTTTTACATATTGTTCTACTCTATTTTACATCACATTATCATTACGAAGATTCTATTTTCAATTTTCGAGATTTTTTCTCTTTTACATCACATTATCATTACAAAGACTCTATTTTCAAATTTCGAGGTTTTTTCTCTAATCATTACAATTATATTATCTTTTGTTGTTATATTTATTTTCTGATACTAAGATCATTATACCTCTATGTATGTTTTACACTAGTCATTTGTATAGATCTTATATATTAGAAAAATTATAGTTTGATCTAATATTTCACATAATTTTATTCATATATTTTTTATTCATATAGTTCATAATGTCAAACCTTGTCAAACTCGAGTTTGAGGCTCTCTACATTACCGAAAAAAATTATTTGTCGTGGGTGTTGTATACGGAAATCCACATGGATGCAAAAGGTCTAAAATAGACCATTGGTATTTCGAACCAATCATCGAATCAAGATAAGGCGAAACCCATGATATTTCTCCATCATCATCATCTTCATGATGGATTGAAAATCGAATACTTCACGGTCTTTGGAAATTTTTGGAAATTGTTGAAAGGGAGGTATGATAATAAAAAAAACAATGATCCTTCCAAAAGCTCGTTATAATTGGACGCATCCGTGTTTCCAAGATTTCAAAAACTGTGAGCAAGTATAACTCGAAAATGTTTCGAATAAGTTCACAAATGAAACGATATAGTGAAACCATCACTAATTCTAATATGATGGAAAAAAAGTTATCCACGTTTCATGCATCTAATGTGCTCTTGTAGCAACAATACCATGAAAAAGGGTTTACAAAATATGGGGATCTAATCTCTTGTCTCGTTGTTGCTGAGCAAAATAACGAGTTACTGATGAAAAATCATGAATCTCATCCCACTAGTTCTATTTCTTTGAAACGAATGTCGTAGCATTTAACAATTATCATGATCGTGGTCGTGGTCGTGCCCGTGGTCAAGGCCACGGTCGTGGACGTGGACGAGGACGAGAAAAAAGTAGAGGTTATTACCATGGTGGACCAAGCAATTACAATGTTGAAAACAATTCTGAGAGAATAATGATGGAGACAAGAATAAGAAAGAAAGTATTTGCCACCGATGTGGGACGCATGAACATAGGACGTGTATTTGTCGTACTCCTAAGAATTTTGTAAACCTCTACCAAGATTCATTGAAGAATGGAGGAAACGATGTTGATGCTACTTTTGTTGTCGATGACTCCAATAAGCTTACTTAAGGATTGGATGACTCCAACAAGTTTATGGAAGGCATAGATGATTTGATGTCCCTTGACGTTATCTATTTTCTTATTCATCCTAAAGATGAAAATGATCAGAAGTGATCAAGAAGTTTATCATTTTTATATTTCAATATTATAAGTTATGTCTTTTTTTTTGTGATGTTTTTTTCTAAGTTATGTTGAACTTTTAGGCCTCTTTCTTTTGATAAAATTTATGCAATAATTTATGTTTCTTTAATCTAATGTCTATCGTGTTTATTTTTTATTTATATAGATTATGAATATGAATCAAATGAAGATCCAAGATAAAGATTTATGTCTCGCGGACAGTGCTACTATACACCATTCTTAAAGAAAAAATATTTTTCAAATTTAAGAAATGATCAAGCACATGTCAATACCATATCGGTATGTGTAAAAATTGCCAAGGACTTCAGAAGCGCTATTTTTATGATGCCAAAAGGCTCAAAGTTTATCATTGATAATGTCTTATATTTACCAAATTCTTCACGAAATTTGTTAAGTTTCAAGGATATTCGTACGATGGATATCACATTAAAACTATGAATGGAAAAGGCATTAAATACCTTTGTATTACCTCAACTATGATGGGTAAGAGGTGTGTGTTAGAAAAGTTACCCGCTTTCTCATCTGATTTATATTGCACATCTATTGAGATGATTGAAGCATATAATACAGTAAACCCAAAGTTTATTGATTTTGTAAACCATAATTTTACAAATAAATTCAAAGTTTAGCATGACCGGTTAGGCCATCTCGGTTCAACGATGATGCAAAAAATTATTGAGAATTCATGTGGTCATTCATTGAAAAACCAAAATATTTTGCAATCCTATGAATTTTCTTGTGTTGCTTGCTCAAAAGGAAAGCTAATAACAAGGCCCTCATTAGCAAAAATAAGAAATGAATCATTATCATTTCTAGAAAGAATTCAACATGATAAATGAGGCCCGATTCATCCACCATGTGGATCATTGAGATATTTCATGGTATTAATTGATGCATCAATGAGATGGTCATATGTGTGCTTATTATTGTCTCGTAATTTGGCTTTTGCGAGATTACTTGCACAAATAATACGATTACAGACACATTTTCCTGATCATCGATTAAAACAATTCGTCTTGATAATGTTGGTGAATTCATGTCACATTCTTTTGTGACTTATTGTATGTCGATTGGTATAAGAGTAGAACATCCTATAGCTTATGTTTATACTCAAAATGGTCTAGCAGAATCATTTATAAAACAAATTCAATGGATTGCAAGACCAATACTTATGAAATCCAATCTTCCTATCCATGTTTGGGGTCATGTTGTTTTGTATGCAACACAACTTATTCACATTCGGCCAACTAGTTATCATGATAATTCCTCTTTACACTTAGTTTATGGTCAGGAAACAAATATTTCTCATTTGAGAATTTTTGGATGTGCGGTGTATGTCCCAATTATCCACCACAATGAACAAAAATGGGACCTCAAAGGAGATTGGAAATATATGTTGGGTACGAATCTCCGTCTATAATCAAATATATTGAACAAATGACGGGAGATGTTTTCACTGCAAAATTTACAAATTTTAATTTTGAGGAGTCACTATTCCCAATATTAGCGGAAAGTAACAAACAGTTGGAGAAAGGGATATCATGGAATGTATCATCATTAAAAAAATTTAGATCCTTTAACAAAAGAAAGTGATTTAGAAGTTCAAAGGATAATTCATTTGTAAGGTATTGCGATATCAATTGCTAGAAGCATTTACTGACCAAGAAAGAGTTACAAAATTTCACATTCCAGCTGTGAATGCTCCAATTAGAATAAATGTCCCCGAAAGAAAACCTATAATTGCTAGTGAGTTCAAGGCATGCCTAAAGCATGGCATATCACTTAGATTCAAAGATAAACTTCCTTGAAAAAGAAAAGGAGCAAATAATCATGATGATAAAAACAATGATGTATCTCTAGAAGAGATTGTTGATGTATTTAATGATGAAAGTAACTAGGTTCCTGAAACCAATGAAAATGAAGAGATTTCAATTAACTATATAAATACAGGATGAAGATGGAACCGAAAAGAAAAAATTATCGTCAATGTTTTTGTTGATAATATAGTGCATAATATAATAAATGAAAACGAGGATCATGAACCTACCTCTATAGAAGAGTGTAGAAATAAAAATGATTGCCAATGTGGAAAGGGGCAATCAAGTGTGAATTAGATTCGTTTAAAAAACAAGAATTTTTTGGACCAATAGTACAAACACCTCAAGGAATCAAACCAGTTGGTTATAAAAGGGTATTTGTACGAAAAAGAAATAAACAAAATGATATTGTTTGATATAAAGAAAGATTTGTTGTTTAAGTTCTTATCCAAATTTCTGGTGTTGATTATAAAAAAACATATTCGCATGTGGTGGGTGCAATAACATTCGATATTTGATAAATCTGGCAATGACTCAAAAACTTGAATGCGCCTCATGGATGTAGTCACAGTTTATTTGTATGGCTCGTTAGAACATGATATATATATATATGAAACTGAAGGATTATTCTCTGAAGGATTTAAAATTCTAGAAGCGTATAATAATTCTCGAGAAATATACTCCGTTAAACTAAATAAAGCATTGTATGGGCTAAAACAAACTAGACGGATATGGTATAATCGTCTGAGTGAATATTTGATAAAAGAAATATATAAAATGATTCTATATGCTCATGTGTATTCATAAAAGATTCAAAATCAAAGTTTGTTATATTTGCGATGTATGTTGATGATTTAAATGCGATCAGAACTTCTGAAGAGTTATCATAAGCTATGCAACGTTTAGAAAAGAGAGTTTAAAATTAAAGACCTTGGAAAAACTAAATTTTGTTTAGGTCTTCAATTTAAGCATTTGAAAGGTGGAATATTTTTGCATCAATCAAATTATATAGAAAAAGTACTTAAAGGGTTTTACACAGATAAATCACATCTTTTAAGTAGTCTAGTGGTAGGAAGGTCACTAAACATTAATAAAGATGTCTTTAGACCGCGTGAGAAAATGAAGAATTACTTGGTCCTGAAGTACCATATCTTACTACTATTGGAACACTAATGTATCTTGCTAATAATACACGTTCTGATATATCTTTTGCAGTACGTTTATTGGTAAGATATAGTTCCTCACCAACTTGAAGACACTGGAATGGTGTAAAACATATCTTTAGATATCTTCGAGGGACCAGATATGAGCTTATATTATTGTAACTCATCAAAACCAAATTTGATTGGTTACGCAGATGTTGGATATTTATCAGACCTCATAAATCTCGATCTCAATCTGAGTATGTATTTACTTGTGGGGGAACTGTAATCTCATGACGTTCTATAAAAAAATATTGGTAGCCACTTCATCAATCATGCAGAGATATCATCAATTCATGAGGCAAGTCGTGAATGCGTTTGGTTGATATTAGTATCTCAATATATTAGGGAGTCATGTAGTCTTCCAATTGATAAAAAATATCCCCACAAAATTATTTGAGGATAATAATGCATGCATAGCTCAATTAAAAGATTGTTACATTAACAAAATGGTGAAATACATGTTCAACAAATAAAGTCTAGTGAGAATTCAACCGATTTATTCACTAAGACATTACCTACGGGATTATTTGAGAAGATGGTTTACTTAATCGTAATGCGTCATTTGAAAGATATAAAACGATGATCTTATCAAGGATAGAAAATATATGCATTGCACTCTTTTTTCCTTTACTAAGTTTCTCCAATTAGGTTTTCTTAATAAAGGTTTTTAACAAGAAAACGTATCTATTGCATATCATTAAGAGTATGTACTCTTTTTTCTTTACTAGGGGTTTTTTTTCTACGGGTTTTACCTAGTAAAAGGTTTTAACGAGGAATATTCTTTTTATTCAATAGACATTGAAAGGAAAGTATTATAAAATAATAATAATAATAATTATGTTAATGTCTTTTGAGTTTCTCTAACTCTTCATCTTTTCTATTTACTCTCTCAGTTAATCACTCTTGAATTCTATGAATTATGACTACATAATCTATTCATCTACTTTGTTTATCTCTTCATCTACCTTGTATGCCTATAAATAGAGGCAACTCTATTTGTGATATATACTTGAGAAATATTCTTGAATAAAGCATTCTCTTTTTCTACCTCTTGTTCTCTCCTCTTACATATTGTTCTACTTTATTTTACCATACATCTATTTTAATTCGACCTAATATTTAATAAATCCGGTCGTGGAAAATTAATTTTGTTTATATCTCATAAAATATTAATTATGTAATTGATATTGTAAGACTTGAAATTGGAAAGCAGACATATGAATTGGAATGTAAACAAAAAAATAATGAAACATCATCGAAATGTAACGTGTTCAAATTATTGTTATGATAATCATATTCGCGATCAAGATCTAATCCGATCTTGATAGTCTTTTTTTAAAACCTTTCAAATGATTACAAGAATTTGTCTTATGAATAATTTGGAATTTTAACAGAGAATTAAATCAGAAAACATTTCTAATCCTCGTGGTGCTGTGAACATATAGGCTCTGTTTTGGAACAAAGCTACTCATCCCAAGTGAAGAAGATTCCACGTGCCTCTCACATGTTCATAACTAACTATAACAACCGGTTAAAACCGGTTCAATTGGAGATCATAATCGATTCTATGTTAAGTCTGATAAAACTCGATTTCTCTTTATTATTCTAAAACAAATTTTCCACTCAATAAGAGAAAATTGAGTTTAAATCTTCACCTCCTCATCTGTACCACATTCATCTTGGTTCTAAAGGACATCTGCTTGATACTTATGTATCAAAGATCCTAAGCACTTGGAATGCTTGTCTGAAATTTGTTGTGGGAATAACCTTCGTCAAAACATTTAATGGATTATGATTCGTCAAAATTTTCTTCACATGAACTACCCCTTCTACAATCAAATCACACATAAAATATAACCTTACATCATTGTGTTTTGTCCTTTCATGAAACATGATTTTCTTTGATAGATAAATAGCACTAGAGGAGTCACACCAGATTTCCATGGATTCTTGACGATACTCAAGTTCTGTGACAATTCCTTTCAGCCAAACAACCTCCTTTGTAGCCTCTGTCAAAACAATGTACTCAGCCTCCATTGATGTGAGTGCCACCACATGTTGCAAACACGACGTCCAGCTGATAGTGTTCCCACCTATCATAAATACAAAACCTGTAATTGACCTTCATTTATCAGGATCTGCAGCAAAATTTGAGTCATAATAACCTTGAACCTTGAACTCCTTTTCTTGACCATATTCGAACTTCATCTATGTCATTCCTATGATATACATGAGCATCCATTTAACTTCTTTCTAGTGTAACTTCGATGGATTACTCAAAAACCGACTCGGAACACCTATGCCATATGCTAAGTTTGGTCGAGACCCTACCATGACGTACATGATACTTCCAACAACACTTGAGTGTGGAGTGGACTCCATTTTTGCCTTCATACCTTCCTTAATTTGTGCAAACAAATTAAAATGAGTTCCCAATGGCATGCAGTTTTTCATCTCAACATTCCAAATACATACAACACCCTTTCCAAATAATCCTTTTGAGATAAAGTGAGAGGTATCTTGTATTATCTCTTCTGGTATCCATTCCAAGAATTTTTGTAGCTTTTTCAAGATCCTTTGTATCAAATTCTGAACTTAACATTCCCTTAATCCTTTTTAGGTCATCTAAGTTCTTTATTGCAATGAGCATATCATCCACATATATATATATATATGCTATTTGCAGCCCTTTTGTAGTAGACGCATGTATCATACTTTATTCTATTGAAGTCTCAGATTAGCATGAATGTGTCAAACTTCTTGTTCCACTGGTGTGTCAAAGTTCTTGTTCCACTGGCGAGAGGTCTGTTTAAATCCATACAAAGATTTTCTGAGTAGACACACATGTTTTTGTTTCTCTTTGTCAATGTAGCCTCCTGGTCATTTCTTGTAGACGAGTTCTTTTATTTCTCCATGAAGAAAAATTGTCTTCACATCTAGTTGTTCCAACTCTAAGTCTGCATAAGCACTATAGATAACAACAGTCTAGTGGACACATGTTTTACCACACGAGAGAATACCCCTTGATAGTATATCCCTTCAACTTGTGAGTAGACTTTAGCTACTAGCCTTGTCTTAAACCTTGGTACTTGTCTTCTTGGTATTCTAGACTTCCTTTTAAATATCCACTTGTTTCCTACCACATTTTGGTTTCTTCGCCCGTCTACCAGTTCCCATGTCTTGTTTTTTAATTAGAGAACTCATTTTCTCATTCAGTGCTTTTTTCCAAAACTTCTTATCTTTTGAGCTCACTACTTCTTTGTAGCTTTTGGGTTCATCTAGACCCAGTCCTTGAACTGTAGTGAAAGAAAAAGCCACACAACTACCATCTAACTATCTAATCGATGGATGTATCTCTCTTCTCATTCTGCCCCTTGCAAGTTGGTACCCTTTCACTTCTTCATTCTCGGTGCCATTTGATATTACATCTTCTCTTATCTTTGTACATGAATCTTCACTTCTTGTATCATTTTCTCCATTTTTCTGTCTTCTGATAACTTCTCCTTTATCTATATTTATGTCAATTTGTTCCTTTATGGAAACTGTAAGAATTTTTCTAGTATGTTCAATATCTATTTCAGACTTTTATTTCTCATTCTGCAGGTCTTTGTAGGCCTTAATATCTTCAAATATCACATCTTTACTGACTATAAACTTGTTGTCATCTGGCATCAACAGATTGTAGCCCTTAACTCTTTCAGGATAGCCTATAAAAATGGTCTTCTTGCTCTAGGATTCAATTTACCTTGCACAGTGAACATATGCACGGCTCCAAACCTCCTAAGATAATTAGACTGGTTTTTTGTTTGCCCACTTTGATCTGGAATGTCAAACTCTATTGCTGATGAGGGTGATTTTTTTTTATCACATGAACTGCCATTGATGCAGCTTCTACCAAAATTCCTTTGGTAGACTAGAATATGTGAGTAAGCATCTGACTTTGTCCATGATGGTGCAGTTTACGCATTCTGCAACTCCATTTTGTTGTGGAATATAGATGCAAGTTCTATATCGTGTAATTCCTGATTCTTTGTAGAATCCATCAAAGACTTTATTACAAAATTATAAGCCATTGTATATCCTTATGTATTTTACTTGATTATCATATTGTTTCCCCACCAATATCTTCCATTCTTTTAACTTCTTGAATGTTTGGTCCTTGGTTTTCAGAATAACAATCTAGGCTTTCCTGGAGTAGTCGTATATCATAAATAGGAAGTATTGGTTCTTAGACATTGAAGGTGTAACACTTGAGGAACCCCATAAATCTAAATGCATGTATTCCAAGACTGACTTTGAGTTGTGATGCTCACTCTTGAAGCTTAACTTATGAGATTTACCCATTACACATACTTCATAAACTAAACTCAATGATCTTCCTTTAGTCTAATAACCTCTTCTTTCCCAGAAGTTCCATTCCTTTGTAGATTAGGTGTGCCAACCTATTATGCCATATACTAGTTTCACTTCCACTATTATTTACCTACAACACTTCTCCACATTCTATAGTACCTCTGAGAACATACAAACCTTCGTATAACTCTCATTTTACAACCAACATAGATCCTTTCAGAATCTTGAGGCATCAATTTTGAGATTTATATGACTATCCCTACTTGTCCAAAGAACCTAGGGATATCAAATTTTTTAAGATTCGGAATGTATCTTACCTGAGATAACATCTTTACAAACCCATCATGAAGCCTGAACTTGACAGATCAAATTTCGTGCACTTCAAATATCATTTTTTACATAAAAACTCTTCCAGCACTACATAGCTTCGGTTCTTGGAACCAATCATGTCTTGGTGTCATATGATAACTGCAACCAGAGTCCAATACACATTGTTCCTTTGGATACTCATCTGATATGGTAAGAACTTCAATCTCATCTTCAACCTCTACCATTGTATCATTCTTGGATCTGTGGTTATGAGATTCCAAGAACTCCTTTCTTGTATTGCATTCCTTTTTGAAATGCCCTTCCTTATCGCAAAACCAACATCCAGTTCTTGAATTTTCTATGGACTTAGATCTTAATTTCTTTCGTTTACCATCTGTTTTTTTCACTTTTTCCACTCATGCCTCTAACCATCAAGACTTCAGCTGTGGTTCTCCTTAACTTGGCTACAAACTCAAGTTCCTTTGAGAATGCAACACTTGTTATTTCATCTAGAGTTATGGTCTCTCTTTTGTTGTATCACAATGTATCCTTTAATTGTTCATATTGTTCTGGCAATGAATTTAACAAAAACAAACATTGATCATCCTCTCAAATGTCTATCTTGAGATTTACTAGATCAGTAATCATTTTCTTGAACACATCTGTATTTTCTTTTATGGTCTTTGTCTCGTCCATTCTGGAGTCGTACATTTTATACTTCAAATATGTGTTGCTAAGAAGAGATTTATGCATAAATTCATGTTCAAGTGTTCGCCATAATCTTGCGACTATGTGTTCATACTTCAATTTGTGCATAATTTGGTTGCTTAAACATAGAAGAATGAGGTTTCTCACCTTTCTACTTTGTTCTTGCCTTGATTCAGTTGCTATATCCTTTTCAGTTTTTTAACCTGTCCCTTTCTCCTCATCTAACGCCTTCTTGTTTAACGACCTTCTTGTCATGCATTTATGCTTTAGGATCTTCGCTCAAAACATCATAAAGTCAGAATTTCTAAGTTGACAAGGATTTTCTCTTTCCAAAGATAAAAATCCCCCTTTTCCGTTATATTTTTCAGTATCAAGCTTAAACACGGTAGCCATCCCTTCTTTCTTTTGATCTTTAACTTCTTGATATATACTAAGAAGCCTTCTTGCATAGATTGCTTCACAATCGTTGCTGTGATACCATTTATAAGGTTTGAACTTCGAAAATAGGGATATGAGTTGGAATGTAAACTAGAAAGCAATGAAACAACACTGAGATTTAACATATTCGAATTATCGTTGTGATAATCCTACTCACAATCAAGATCAAATGCAATCTTGATAGCCTTTCTTAGAACCTTTCAAGTAAAACAAGAGTTCGTCTTTTGAGGAATTTGAGATTTTACAAGAGAATTTTATTGAAAAAAAAACTCATCTCTAATCACCATGGTGTTGTGAATATATATACCTTGTTTCGGAACAGAGCTGCTCATCCCATGTGAAGAAAATATGTGTGTCTCACATGTTCATAACTAACTATAACAACTAGTTAAATCCGGGTTCAATGGAGACCATAATTGATTCTTGGTTAAGTTCGGTATAACTCGAATTCTATGTAATATTCTCCACAGATGTTTTTATTTCTTTTTTTAGTAACATGGTTTTAAAAGTACACGTTAGTTGAATATTTGACGGATGTCAAACATCTAAATAGATCAGTTGATGACTAATAGACATCCCCGACGTTTTATGTTTTAAAAATTATTTTTCTTAATTGTTATCCACTTTCTTCTTTACAACATTTTTGTGTTTTAAAATACGAGAATAACAAATTTATTTTTTGTAAACCGTTTTTAATTTATATTTTCTCTAAATGTTAAAACGACATTAGTTTGAACAAAAATAAATTAAAACAAAAAACAAATTCATAAAATGGTGTATAATCCACTGTAGTCGAACGTCTAAACAAGATTTAGGTGAAACTAGACTAGAAACTTTAGAAGACTATCTATTTTAATAACCATTTGATATCTTTAAATATATATCTATTTATTTACATATGACGACATTAGTTTGAACAAAAATAAATTAAAACAAAAAACAAATTCATAAAATGGTGTATAATCCACTGTAGTCGAACGTCTAAACAAGATTTAGGTGAAACTAGACTAGAAACTTTAGAAGACTATCTATTTTAATAACCATTTGATATCTTTAAATATATATCTATTTATTTACATATGTTTTTAATAAAGAGCGTATGCCATTAATTCTTTCGTACAAATTGAATTTATCCAATAAAACCTCCTGTTAATTTAGGATAGCTATAGATATGTAAAACAAAACTTTTATTCTCAAAATCAAGCTTTAACTATTTTGTAAGGATAAATAAAATGAGTTTTTCAATGTCTTTCGAAGAATGGCAAAAATATGAATTTATCATTTATTAATAATTACAATCTTTTTACATTAGTTGTCAGAAAGAATACTAAAAATATGAAGTTTATAAGAATTAAGGATTTATATTTTAGTAGCAGAGAAGATGCCAATCTTTTTAATCTATGCATTTCTATATTCGCTTTATAGCAACAACGGAGGTGTATTGTCACAATTCTTTTAAAAGTAGGTTGAATTTTTGAAATATTCTAAAGCATAAATTAATAAAAATGTAAATTAACCAATAGAAAGTTGATAAGTAAGATATGGCAGTACTGAAGACGACATTATTTCGTACTTTTTCTTAATAAGTCGCCAAGGAATCATGAACTCTAGGACTCC
>CM071870.1:37148468-37162800 GCA_036759665.1 Gynandropsis gynandra | reverse complement strand
GGTACCCGCGGGTACCCGCGGGGACCCGTTTATGAAACTACAAAACCCGTCCCGAACCCGAAGCCGCGGGGATTGAAGTTATATTACCCGAACCCGAATCCGAACCCGCAGGTACGAGTAACTTTTTGCGGGTTCGGGACGGATTTCGGGACGGGACAGATCTTGCGCGTTTTTTGCCCACCCCATGGTATCATCCCAAAGCATATACAAGTCGTGCTCGGTGTGGGTTGGGTTTTTTTTAACCCATATCCATATATATAAAATGGATTAATGTTTTGGGTTAAAATTTTAGTCTATCTATATTATTTAACTCATATGATCTACGAATCATCTGTGGACCAAAATTAAAAATATATTATATTATATATATTGATATTATAAATTATATTTATAGTATGAATATAATTTATTTATTCGATTTAGAGTCATTATCATTATAGAATTTGTACGAATTTGATGATATTTCTGAGACGAATGAAGAATAAGACAAATCATTTTTTGATATATATCTGGATGAAGAGAATTTGTACGAATTTGATGATATTTCTGATGTTTGACATTTACTTTACTCTGAGAGTGATTCTCCCTTTAACGAATATTTTAAGAACTATTATGCGGACACCGCTTGGCTGTAACCCGGTGAGTTTGTGTGTGTGAGTATTCGTAGTTTATTGCATGTGTTATTGTTTGCACATTGGAGTTTGTGTTTGTGACCAGATGTTTGGACATCCGAGACGTATAGATTATGTTCTATCTGTTGGGGTTAGGCCATTTCTGGAACTTGTCATAGCGGTTTATACTATGAGTCGAGGAAATTTTATTTGAATATCACTTGTTCGTGGCTGAAAAGAGTTAGTATTATAGTTCACATAAAGAACTCGAAAAAGAAGAATGGTGAGAACGAGTGAAAATTGAGTGAAACACAATTCTGAGCATGTTTGAGGCTTAAAACATATTCTTTTTCTTTATTTCTCTCTATGTTTTATTTGCTAACATCAAATTTTAGCGTGTTGTGTGTGCAAGAACAAGCGAGAAAAAAATGTCTGAAACAGAGGATCGTTAATTGCCAGTGGTCGGAGTAAACACTGCTCAAATGCATGAATTAAGTGGTCTCCTACAACAATATGTAGCAGACGCCATGGGGCGAATTACTCGTGATCTAAATCAGCACATGGAGGAGAACCTCACGTTGTGTGTCGATCAAGTAGAGAATATACGACTCACAACCGGAGCCGCTGATGAATTGAAACCGGTGCAACCAATTCACCGTCTACCCACCGAGAATCAAAGAAGACATCACATGGCAAACAGATTTGTTACCAATTGGCCTATTGCACGTGTCGAAAGAAATTACGGGCATTACGTGACATCAATCAATGAATAAGAAGCACCGTATAAAGAGGAAGTACAATATATGATGCCAAGAAGGCCACGACAAGAAATAAGAGTTCAGAGACAAGTAGATAACGACTTGAGCAGTCTCAAGCTCGAAATTCTCATATTCTATAGAAAGAATGATGCGGAAGCCTACTTGGATTGCGAATGAAGAGTGGAGTTGGTTTTTTAGCTACATAATTATTCAAAGAGAAAGACAGTGTAGTTGGTTGCATGTAGATTTAGTGGCTACGCGTTAGCGTGGTGGGACAAACTCATGGTTTCACGAATAAAAAGGAACCGCCCATTAACTCTGAGCGTGAGTTGAAATAATCATGAGGCGACGCTTCGTTCCAAATCATTTTCCTAGGGACGCTATTAAGAGGTTAGGAAAGCTTGAGCAAGGTAACCAGAGTGTCGATGATTACTACAAGGAGATGGAAATGTTGCTCATCAGAACGGATCTTGAGGAGGATCTAGAAGTGCCATGGAAAGATTCTTTGATGGCTTGAATGAGAATATTCAAGATAAGGTGGAAACTAAGCATTATGTGGATCTTGATGAGTTACTGCACTTGGCGATCAAGTTTGGAAGGCAATTCTAGAGAAAAGGCAAGGCACAGTCTCATTTCAGATCTAGTTCGTCTAGTGTGAGACCAACGCAATTATGAGGGGACGAAAGAGCTTATGGATCTAAGGCTCCACAAAGGTCTGAGAACAAGACATACTCTTTCCAGAAAAAGAGAGGCAAGTCCATTGAGTCTAATCGTCCGAGGATACGAGACATCGAATATTACAAGTTTCATGGAAAAAAAATATTACATCAATGAATGTGGCAAACAAAAAGCCTTGATTCAGTATGAGGATGCCATGGCTGAGACCGAAGAAGAGGTAGATTATGACAATGTGTCCATGCCAGCTCTCGAGGGCGACAAATAAATCAAATAGAATACGAATTAAAGAACAAATCAAATACAAAATTAATTGAAGTTTCAAAGCACAAATCCTTGCAAAGATACTCCAATTCCATTCACAACCTGATGAACTTGAAGTCAAAATGATATTTCACATTATCATCCTTTGTAAATATTAAATATGATACCCATATGTTGTCCCCAATGTGCTAAAAGAATATAATTTTCAAATTCATCGTCATTTATAAAATGAATTTAAAGCAAGAGTTTGCATTGCCATCCTTTGTAAAAAAATAAAATTTTCAAATCCATCACCATTCACTTGTATTAGAATCTTCCGAAGAATCTTTGGAAGACGTGGAACAAGTACCTACCTTGGAATTGACTCTGAAGTTCATGATGCTCCTATTTTTCTGATCAATCCAAGCATCGGTTATCATAGAACAGAATACATTCTTCTTTGTGTCTCTTTAACAACTCTTTAATCCTTTGAACTTTGTCATTTAACAAGGGCACCCTCAATTATATGGAGTGAAGGTACCCTAACCAAAACCAAATTTTCCAAGCCACGTATCAAATAATAGAAAGCTTTCATAATTTATAATAGGAAAAAATGTATATTCCACCCTAAACTATCTCACTTTAATCTTATTCCCCCATGAACTTTTTCTCTCATCCTATTCCCGCCTGAACTATCATTATTCATTATATTTCCCCCTAAACTTTAAAAATTTATCCTATTTTCCCCTCCGTTAACTTTTCTGTTAATTTTTCTTTTAAAATTTTTAAAACAACCTATTCCCCACTAAACTATAGCATTTTAATCATATTCTCCCTTGAATTTTTTTTTCTCATCCGATTCCCCTCTGAACTTTTTTCTCATCTGATTCCCCCATAGAATCGGATGAAAATAAAAGTTCATGGGGGAATAGGATTTAAGTGCTATAGTTTAGAGGGAAATATGTTGTTTTAAAAATATTTAACAGAAAATTAACGGAGGGGGAAATAGCATAAACTTTTAAAGTTTAGGGGGAATAGGATGAGTAATGATAGTTCAGGTGGGAATAGGATGAGAGAAAAAATTCAGGGAGAAATTTGGATTAAAGTGATATAGTTTAGGAGGGAATAGACATTTCTCCCTTTATAATATTAAATGCGACACTTGACTATATAACCTACTAGCGCAAAATTGACGAACATTGTGTGTTATTTCCTTAAAACTTGTATTATTTATGTTTTGTTGTCTTGTTTTCTTGCTCAAAGAAGACTCGGGATTCATGGGATTAAAAATTTATTCATTGGTCCAAAATAATGAATCGACTTATCATTTTCTAATTATTACAATTCATTCATTCCATGTTGCACATCAATATCCACATATGCTCTAAAATCTTTGTCTTCTTGTTTTTTACTTTTCTTCCCCATTAATTCTAATACAACCTTGTTAAATTTCTTTACATCATCTTCAGAAGCTTTGGAATAACTAACAACATTGTCCTTAACATGACCAATATATTTTTCATCCTATGTGCGCCTCCAGACATCACTTTTTCACATAATTGACACTTCACTTTATCATAATTCAACAGATCATATAAAAATTTACCTTTCATGCAATATTTTCTGAATTACATTTTTTTAATATAGAATATGCTTTTCATGCAATATTTTTCTGAATTACATTTCTTTAATATAGAATATACCAATTCTACAGTCGAAGATTTAGTGGTCAAAGTTGTAGATGAATCCACAAATCTTCAAAATCATCAACAAGTTTAAATGATACATCGGGTTAATCTTCACAACAACCAACTAACATTCGATAAATCTTATCATAATTATAAATTCCTAACTATCCACAAAACCTAAATTGACATAATTCTATCATTAATTCTATCCCTAATCACATTTCATACTAACCCAGCACACATAAACCCTAATCGAACTTCATACCTAAAAGCAACATGGAACTTCATACCTATAAAAATTCCTAAACAACAACACACTGAGGGTGTCCAATTTAGAGAGATGAACATATATCAAAACCTAGGATAACAACGAGCAAATGCAAAGACCGAGAGGAGAGATGCGAAGGCAAACAGTAAGGAGCAAAGGTGAAGAACGAGAGGAGAGGTGCAAAGGCAAACATCGAGTAAAACCGAACAACAATGAGCGAAGGCAAACGAAGAATATATAACAAACACGAGAGATGAGGTACGAAGGTGAAAACACAAAACAAAAGGAAAGGTGAACGAGACGTCATGCGACATATAAGGAAAATAGCTCAAACTACACCATTTAGGACTATCAAAAAATGATGTCGTTTTGAGTGTCTCTTTTTCAAAAAAAAAAAAGCCTCGACGATTGATTCTGATTAGTCTGGCACCCAAGCACTGCAAAGTCTTAGGTCACCTAATGCAGATGATTTGATGGATTTCTAGATGGTCACCGCCACCGAACGTCTTAGCAAACACTGTTTTTTAGAGAGAGTTTTAAGATTGTAGAGAAATTTGATTAGTGTCACGCAAAACTAGAAAACATGTTCCTGAAAATATTATCATATGTCATTTTAAATATGTTAGTTTTTAGAAAGAATTTTCATATTATATAGAATATGTGAGATAATAATTGATTTTTTTTTCAGTTGAAACTAAATACAAAAGTTTGTATGACATGATGTATGGATTTTTCCATTTTAACCACACAGATTGTTGATATGTCTTTGGTGAGACATGTGTGTTAGTTACATTGGATACTATAACGGTTGCTAAGAAATTCTCATAAAATCCTTCAAACTCCATTTTTGTGTATGTCGCGCACCATTGGTATTTTGATGCAACTGTTTCTCAATTCTTCGTTCATTCCTTTCATTCGCTTTGTTCATATGTGACTTAAGCTTTTCTGAAATGTGGTATATATAAAACCAAGCTATTATATAAACTTCTCACACAAATTGGTTTATACTTTAATGGTAGTTTTACATTATTATTAAGTCTTAGAAATCTGATATCATTTCTTTCATTCTCCTCATAAACTAAATCTACGAATCATTATTTTCTGAATCAACAACAACCTACACATTAGATATTGATGTCGATTGTCGTATTGGGGGTAACTACTATCAAGACTCCCTTATATGTTGTTTTCAAAAAAGGTATAATCACGAGGATTACTTTTTGTGTTTGCCACCTCATAATGCAAACACCTAATGCAATGAATACACTTTTAAACATTCTTCCATCAACATCAAAGTTAATGTAAATCACAACACATTCATTCTTTTCCTTCAAAATATGTAAAAAACTTGATAGGTTTTTGTAATTCTCATTTGGATTCCCTTAAACTATGATTTTTACCTATTTTATGCCACTATATGCCTGAGACTACAACACTAAACATCTATGTTCATGAGTCACTAGATATTGTATCCTTTTTTGCCTTGATAGATCGACTTGTCGATTAAACTTTTCAGTCAAAAACTTTGTAACCATCACAACATATGCATATTTCTTTCGTCATTCCCAAGCTATTAGGTTACATGTATGAACAATAACGTGAATTTTCACCCTAAAAGTATAATTTTTTTTTTCTTAATTGCAATCTTCACTCACAACCCTGATCTCTAATTATACAACTAACATTCTACAATGATGGATTTGATTTAAATGTCAAGTAATTAAAACACACTTTGTATTTTGTTTTATCTATCGTCATCTTCGTTTCTTTCTTATTGTTGAACTTATGACCAACTGAGAACCCCAACTATTAATCTAAAAAATACATTCTTTCCATAATCTTAAAACTAATACATTCGTCCGCACCTTCTGAAATCGAAACATCAAACTCAGCAGCAATCGTGTTGATGTCATTAGCAATCTCTTCATCGATCATCCATTATCTTTTTTTTTCGTGATACGAGCCACTCCTACCTAATATCACACAATGATCTACTCATTCACACAACTGTCGGATTCTAGATTGACACTACCTTTTCATCTTTACTCGTCTCGACAAATAAGAACCCATGATATCCATTATTTTTGTTAGATATGTAACATATTTCCCCATATCATTTGAAATGTATACAACTTGATTTTTTTCGCCAACTACAATCCATAGACAACTTAACTTGGCCGTGTACTTATCGATATTGACTTCTCCACATACAACTTTAAAGATAAATTTATTGAACAATTAAAGTTCGTAATTCATTTGTTTTTCTAATGATTTTTTTATCTAAATGTGAACTTTTTGTAACCGTGAATTTATTGAACGATTAATATATGATAAATTCATTTTATTAGTTAAGTTATAGTGAATTATAGTTTTAGTTAATATTTGGTGTTTATTGCGTCCGTTACTTAATGATAATTTATTATATGTAATACTGATTTATTGAATTCATTAAATTATATTGCCAATTTTTTTAATTTGTTAATTTTTATCTTTTATGGAAATAGATTGAATTTAGAAAACACAAATACTTTTTAAGAAACAAATAAAATTGAATTTAAATAACCAAATTAATATATAAATATTTAGAACTGAGTAAGCACTACATATAATTTTCAAAGTTTGGCACCATATAATGGCTTCTCATGAAGCCACCTAAGCAAAAAATAATTTATTATTAAATTTGTTTTCATAATGAATACAATTTCAATAAATAAAACTTTTCATCTTCCAAATTAAAAAAACATTATAAATCTATCATTGATTACAATAATTTATAACAATCTAACAAAATAAAAAAATAATAAATATATTCTTTATAATAACTACAATTTTAATAATTAAAAAGTTTTCACCTCTCAATTAAAAAAATATTATATATGTCTATACATGATCTTAAAAATTTGTATTTAGTTTAAAATTTATAATTTAATTTTAAATAATCAATACATTATCAACACATTTTATATACATTTATTTCAAAAAAAAATATTTGGAAAAACATTATATTAATATACATCTATTATTGATTACAATAATTTATAACATATCAACCCAATAAAACATAATAAATACATTTCTTACAATAAATACAATCTTTAATAATTAAAAACCTTTCACATTCTAATTAAGAAATAATATATACATATCTTAATAATTTTTATTTATCTTAAAGGTTTCGAATTTAATTTTAAATAATCAATACTTTAATTTATATAAATTTTAAATACATTAGTTTAAGAAAAGTATTTGGAAGAACATTAGATTAATAATACCAACAACCTATTATTAGATATTAAAAATACACAATTAAAGACTCATATTAGAATTCTAGAATTAATGTACACATTTTTATTTATATATAAAAATATATGTATTAAAAAAATAAAAAATCATAAATACATTTTTACAATAAATACAAACTTTTCACCTCCCAATTAAAAAATAATAATATATGTTTATACATGATCATATGAATTTGTATTTAGTTTAAAGTTTTAGAAGTTAATTTTAAATAATAAATACATTATTGACACATTTTATATTAATTTTAAATATATTTATCTAAAAAAAATATATTTGAAAAAATATTACATTAATATACATCTATCATTGGTTACAATAATTTCTAAAATCTTAACAAAAAAAAAATAGATTTCTTACAATAAATACAATCCTTAAAAAAAAATATATTTGGAAGAACACTATATTAATATACATCTATCATTGATTACAATAATTTATAACATCCAAACACAATAAAATAATAATAAATGCATTTCTTACAATAAATACAATCTTTAATAATTAAAAACTTTTCATATTCCAATCAAAAAATAATATACATATATACATGATCTAAATAATTTTTATTTAGTTTAATAATTTAGAATTTAATTTTAAATATTCAATATATACATGACTTACTTTATATAAATTTTAAATATATAAATTTTTAAAAATATTTTGGAAGAACATTAGATTAAAAATACCAGTAACCTATTATTAGGTATTAAAAATATATAATTAAGGACTCATATTAAAAATATTAAAATTACTGTATACATTATATATATATATAAATATATGTATTAAAAAAATAAATACAATTTTTACAATAAATACAAATTTTCACCTCTCAATTAATAAAACAATATACATCTATCATTGATTATAATAATTTATAATATCCAACAAAATAAAATACTAATTAATACATTTCTTACAATACATACAATTTTAATAATTAAAACTTTTTCAACTTCCAATTAAAAAATAATTTACAACTATACATGATGTTAAGAATTTGTATTTAATTTAAAGTTTCAGAATTTAATTTTAAATAATCAATACATTATTGACACATTTTATATAAATTTTAAATATATTAATTTAAAAAATATTTAGAAGAACATTAGATTAATATATTTACAATAATTTATAACATCCCACAAAATAAAAAAATATTTATTACAATAAATACAATTTTAATAATAAAAAACTTTTTACCTCCCAATTAAAAAAATATATACGTGATGATCTTGAGAATTTATATTTAGTTTAAAATTTTAGAATTTAATTTTAAATAATCAATACATTAATTACTGATTTTATATATTTATTATTGCATCAAGCTAACAAAATATATTATATATATATATATATTGTATTTTTTATAATTGTAAAACAAATAGAAGAATTTTGTAAGTTTTATAGCGTATTACAGTTTTATTGATATATATTCAAATTATAACAATCGATTCAATTGATTATACGTATAATCAATATAAACAATACATTTGTTAAAAGTATTTCGTATTGTATTTCAGCTATTATACATTTGTTTTCATTTTTTATTTAATTAATTATTGATATCATTTAATTATAAAATATGTCATTTAACACATTTTTTTATTAAAAATTTTAAATATTATTTATTGATAATGTTATAGAATTTTTCAATATTTGTTCAATAAAACTATAAAAAATTATATTCCGCGCATTCGGACCGGTAACAAACTAGTTTAGTAAAAACAAAAAGGTTTGGAAGAAAAAAACAATAAATGTGTTTTGTCTGTTTGCAATAGCGCGCTGCTGCAGAGCATTCCGATCATTTTCCCCTTCCTGTCATCCGATCTCTCTCCCTCTCTCTCTCTCTCTCGTTCTCTCCCGTGTCTCTCTCTCTCAGCCTGAGAAAATTTCCCCTGGAGATTGCAACTTTGCGCCCTAGTTTTTGAATTTTCCGGGGAAAAGCTTTCATTTGCTGCTTGAATTTCGGACAGAGCCCCGTTAATTCCCGATTTAAGTGCGTTGCGGAACTAAATCTCCGGCCAATTTTCAAGAATATTCTTTTCATTGTTGATACTTGGACGTGCCTGTGTATGTATGTACAAGTGTGCTAGTTCTTAAAACACGTGTATAGGAACGGGTCGCGGTATTTACATTTATATGTATGTATGTATGTATGTATGTATGTATGTATGTATGTATGTATGTATGTATGTATGTATGAATGAATCTTTGTATATAGGATCGCGTGTATGTGCTCATGTGTTCATAGCCTCAGTCGATAGTTCGAATTTATTTGTTTGCTTGAACACTAAATACCATTGTTGGGTTATGGGATTCTTGTTGATTTGAGATATTGTGGAATGTGGAGTAGTAAGGGAACTTGAGAAATTTTTGGGCAAATTTCAGCAGTTAGATTCGTCATTATCTTGTGGAATTGGCTGTTGTTGCTTACTTTGATCAATTTTGGTCACAATACTTCTCTTTGACAGATTCTCTCTTTGACAGTGTCTCTTTGTTTGATTCTTTAGGTAAAAGTTGTAATGTTTTTGATAAAATTTCCATAAATAAATAGCTTTTGAAGACTAAGAAGTGATTCTAGAATCATGAGTCCGCCAAAGGTCAAGCGTAGAATTGGAAAATACGAGGTAGGAAGAACGATTGGTGAAGGAACGTTTGCGAAAGTGAGGTTTGCTAGGAATTCTGAGACAGGAGAACCTGTGGCTCTTAAAATCCTTGATAAGGAGAAAGTTCTCAAACATAAGATGGCTGAACAGGTAAATTCGTGCCTTTCTTTGGAATCCTGATTTAATCAGTTCAAATTGTGTTTTGAATCTATGGTTTATTTGTTTATGTTACGATAAGTTGTGTCACGTCGGCCGGCTAGGATATGAACTTTGGACTCATATATATGGTACTTGTCAATCCTAAACTCTTGAGCTAGTTTTTAGATTAGTTAGGCTCAAGCCCATATTTGACATGGTATCAGAGTCAGGTTCGTCCTGATTTGAGTATATCCACATGAACTTTTTGACCTAGTTTTTGGGATTAGTTAGACCTAAATCCATATTTGACAGTTTACTAAGATGGGTCTTGTAGTAAAAGATCTTGAGTTTTTATTAATGACATGTTTTCAGTTAGTTTGTTTGTACAACATCAAGGTTATTTTCTGTTTTCCTTCTCAGATAAGGAGAGAAATCTCAACCATGAAGCTGATAAACCATCCAAATGTTGTTCGAATGTACGAGGTAGCTCTTTCAATACCTGTTTCTATTTGTTCGGCCTGATTATGTGTATGTCCAGCAAGGAATTGAATGTCCATCAAAACAATTCTTGATTAATTGATGGTGTTACAGGTTTTGGCAAGCAAGACAAAGATATACATTGTCCTAGAATTTGTCACTGGTGGAGAACTCTTTGACAAAATTGTGAGGTTCCTTTATCCTCAGCTACCTCGAGGCTTTTACTTGCACGTCATTTGCCATTCAGTAATTGTATAAAATGCTAACTGTTTAGCTTAGATGAATCTTCATCAAAGCTTAACGATTTTTATAGCTGGAACTTTTTGTGTTTATTTCGTTTTATCCATGATCCTTTGTGTTATATTGGATAAACCATTTTCATTAAATTTGAACGCATTAAGGTAAATCATGGGCGTATGAGAGAAGAGGATGCACGGAGATATTTTCAGCAGCTAATCAACGCGGTTGATTACTGCCACAGCAGGGGTGTCTACCATAGAGACTTAAAGGTACAAAAAGACCCAAGTGAACAGTGTCGATATTACTTCTGCAGTTAGCTTAAACCTTTATTTTGTCCCTAATTGCAGCCTGAGAACTTGCTTTTAGATGCTCAAGGAAACCTCAAAGTCTCCGACTTTGGTTTGAGTGCCTTGTCCCAACAAGTCAGGGTAACTGTTGAATTAGTTTTTCTTAATGGTCTTTAATTTGTCTGAGTTGTCATTACTTGTCCAGCTCTTAATATTTTGATTTCCAAAGACAACTTAGGAAATGAGCATTACTCTGCGGATGGTTTAGCCTTTGCAATTTGTAAGAAATTAGGGTATGCATTGTATCTTTTTGTCCTCAGACAAATTGGAATTTGTGAAGCTAAAGTGGCAAAATTTTAAGCTGCTGTTCCTTATGGATGTATCAAATTGGTCACTATTATGGATCTTTTAGTTGTTTATAGTAATATGACAAATGAGATTTAGAACAATAAAAGATATTGTAGCCAATAACATCCTTCTAAGGTCTTTGGATTTCTCTGGATGATCCTAGAGTTAGGAATTCTGCACTTACAAGCCTTATTTGGGCAGGATGATGGTCTTCTTCACACTACTTGTGGAACTCCGAACTATGCTGCTCCTGAGGCAAGCTTTAATCCTATGTCTTATCGTACAACATTTCTACTCAGATCTTTTATCAGTTTTTTTCTCTTCCCAGATTCTTAATGATCGAGGTTATGATGGGGCAATAGCAGACTTATGGTCATGTGGAGTCATTCTATTTGTATTACTTGCAGGTTACTTGCCTTTCGATGACCCTAATCTCATGACTCTGTACAATAAAGTAAGAAGGTTTCTTATTTGTTGTAACTGTTTCTTCCCTCATCATTATCCATGATTCCAGTCTTGATGTTTGCTTTCACTTTTTTTTTTCAGATCTCAGCTGCGGAATTCAATTTTCCTCCCTGGCTCTCGTCTAGTGCTAAAAAGTTGATCGCTCGAATCTTGGATCCAAACCCTATGACTGTATGTATTCAGTTTACTCTTTTCTTTGTTTTTTTTTTCCCTAAATTCTGCATGATTTAGACCTATAAACCAATTGCATATCTCATACTCTTTTTCCCCTAATCCGTTGTATCAAATTGTTAAATGCACAACTTTGAGGATCTTAATTCTACAACATCATCTAGAGTCAGCAAGTAGTTACCATTTGATTGGGTGGAACTTGTATGCTTAAAATAAGTGTAGGAACATTTGAGCAAACTATGAAATCTTTGTGAACAATAAAGATTCGATACTGTATTTTTTCCTCTCTGTGGTGGAGGGCACAGAAAAGTTCTACGTTTATCAGTATCATAATTTACTTGTGACTGACTCCACTTTCGAAGGTGATGCTCATTGTTTTAGACTTGGAAAATGTAAATCATTAGTTTAATTGGAACTAAGAAAAATTATTCCAGATTAAATTTTCATTTTGAGAGTTCTTCTGACAACTAATGTGTAACATCCTTCATTTATTGGGTTGACCTAACTGGTTTTTATATCTTAACATGCTAGCGTATCACAATACCTGGGATTTTGGAGGATGTATGGTTTAAGAAAGATTATAAACCAGCTGTGTTCGAGGAGAAGGAAGATGCAAACTTGGAGGATGTGGAAGCCGTTTTTAAAGATTCGGAAGTGAGTGACATCATATTCTTAAATCTGAAATGTTTTGTATTCTTCTTCACTATATAGTTCAATTAACAGGATGATACTTTGTGCAAAACAGGAGCATCATGTCACGGAGAAGAAGGAAGAAAAACCGGCTACTATGAACGCATTTGAGTTGATATCAATGTCAAAAGCTCTAGATCTCAGGAATTTGTTTGAAGAAGAAGAGGTATGCCCCTTAGAATGTACTACAATATCAATGTATATATACAAATTACTCGGACATTAATGTTCATAAACGAAGCTTTTTTGTCATTGAACTTCAGGGATTCAAACGGGAAACAAGATTTGCAGCTAAATGCCCGGCTAATGAGTTAATGCACATGATTGAAGAAGCTTCTAAACCACTTGGTTTTGAAGTTCAAAAGAGAAACTACAAGGTAAACAAATTCTGTGATTTGTATTTGCACTAAAGCTTTCACCAAATCTTTGTCTTCTTATTGTTTGTACTCAGATGCGGCTAGAAAACGTTAAAGTTGGAAGGAAAGGAAACCTTAAAGTGGCCACGGAGGTACGTTTATGGACATGGAATCTCGGCTTTCGCCATTGAATATGAACATGAATGGCATTAAATTGGAGACTTTATATGACCCATGTGAATGTTTGAACAGATATTTCAAGTAGCACCATCTCTTCATATGGTCGAGGTTCGAAAAGCTAAAGGGGACACATTAGAATTCCACAAGGTAAAAGATCCTCTACGCATACGCTCTTTTCTCGACAACTGGTCACCGTGTTTTGATCTTGCTTTAGTCGGAAAATTAACCTCTTGATCATCTCCCATGGTTGAAATTGCTTTGTTTTGCGAAAGTGAAATCCTTGATGATGGTACATCTAATGTTATTTTCAGTTCTACAAGAACCTGTCGACGTCACTTGATGATGTTGTCTGGAAAACAGAGGAAAGCTCTATTGAACACAAGTGAATACTTTATCATCTTTTTCTAGTACAAAAGAGAGAAGAAATTGTTGGCTCTCTGTAAGGGGATTTTAATGGATTGTTGTGATTCATTTTAATAACCATGAGAGACCAAAACATTTGTATTTATCCAAGTGTAATGTACTCCAAGATTTATGTACTTTTAAATGATATATTAATTATAAATTATACTCATTCAAATGGAGTAACTTCAAAAATACCCTCGTAGGGCTAAAACACTTCAAAAATACCCTTCCCGAAAAAGAAAATATTTCTAACTTCAAAAGTACCCGTATAAATGTTGATATTCCCAAAATACCCCTGCGACTTTACGACCCAGTTTGACCCAGCGACCCAGTTTAACCCTGCGACCCTTGTCCCTCTGCGACCCTTGTTCCTCTGCGACCCTTGGACCCCTGCGACCCTTGTCCCTCTGCGACCCTTGT
>CM071870.1:37103449-37117660 GCA_036759665.1 Gynandropsis gynandra | reverse complement strand
ATGCGATGCAACCGACCCGTGCGACCCTCAACCGACGTGTGCGACCCATGCGACTCAAACGACCCTCAGACACTCCGCGACACTCAACCGCCCCACGCCCCTCAAACGACCATTGCGACCTAACCGACTCACTGACACTGACACTCACCCGTTTCAAATCAATAAACTGAGTCCAAGATGGTCATGAAACTACTGCGACCCTTGCTACTCAACCGACTCACGGCGTCGAAGATGTTCATGCAACTCCCGCTACCCTTGCGACCTAACCGACTCACTGACACTGACACTCACCCATTTCAAATCAATAAACCATTTTGTGACTCGAAAGCTTGCAAAACCCTAGAAATCGAACTACTTACACTTATTGACGCCATTGAAGATTGACTCGTGCTCTCTTCGCCAGTGATGCTGCTGATTCTAGCCATTTTCCTTCTCGCCAACTTCAAATCGATCCCTCTCAAGTTCAACATCACTTATTTATTTCTTGCTATCAACTTTTAAACAGGTTTCACGGCGAAAAACTGTTCGGCTTTCTCGTTTTCGGCAGTTTTTCACGTCGAAAAACTGCCGAACTTCCATTTTTTCACGTTCGAACATTAAGGGCAAATGTGTCTTTTCTTCAGTTTTTTTTTTGATTTAATAATTATTTTGAGGAAGGGTATTTTTGAAGTGGTTTAGTCCTATAAAGGTATTTCTGATATTCCGCCGGTTAGAATTCAGAATATATAATTGTTTTATAGATATTTATTTCGGTTAAAATTTATATATATGTATATATACATGTTTTTTTTCAACATTTTATATTTAAAATTGATTAACACGATATGTATAATTTTTTAATTTAAATACTGTTTATTTTTTTTATCAGATTTTATCTTATATTAGGAAAAAAAAGCTTTATTGATCAGTTTAGTTAGAACACATTACCCTAAAAATAGTAGAAAATGAGAAAAACTAGTAGAAAGTTCAGAAACTAAAAAACTAATTAACAAAGTGCAGAAAGCCGAAAATAACAGAGATAACAAGGGTACAATCGTCAATTATTTACAGCCGATGGTCTCTCGACGGTCTCTCATATAGCACCATATCAGTATCTCACGCGCTTTATAAGCTCTTCGTCGAGGAATCTGAGAAATCACTGCCCCAAGAATTTTCTCTCCCTTTTCTCGGTTCCTAAACGGTCAAAGGAAACAAAGCAGCAATGGCGGATCAGCTCACCGACGATCAGATCTCTGAGTTCAAGGAAGCTTTCAGCCTCTTCGACAAGGACGGAGATGGTCTCTGATCTCAGATCTCTCTTGCTCTCTTTTTTTTTGTCATTTTTATCGTTATTTTTCACTTGTTTGTCGATTATGATCCTCGTTTAATGCGGATTCGTCTTTGTCTCGTATGATTCGTGATCGATCTAGCCTTTTTTTCCGGCATTATTTTCACTGCTGTGTTTGTTTGCTTGTCTGATGACTTCGTTTTAGGGTTGCTTGATTGTTCATTTCCCGCATTTCAGTATTTTGTGTAATATGTTCGTGTTTCAATGTAAGATTGCGATTGTGGACATTTTTCCTGCAGCCTTCTTCTTTTCTGTCGTCCCATCATGTTCTGTACCTTTCTTGTTTTGGATCGCACGATTGGACGTAGGAATGACGTAGTAAATGACTTTGTCGTGAAGTTTTGATCCGTATATATCATTTTGTTGTGTCTGGGGTAACTACTTGAATCCGTTTTCGGAAACTGTGGATTGATTCGGTGGATGTTTCCGATTATGCTTCTTATTATAAGTGGTGGGTATCCTTCGTGTTCTTATAGGTTTAGATTTATTTCATCATTCTCAACGCAGAGGGCATCCTTTGGCCTTTATTGGACAGCAGTGAGGTTAACTGTTGGACAAAGTGCCTACAATTCCTCTTTCGAGATTAGTTCTGTGTAGTGCATCTGTTTGTAAACAAGAATCTTCTAACCAAATTTGTAGAAATTTTGATGATTCAAGGTTGATCTTTTTTTTTTCTTGTTATGTCTTCGCAGTTTTGTAAATGAATGCTATGGGTTTTGATGAAACAAGGTAAGAGTGTTGACATTTTTACTCTCAAGCCATTGTGAGTCTAGTATTGACTTAAAGCCGAGTTCATGGCCATGTTATTTGTTACTTTCTCTGGCATGGTACCATGCTGTTCATTTCTTGATTTTGGCTGGGTTCTTGAGATGATATTTGTAGGGGAAATTTAGTTCCTTTTAGATGTATGATAACTCATTAGATTTATGATCTCTCTTCAACCATACCTTACAAATCTCTGTCCAGCAAATGCTACATGAAAATGCTATCTGAAAGTGATCATTCATATGTCTTTGGTGTATTAATGCTATCTGTTTCTCTCGAGGGATAGAACACAGCTGAGGCTGCCTGAATTGTGTTGCAGGATGTATCACTACAAAGGAGCTTGGAACCGTGATGAGGTCTCTTGGGCAGAACCCTACAGAGGCAGAGCTGCAGGACATGATTAATGAAGTGGACGCAGACGGCAATGGTACTATTGACTTTCCTGAGTTCTTGAACCTGATGGCACGTAAGATGAAGGATACAGATTCAGAGGAAGAGCTGAAGGAGGCCTTCAGGGTGTTTGATAAGGATCAGAATGGTTTCATCTCAGCCGCTGAGTTGCGCCACGTGATGACAAATCTCGGTGAGAAGCTGACAGATGAGGAAGTCGATGAGATGATCCGAGAAGCTGACGTGGACGGTGATGGTCAGATCAACTACGAGGAGTTTGTCAAAGTCATGATGGCCAAGTGAGATTCTATCCCTCTTGAACCCAAACTCAGATATCACAAGTTTTTTATTTTATAACAAAAAAAAAATTATTCTAGAATCCATTCGCCTTTGGTTAGTGACATGTTTGTTTTTCTTGGTGATTTTTTTTTTGCTCTATATTTGCTGCAATCGTTTTTTAGTATTTGGTCACTTTTGCTTCTCTGGTTCTCTCTGCTTCGTCTTTGTTTTATGCACTCTCTCTCTCTCTCCCCCTTGTTCTATTTCATTATACATTTGGTTTAATTAATGCCCAATTGTCCCTTTAAAATTGGAAGTTTTCGAATATTTGAAAGTAGAAAATCCACATTTTTATAATTTATCATAACAGAAATGAAAATTCCTCCATAATGGTCTTATGAAAGAATTTGGTAACCATGCAAGTTTTGTTAGTAAAAAATAAAATATAAATTTCCTCTTCGATTTAGATCCCATTATATGATTGCAGAATTCTGCTCGGAGTGTATCTAACTCGGTGCTCGGGATTTCTTTTGTATCCTTTTCGTCCAGCAGCTTTGTATAATGCTTCACTTCATTAGGGCCCTTATAAAGTCCCTCTCCAGCTGCTAGAAGATCCATCTCAAGAGAATCCATATTCCCAAACTCTTCGATAACTTCCTCGGCTAGTCTCTCCAGGACATCTATGTAGAACACTGAGTCTACCATACAAGGTTGCCTAAGTGTGTCGTTCAAATTGAACTCCACTTCCTCATTTGTTTTATGCACTCTCTCTCTCTCTCCCCCTTGTTCTATTTCATTATACATTTGGTTTAATTAATGCCCAATTGTCCCTTTAAAATTGGAAGTTTTCGAATATTTGAAAGTAGAAAATCCACATTTTTATAATTTATCATAACAGAAATGAAAATTCCTCCATAATGGTCTTATGAAAGAATTTGGTAACCATGCAAGTTTTGTTAGTAAAAAATAAAATATAAATTTCCTCTTCGATTTAGATCCCATTATATGATTTTCGTGCAAATTTTCAGGACATTTTTTTATCCCGTTCCCCCCAAATCTTCCTTCAAATTGTTTTTTTTTTCATTGTCGACTTATCATCTTGGCCCCTTTAAATTTCAATTCTAACCTTTTTTTTTGGGTACCCCAAAATGTGAACTCGAGAAATAAGCCAAATGATATAAAAGTAAAACTATGAGATTACACCTTTTAAGAAGAAAAAAAATTATAGTTACATGTGTCAAGACTATACATTAACTATTTTTTTATCATTTTTAAGATAAACTATTATTATTATTATTATTATTATTATTGTTATAAAATTTCAATAAATCTTTGAACACATCTATATATTATATATTTATTATTTGATTTGAAAGTAATTATATATTTTAAAACAAATTCATATGTTTTGATTGCATTTTTTTCAAAAATGAATATATTAGATTAACGAAGTTATAAGAATTAGTTGAATAGAAAATTAAAATAATTTCTAAAGAATATATATATATCATTAAAAATTGTTTACATTTTATAAATTTTTAAAATATTTTTATATCATATATATATATATGTATTTCTAAATCTCTTTTATAATTTGAAATCTTGGATAACAAAAATTTCAAAAGAACATTTTTCTTTAATAAAGAAGAATTTTCTAAATAATCATTGAATCTAATATATTTTATAATAAGGAAATAGTAATATATAATAATATCTAATAATGATAATAATTTTTGATTATTGTAAATTAAATTAAAAAATATATATCATTATAATTATTTGAAAAATACAACGGAAACTATTTCTCTATTAAAAAACCCATTATTTGTCTACATGTTTTGCCTTTTTTTATTCAATATACAAAAATGACATGGTTGGCTTTGTTTTTCTACCAAAAATGACACCACCATGATTCATGAAGATAACATTGAAAGTGGCAAAGATGTTTATTCCTCTTTCTACCCTTTTTGCAGCAGAGACTGGAGATGCGTGAGTTCAAAGAAGCAGAGGAAAGAGAAAGAAAAGGAGATGGAGAAAAAGATGAAGAAGAAGAAAAAAAAGAAAAAGATGAAGAACAAAGAGGACATCAACTCTAATAGAGGTCGCCCAAAACGTCACCGTTCTCATGCATGTACCATTCTCTAGTTTACCAACACATGACTAACGACAACTGACCCACTTGTAGATATAGTGTTCCACCTCTACTCGGCCGTGATCTAATGTTTAGGACGACCGTTTAACTCGTATTTAGACGCACTAAACAATATATAAAAGAATTTAAAAGTATTGTATAAATATAATAATATTATATTATAATTTATAAAAATAAAACTATAAATGAGAATATATATAACTCTAATAAAAATTTTAGAAATATTTTATAAATTTTAAAAAATATAACGTTTAAACGACATAAATAAACATCTAAAAACGTTTAGAAAGATTACTAGTCAAACATTTACATTATCTAAACGAATTTTTAGACAATCTAAACTTCATTAAAGCCTAAAAAAATAAGAATGTCTAATGATTACTTAACAACAATGTTCAAAAAACGTTAGACGTTAGTCGGACGGTTGTCCCCATCAAATTCCCCCATCGAAATATCGTACTAATCGTATTCCCCTTCGATTATAAAAAAAATCTGCCAAAACACCCTCTATTAAATAACCTTTACAAAAAGATTAAATTTTGGTTTACTTTAATAACCCGGTTGAAAAACTCAACCTGAAATTAAATAAAATCGGATAATTTAATCAAAATTAAAATAATGAATCTTAACAGTTCAGTTTACTAAAACCAGTGATGTAAAACTCGGTCTCGGCGGTCGCCTAGACGCTCTTTGGCAAAAAACCCTCCTGAAAATCCAGAAATCGCCTACCTATATGAGAACGACTAAACGGGGTGGAGTCATCGCCTGGACGGCCGATTTTTTAAAAAAAAATTGTCTCAAAACGACGCCGCTTTGAGTAATGGAAAATAAAGAGACAGACGAAAACCTTTTTTCTCTCGCGTTCTTCTCTCGGTTGCCCACTTCTCCTCTCGCCACTTCTCCTCTTGCTGCTTCTCCTCTTGTTGTTTCTCTTCTCGTCGTTCTCCTCTCGCCGCTTCTCCTCTCGCTCTTTTTGCTGACCGCCGCTTCTCCACGGTTGCATTCTCCTCTCGCTTCAGCTGGCCAGCTCCTCAGGTATATTGCCGATTCGTCGTTCGAGCAGAAACCATAATCCTCGCTTGGTTAATTAATTGATTTATGCATTATCTATGGTTAATTAATTGGCCTCCTCTACAATTGTTAATTGATTTCAACATTGGATAGATTAGGATGTTAATTTATTTGATTGGTAAGAAAAATATTAACTTGAAACATTTTTTAATGTAGGTTTTATTGTAAAAGATTAATGGATTTATCTTTAGCACCGACCACTAAATTTTCTACAACGTTGTGACATCTTTTACATTGAAAAACATAATTCGGAAGATACTGCATGGGAATAAGAATTTTTATGTGATCCGCTTAATTTCGATAAAATCAAGTGTCAATTATATGGAAAAGTGATGTCGTGAGGTAATGTTGCTAGTTGTCCTAAAGCTTCGAAAGAAGATATAAGAAAATGCAAGACAAGAAAAATAAAAGGAAACAAGAAGATAGAGTGTTTAGAGCACAAGTGGATATGATGGGCAACATGGAATCAATAAATTGCGAGAATTGAAAAATGAGGGGCCGATTCATTATCTTGGTCCGATGGATAAATTTACTAATCCCATCAATCCCGAGTCTTCTTTAGACAAGAAAACAAGACAACAAAAATAAATGAAACATTTTTGAAGAAAAGAACACACAATATTCGCAAACTTTGCGCTAGGTGGTTGTATGAATCAAGTATTGCGATGAATGCTATTAATAATGATAGCTTTCTATTGTTTGTTGAGGCACTTGGATAGTTTGGTCCTGGTTGGGTACCTCCAAGTCAACATCAATTGAGGGTGCCATTGTTAAAAGACAACGTTCAAAAGACCAAAGAGTTGTTAAAGAGACACGAAGAATAATTGCTTTTAAGTGGTTGTTTTATGATGACAGATTCTTGGAATGACCAAAAGAGGAGGAGTATCATGAACTTCTGTGTCAATTCCAAGATAGATACTTGTTTCTTATCTTCAAAGGATGCTTCAAATATTCTCATACAAATGAATATATCTTTGAGTAAATAGATAAATGCATTGATGAGGTTGGTGCAGAAAATGTTGTACAAGTAATAGCTGACAATTCAACTGATAATGTGGGAGCTAAGAGGCTTTTGAAGGAAAAGAGGGAGTGGTTGTGCTGCTCATGTTGTTGATCTCATTCTTGAAGAGATTTCGAAGTTGGCAGAGTACATGGAGATCATTGATCAATGTCAAGCTCTAACCATTTTTGTGTATGCTCATACTATGATTTTGGAGTTGATGAGAACCTTTACAAGTGGAAGAGTTATTGTGAAACCCGGAGTTATGAGATTCGCATCATGCTTCCTTACATTAGAAAGTTTGATTGAGAAGAAAGTACAATTGAAGATGATATTTTGTAGTCCTAAGTGAGAATCATCTAAGCATTCTAAAAGTCAGAAGGGGGAAACGTGCTTATGAGATTGTGATGGGCACTCGATTTTGGTCTCGTATTATATCTCTTTATAAAATATTTATTCCTTTGGTTAGAGTGTTTCGGATTGCTGATGGGGTTAAAAAAACTTATATGGGTTTTGTTTATGGAGAGATTTTAGTTGTATTTATCCGCTTATCTTTTAAACTCGTTCTACGTCTACAAAGATATAAGTATTGCTTTCGAGCACATTGTTATGGACTTTTTATCTGCTGTTGAGATATTTTATCACGTGGACTATGAGAAGCAAGGCATTGTTGTGAATGTAGAGTTCAAAATGTACAAAAACAAAGAAGGTATTTTTGGAAAGACTTTGCCGTTGAAAGCATGTGAAGTGAACGGTGAGAAATTTGATCTGGATATATTTCTTTCAATTTTAACTTTTTTGTTTCATTTTATAAATGATGGTGGTGACTTTGGAAAATTTATTTTTTAGCACATTGGTGGGAAACATATGGATATCATGTTCCACATTTACTAAGTGTGGCAATACGAATTCTTGCCTTAACTTCAAGTTCATCCGGTTGTGAACGAAATTGGAGTAGCTTTACAGGGGTTTGTGTTTCGAAACTTCAACTAATTTCCTATTTTATATTTTAAGTAGTTATATTGATATTCTAATTGGTTGTTTTGTTTGTTTTCTAGATACATACAAAGAAAAGGAATCGATTTAATATTAGTCGACTTAACGATCTAGTCTTTGTAAATTCAATGCAATGTTGTTCAACATGCGTAAAAGGGTTGCAAATAAAAAACATGATGTGCTCTTTGCTAGTGATTCTAGCAATGTTCAGTCATGGATTTTTTAAGAAGATCTCGATGATACGATAGATGATGATACTTCAGAAGTTCCTAGAAGTTTGAATATTGAAGAGAATGATATTGAATTGGAAGAGGGTTATTGTGATTTGTTTTACGTCGACTACGGATCACGTGAACATGTGGGATATTTAATTAGAGAGGAAGTATTAGATATTTAGATCTTTAATGTTTTGTTATTTTTATGTTATGGATGGCTAATGGATTTGTACTTGTTTATGTTTTAGTTTTGTAAGACTTTATATTTTATATATGGTATTTTACTTATGTTATATGTTTTTTTGTTATTGTATAACTTTAAAAATCTAAAATATAAAAAAATAAAAAATTCCTAGCCACCGACTAGTCGCCGTCTAATTCGACTAGTCGCTAAGTGTTGACGGACCGTCTGACTAGCGCCTAGCAACTTCTACACACTACTGACTAAAACTAAACCCTAATAACCTGAACATGAAGAGTAAAACCTCATTTTTTTCACCTTCTCCATTGATAATTTACTTCATTTCACTTCCTTTGTCGGTGGCCCTTTCCTTGTGCGAATTCCTTCACTGGTCGTCTCCTTTCCTTGCGCGTGTTCCTTCGTCGGTCGCCTCCCTTCCTTACGAATCTTCCTTCATCATTCGCCTCCCTTCCTCGTGTCTCTTCATTTGCTGGTCGTCCACAAGGTTTGTTCGCTCGTCGCTGGTCTGTTATTCCGTTGTCGCCAACATGTTCTTCCATCATCGTCGAGCTATTTTATCCTTTTTCCATTGGTGAGTAACTTGCGTTCTCCCGTCGGTAAGGTTGTATTTTGCATTCACAATTAATTTTTATGGTTCAATGTTATGTTAAATTGTGTAGTATTAGCAAGGAGTTTAGCTCATTCTTGTGGATCTTATATTAGGGTCTGAAATATAATTGATCTAGATTGTGGATACCCGGTTGTGAGTGATCAATGTAGCTATTTTCTTGTTTGAAGGATTTGTAAAGGTAAATTAACACATTATCCAAGGAGATGCAATAAATATTGATAATTACATAAAATTCTTTTGAGCCAAAGCCGTATCTTACCTTTACAAATCCTTGAAAGAATTTTGATGCTACAAGTAATTTTAAAGGACGTTGTCGAGATTCAGAAGGTCCTACTTGCTTGTCATGGTTTTTTCTTTCGTTCTAGATCAGTCGTCCCCGTCATTCGTCAGGCTCTCGTTAGTATCACAATATTTCAAATTTATGTTGAACTAAATATTGAATTTTATGTAATGCATTTATCTTTATCATTTATATATTAAATTTATGTTTATTAAGGTATTGAATTTATGTTTGCAATTTATATATTAAATTTATATTTACACTTTACAGTTTTTTTATTATATTAGATATATTGGGATTTTCTATTCTATTAGATCAGTATCAGTATTCTATTAGATCAGTATTTAATATATTAGGTATTATATTAAATTTATGTTTACATTTAATTTATGATTTTATTTATTTATTTTTACATAATATTCTTTCAAATATTATTCGAAAATTTATAAATGAATAATATAGTTTCAACATATAAAGATTTAATTTCATATTTTATAAATTTGGTATATTATTTTAAATTTTAAAAGAGTATTTCAAATCTGATTTTTTAAATTTAAATAGTAATTAAATGATTTTTTTATTTTAACTAGTAATTAACTAATTTTTTAAAATAGTAATTAAATTATTTTTTTTTATTTTTTAATCAAAATGATTTTGATAGATTTCTGATAGTTGATGAGCAAACAAAATTAGGATTAAATCTAAAAAAAATCGGACGAAGATCAAAATGAAAGGCAAAATTGAACTAAAGCAAATACTTGAAGGAGGATAGACTAATTACACTTTTCTAACTAAGTTCTGCATATTTTTCATTTTAGTCAAATTCAACTTTATTTTTTCTTTTTAAGCATTAGTATATAAAAAATAAGATTTTATTTGTATTGTTAAGCAAGAATTACACATAATTTATATAAATAATAAGATTAATCCAACTATTAGTTTCAAAGTATTCAAATTTCCATTTAAAAAAACATCATATGAATTCAAAAAAAAAAAAGATAACAAATCGTAATGTCTATAAAATCCATACATTTTTTACTGATGAAAATGTCAATTTCATTAACGTCTCTAATTCAAACCGCCAAAACAAACATCTAACCCGTCTAGTCATTCAACTAGACCACCTAGACCAATTTCTTGAAAACTAACATTAGAATGTCACTTAGACCTAGACAGTTTTTAGTTAGAACAGTGCCAGTAGATAAGAACATAGCCCCTGAATCCTCTGCCTGTAGTGATATTAAGTTTTATGATATAGGCGCTGACTCGTGGAGTCGCAACCAGACGCAAACGCAACGATTGCGTTTTCTGGCGATTCTGGACGACATTAAAACTGATTGATGGAATTACAGTCACCCGAAAACGCATCGAAACGCAAATTTTAGAAATCTGAAATTATGTTGTGTTACGTTTGCGTTTTGAATAAAATTACCAAAATACTTTCGTATCTTATGTAACTGTGTATATATATATATATATATATGCATATATATATATGTTGTATATATATAAATATTTTAAATTTTTTAAAATTTTTTAAATTTATTTCAAATATTTGAAAATTATAATTAAAAAATATAAATTCAACAAAAAATTTAAATAAATTTTTTAATAATTATTTATTTTGATAATTTTTTTCAAAACGCAATCGTAACAGTTTTTTAATAATAGTTACAGTCGCTCGTAATTACAGCGATTCAACCATTAAGACAAAATGAAACTCTTCTGCTACTCGAGTATCTATCTATTCGTTTTAAAGATGCGTAAGGCTACATGTTTTGTACATGTTCAATAATAGCTCACATATATAGAAGTGAAAAAAACCTATCTTTAAGTGGAAACTGAAAGAAAAGGCGGCTCCTTTCTCGTTACAAAGAAAAGCTTATTTTGCAGAACACATCAGAGAGACAGAGAGATTGGTGGGCAAGAATCTAAACCAGTTATGAAAGTTGGGAATTCTGATCAACAGAAGGTCTAATAATGGAGAAAGAAAACTTTGGCATACATTAAGATGCGTTAAAAGTTAATATCCACAGACATAAAGTTCATAAAAATCTGTAAAAAAATAAAGAAGAAGAAAAGAATCATCCTTTGCAAAAACGTGTAAAATAGGGGATTCAGTGGTTACCGTTTAAGCGGCTTGTAGAGAACAACGGTTATGTACTTGGACTCGAATCTGTGAGTTAGCCCTAAGGCAACAACGGATTGAGATTCCCATTCTTTCTGTACAAACATGTGGTTAAGCACCACATGTTGAGGCTTTGCCGAAGATGCAATGGCTGCGTTGTCTGCGCCAAGAACGGTTAGACAGAGTTGGGAAGGGACCATCAAAGGTTCTTTTGCGAAATCTTCCCCGCTAAGGGGCTCCTGGCTGTAGCTGTATTCTGGGGATGGTGGCGCCTCAAACTCTGCCGTGCTTTCTGGATTTTCCGGCACAAAATTCTGCACGAAACATAATCATAAGCCTTGGTTTTCAGATTCCTTCTTGTAGCATAAGACGAAAACCGTCTCTCTACGGCTAAAGATTGTGGTACAACATAGAGCTGAAGACTCCAGAAAACACAAAGCAGAAAAAAGAAATGCGAGCATGGCCGATATTTACTTACATTAACATCAAGAATGTTACAAATGTTGCCCATTTCATCTGATACGAAGGGTAAATCTGGGACATATTTCCATTCTCCATCTACAATGAACTTGTAATGGTATATACCAGATGGAAGGACTAAGAGGATCGAGTGGTCTTTGCCAGATTTCTGTAGTTTCTTCCTGTAGGAAATGATTGTAATCAAATAAGAAAAAAGGTATTATTGAAAGCTTCATAGCAAAATTTTTGCAGACCAAAACTTTACCTTGATGTCCAATTATCCCATGATCCCTCGATTTTTACGTCATTACCACCAAGGTTCCATGTTATGATGGTAGGGATTCCTGGTCCCAATGGACTATCAAAATTTCTTTGAGATTGATTCGACGAGATATGATTAAGAACATGAGGGGCATTTGATGCTTGCAACGGAGTCACAACTGGCTGCAAAAATGTGAATCAAAATTAGAGCTGTAATATTTCAAACCGTATATGGATAGAAATTGCGTACCAAAACAAGGATCTAAAATACTGTCAGCACAATGAAATTGAGTAAGAAGAAAAACAAAAGGGGTCTAAGTCTTGCAGCCTGCCCTTTCCTTCACCACGAGAAAATAAACATCACACAGGGACCAGACCTGTAACGACCAAAACAAGGATGGAATCGGAACCAAAGCAGGGAAACTGGAGATGAACATGGATGGAATCTACACGAAGTAATACCTTTCCAAATATATCTGGATTTTTAGTTCAATAACAAAGCTTCTACTAAGAGTTTGGCTTGAATAAAGGTGCAATGTTGATGAATTTGGTCGAGAACAAATACAGAAGCAGTGACATTTGAAAAACACCACGAAGGTTCCACATTTTCAAAGTTATGGCATCTCAAGAACTACAATACCACAAAACCAGATTTTGACTAAAGCTTCAAAATTACGTAAATTGGATTATTGCCATTGTTAGAACACCACAGCTAAATTCAAATCCAACACAGTTCCTTTACACACATGACTTCCCGAACAACAAACAAGCTCAAAGCTTTTTTGGATCCCAAAGGATTCTCAATGAGGAAACACATGAAACGTCAAGAGAACTCATGTGTGAACCTTATCATAAAACTCCACGACTGTTGACCAAAATTCGATGCTTACTCAACGAAATCCCACAATCTCTCGGGCTAATCTTTCAAACGCAGACATCAAAATTCAAAGAAACGCGCAGAGGGAGAGAGAAAGAGAGAGGTGGAGACCTGAGGAGCAACTAGTAAAGGAGACGGAGAGCGAATGGGGCTTCCAGGAGGAGAACTGCTCATTAAGTCCGATGAGGGGCAGGGAGGATGGCTCCGGCTGCCACGATCGCTGCCATTGATTCTCGCCGAATAAGTTGGGATGTCTCCGCATCCGCCGCCTCCGGCGCCAGTGTTGGTGCCGATGTCGTCTGCTTTGCCGTTAGCATTACCCATCTGAATAGAGAGAGAAAGAGGACGGGGAAGGAAGAGAGAAAAGAAGAGGAGAAGGGTATAAGGGAATGAGGCCTGGAGTCAGAGTTTATTACAGATAATGCCATTAGGATTTATCAAATCTAAAGGCAAAAAAATTGAAAAAGGAAATTATAGTCATTAAATTCGTACAAGATGATAAGCTTGTGACGTGGCACCTAAAAGGAGATAACGACGTTCAATTTTTTCTTTTTGTAAAAAAATTATTCCTCTAATCGTTCTCCTCCGAACAAATTTAGTAAATTTTGAAAGTTTACAGAGTCGGTGTGAAAATATTATGTTTAAATATTGTTTTATATAGATTTTGAATGGTTATGGTTTTTATATGAATATATCTAGATTTACAAGATTTAAACATAATTAGTTGAATGAACTTCTTAGAAATTATATATATAATAATCCTCGCAAGGATTATTAAATATTAAAAAAATAAAGGTTTTTTAGAATATCAAAGATTGCTTCTTCTTTATTTATTTATATATAGATTTTAAAATATATACATATTTGTTTAATATTTATATATATATATTCATATATATTAGATATAAAATTTTTCATATCCATATTAAAAATATATTTTTTATATATAAATTTTAAAATATATACATATTTGTATCCATATATATTGGATATATATTTGTTCAAAAATACTATTTTAATATTTTTTTCTCTTCTCACACCGTCATATCTTTTTTCAACTTTTTATTTTTAATTTAATTGCTTTTCATAAATTATTCCAATAAATACACAAAAAAACTTTTCACCTTCCATATCATTCTTTTATATTTTTATAATTTTAATTTTATTATCATCAAATATATACATAATGAAGAAAAAAA
>CM071870.1:37077181-37102812 GCA_036759665.1 Gynandropsis gynandra | reverse complement strand
TTTAAAAACCGTGACATAGTTATCAAGGTGACAACATGAGGAGATATGGATTTGTAAAATTTTATATATAAAAAGTAATATATTTTATTTTAAAAAATTTTAATTCTAATTAAGTTATTATTTCTCTACCTAATTTCTATGATCTACGTATCTTTCTTTTGCCTAATAATTTATCAGATAACCATATCAAAATTTGGTTTTCTTGATCTTGCTATTAAACTATAATAAGTACTTAGGCATTTATAATAAAATTCAAATATATTAATCATTTTTCCATAAAATAATATATAAAATATATAATCATCATCGATTACACGAGTCTTACACGAGTTTTTTATATGATGATCTATTTATCACATATGAATTTCTAATTCTATAATAAAAAAATGCATAATTTAAATTTGATTTAATTTATAGAAATTAATATTTAATAATCCTTTATACACTGGCGTAGCAGTCCAATCACCGATTTTATTTTTATTAATATAAATTGATTCATATATAAAAGCAAAACATTTTTATAAAGAAAAAAAATCAACAAATATTATCTCGATTTCTATTGTGATAGAATATTTATAAATTCTCAAAATATTTATTCTTTAGCCTAATAATTTATCATATGATTATATCAAAATATGATTTTCCTGAGCTTGCTATTGAACTATAATAACCACTCAGGCATTTATAATAAAATTCAAATATATTAATCATTTTTTCGTAAAATAAGATATAAAATACATAACAATCATCGATTACTCGAGTCTTACCAAGTTTTTTATATGATGATCTATTTATGACATATGAATTTTAACTCTATAACAAAAAATTGATTAAAATCCGCGCATCGCGCGGGTCCTTCCTAGTATTTTCGTAATAATCTCAAACTCTAAATGATTTTGGTTTATCCAAATGAATTGTCTATATTTATTAGTATTAGTATAGTGTTCTTTTCTTCTTTCCATTTGAAATTTTTTACATACTAAATCTTTTATTTGGGATAATTTAAACACAACTAAAACTAAAATTTTGAGTTGAACATATTATGATGTATATGAAACTTTATTTGTCTCAATCGTTGATGTCACGCATGAAATATGGTTTATGTGACTCTATAGAATTTAAACTCTTGAGTCCATTTGTAGGAACCATTGCACTCCGCATTTCATTAGTGATTACACATTTTTCATTTAAAAATTGCACATTTAATCTTTCGTCACATAATTGACTAATACTTATTAGATTTGTTCGAAATCCCTGTACAAAATGTATGTTAGTCAACTCATGCAGCACAATAATTTTCACATCACATTGACATTTTCTCCAAAAGTCACATATCATCCTTTGACATTTTCTTTGAAATTTGAAAGTAAGCTAAAATTTCATTTCATGTGTCTCAAACAACTATTATCAAAATACCACAATCAATCTTTTTCATCTTGAATGGAAGGGAGCGCAACATAGCAGTATGTATCATATTTTTTTAACTCAAATTTGATTAAAATTAGTAAAATACCAAGAAGAATACTTACCTCGAAAATATGGAGATGTTCAATAGCAATTTTCTTTCTAATTCTTTCTTGGTAATCGATATTCTATACTCAACATGAGTTGTTCGTGGTATCCATGGAGAATAGTTTTCTCATGTTCGTTTTCTCTTGAGGTAGTAACATTTGGACTGGATATATCCCCTCTTTCCACAGTAATAACAACTTCTTTTGTCTTCTTTGTGGAATATTGTTTTCAAGTAAACCTTTGTTCAATGTGTACTCAGTGAAACATGGGGTATAACTTCATCAGTAAGGGATTCACCTGAGACGAATATTCTTGTTGTGTTTGATTCTCTACCTTTGTAACCAAGACCAAAATTATTTGGTTCCTTCTTTTCTAATGTGAGGAGATAGTCCAGCTTCTTTGTTTCACTAGTCAACATCTTCAAAAAATTTCTTGTTTCTTCAAGTTGACTTTTAATTAACGTCACTTCTTCTTCTTCTTCTTCTTTCTCTTTGAGCTTCTCACATGTATATTGTAATTGTGAACGCATTTCCTCAATTTCTTTGAGAATCTCTATGTTGAGCTCGTTCATCTTGATGCATTTTCCATATATCTCTTCTATGGTGAGGTCATTGCCACTATCTTCTTCATATGTGTTTCCTTTTTGTCATCAGGGTCAATGATTCCAATGAATGTTATATAGTCCATAATCTCTTTGTCATCACTTTTCTCTTAAGAATCTGACTCTATTTGTTCTTGAGTGGAGAATATTTTCCTGATCTTCTTTGATTGTTTTCACATTCATTTTTTGTGTGTCTAAATCTTGACAGTTGAAATAGTTTGTTGCGCTCAAGGTCTTTAACATGGATACTCTTTTATGAACATTGGGACACTTATTTTTCATATGTCCATCCTCTTTGCATTCATGGTATCGTATTCGTAAGTTTCTCTTTTCTCTGGGTTCGCCTTAGAAGACTTGAGGTCAATGTTCAAGAAAGCGCTAGGCGTTAGGCGGGCGGACACCCAACACCTAGCGCCTAGGCGAAGCCTAGGTGGTGTCTAGGCGGGCTATGCGGATATATATATATATATATATTGTAATATTAATCCAAATTTTTAATTTAAAACATTTATAATCATTCAATTTTTTATATTCTCTATTGAAATGTTGTTAATCAAATTCAAACTGTATGTTAATTTCTTCTTCTTCTTCAGAATCAAAATATGATTCATCAAACTCTCTATCTATAAGCAAATCATCCATTTGCTCGATCTCTTGAACATTCATACGTCAACACATTCTGGTTTGATCCTTCATATTCTTCCATTGATTCATCGTCCGTTTTCCATTATCAACAATCCAATCTTGAAAATGATACTGATCATTAGATAGAAACACATTCAAAGTCTTGTTCATTCATTTTTATTTTAAACCATCAATCTCACATTGAATTAAAAATAAACAAGATTATTCAACCTTTTACTATCAAGTCGGTTTCGTCTTTTTGTGCATATCTACTTACACAAGAATCAAATAATTATTTATATAACTATAATGAAAAATAAATAAATGAATTTCGTAATCATTTACTCATTCTAAGTATTCTAATTTCGTTATCATATTGATAAACTAGTTGTTAAAGTTTTTTTGTCTTAAATTTTCTTTTCTACCTTTAAAATTAGAATACCGCCTAGGCGGCCGTCTAGCCCGTCTAGACGGCCGCCTAGCGATTAATCGTCCGCCTAGACCACCTAGCCTGTCGAGGCGCCTGCCTAGACCGTCCAGGCGTCTGGTCCGCCTAGAACCTCTGATTAGTGATTAATTGGAACGTCCGGCCACCGCCTAGCGCCTAGGCCGATTTTTAAAATAGAGCTTGAGATACACCTCAGACTTCTTTAGAAACTTATTGAATTTTTTCGCTAAGAGAGATACATATTCCACTACTTCCTCTACTCTAGATCTTTTTTCAACACCTTGTAAAGCTATTCCCTAATCTGTTTCTTTACAGATAAACTCTTGTTCCATTTGTAGCTCAATCTCATATGCCGAAAGAATTCCTAAAATCTCCTTGAAAATTGTTGTATCGATATTGAAATTCATATTCATGGCACATTTTTTAGCAGCAAATCTTTGAGGAAGACAACGAAAACGTTTCTTTACTAGCTTCTTATCTGATTGGCCATGCACATGTGCTACATTTGCAAGCGGATTGAGTCATTTGCTAAACTCCTTTTATTATCGTTTCCTTTCATTTAAAGCTTCTCAAATTGGTGCTCAAGAATATCTAGTCTTATCCTTTTCACACTTAGAGTACTTTCATGTATTGTCTCAAGCTTTTTTCTAGTCTCATTAGAAGATTCATATCTTTGTATTTGCTTGAATTCGTCTATATCAACCGAAGCAAATATGACAGCCAATGCTTTTGCATTGTAAGTGAAAAGTCTCTTTTAGACAGAGGTCTATTGTTCCTGTGACTTCTCCTTCTTATCTCCATATTCATCGATCACCATTGGAGGATTTCACCCATACTTGATAGCTCCCTAAGCATCTTCATCAATTCCACGAATGTTTGCATTCATCTTAACTTTCTAATACCCATAGTTGGACGAATTCACCATTATCAGTTTGCAATACAAGGAGATATCTTGTGTTGTGTCCATCTCTCTTTCTCTATCTATCACAGATGTGTGAGGTGAACTCCTCTGACCCGGTACAAGCTCTGATACCAATTTAAAGTTTAGAGAGTAGACACACAATGATTTCCCGTGATATTCTCGCAACACCATGCTCAAACATTGCTTTATTCATATTTCAAAAGGTCATCAGGTATAACTCAATTTTTTATGAGTATACATGGATTACACGACTCAAACACTTTCCATCTGGAACTATTATCGCAATAATACTAGGTTCCAAATAACTCTATCGAATCACTCACTCATAAGTCTCCAAACTTTTATGGTTTAAGACTTATGTTACAAATACTTCTCTCGAATGCTCTCAAACGAGCACAAAAACGCTTTATTCATTCTCCTCTCTTCTTCTTGAATTTTGGGGCACCAATATGATTGAGAGTGTGAGTTGGATGTGTATTCACTTCTTCCTTTTACACTAAACTTCTTTACAAATTGCTTGTTGATTTCCTTTCAATAGAATTGTTAAGTTGCTTGATTTTTTCCTTTCACAATATTTTCAAATATTTTGTGAATGTTCTAAAATTTACAAATATCTATGAACAATATGCATAGTAGACATATCATTATATTAAATCTCAATAAAAAATGAAAAAAATATATTATTCCACAATAAAAGAAAGGCTATGACCTTCTTATTTCAACCGATGATTATGCTTGCGCACAAGAGGTGTTGTTTCTCAACAAATCAGTTCATCTTGTGTCTAGTTTTTTTCATAACTCATTGTACGGTTTTTGAGATAATTTTTGGAAGAAAGAAGCACTAGATAAAACGAAGGGGCTAGATATGGTATGGACAATCATCCAGTTTAAAGATGAGGCATGGGTGCAGGTTCGTAATGAAAATCACCAACAGAGGCACATATCGCAGATTCTGATGCAGGGAGATGGACCCTTTAGAGTTCGCGAACGCATCAACTCTAACGCCTATAATAGCGAGTTACGAAGTAAGTCCATTGTTCATTTTATTTTCAAAGCTATTAACGTTGCTCATTTCAATGCAGTTGAATGACTAGATTTGAGAACAAAATTAAAAAAGATGAGGGAATAATAAGGATGAGATCTTGGATCCATCAGAAGTTGCACGAGAAAAACAACAAGGGGCAAGATAAATGAGCTTCGGCACGTGTTCGCATGAGGACAAACAAAGAAGGATAAGGAAAATGAGGTTTCAAACGTGTTCTTATAATTGGACATGAAAGGATGGTTAAAGACCCCACGAAGACATCAAGAAACACTTAATAAAGACTACAAGAGGTCCCTCCAAGGAAAGGATACCGAGAGGAGCAAGAAATAGGAGGATCAGACAATGCTCGGCTAGAGTGCTCGGCCAGAGCAAGAAAATGCTCGATCCGAGCATTTTTTGTGGACCAATATACTTTAATTTTGTGGATTTTAGGGTTAAGACTTATGTGACACTTAATCGAGCGATTTGATCGCTCAACCGAGCGATTTTACCGAGTTTTCTTAAGTTAGCTTATTTTATTCAGTTTTCTATTATTGTTTGTCTTTATAAATTGAGGACCCATTGTATTACATTTAAACAAATTTTCATCAATAGAGATTGTCTTTTTTCTTGCTAATTCTTGACATTTAGCTACCAAACTCTTGGAGAGATTCCGAGTATTCAACGACTTATCAACACCAAATCACAAATATTGTAGAGTTGTTCGTTGACTCTGGGGTTTTCTAGTCAAGTTGTAGTTGAGGTCGCAAATATTTGTGATTTGGTGTTGATAAGTCGCTGAATACTCGGAATCTCTCTAAGAGTTTGGTAACTAAATGTCAAGAATTAGCAAGAAAAAAGACAATCTCTATTGATGAAAATTTTTTTAAATGTAATACAATGGGTCCTCAATTTATAAAGACAAACAATAATAGAAAACTGAATAAAATAAGCTAACTTAAGAAAACTCGGTAAAATCGCTCGGTTGAGCGATCAAATCGCTCTATTAAGTGTCACATAAGTCTTAACCCTAAAATCCACAAAAATAAAGTATATTGGTCCACAAAAAATGCTCGGATCGAGCATTTTCTTGCTCTGGCCGAGCACTCTAGCCGAGCATTGTCTGATCCTCCTATTTCTTGCTCCTCTCGGTATCCTTTCCTTGGAGGGACCTCTTGTAGTCTTTATTAAGTGTTTCTTGATGTCTTCGTGGGGTCTTTAACCATCCTTTCATGTCCAATTATAAGAACACGTTTGAAACCTCATTTTCCTTATCCTTCTTTGTTTGTCCTCATGCGAACACGTGCCGAAGCTCATTTATCTTGCCCCTTGTTGTTTTTCTCGTGCAACTTCTGATGGATCCAAGATCTCATCCTTATTATTCCCTCATCTTTTTTAATTTTGTTCTCAAATCTAGTCATTCAACTGCATTGAAATGAGCAACGTTAATAGCTTTGAAAATAAAATGAACAATGGACTTACTTCGTAACTCGCTATTATAGGCGTTAGAGTTGATGCGTTCGCGAACTCTAAAGGGTCCATCTCCCTGCATCAGAATCTGCGATATGTGCCTCTGTTGGAGATTTTCATTACAAACTGCACCCACGCCTCATCTTTAAACTGGATGATTGTCCATACCATATCTAGCCCCTTCGTTTTATCTAGTGCTTCTTTCTTCCAAACATTATCTCAAAAACCGTACAATGAGTTATGAAAAAAACTAGACACAAGATGAACTGATTTGCTGAGAAACAACACCTCTTGTGCGCAAGCATAATCATCGGTTGAAATAAGAAGGTCATAGCCTTTCTCACACTCAAAGAAATAGATGTTGTTCTCACGAGTGTACTCACACATGCCTTTGTCTAGGTTTTCTCTCAAGACTTCACTATGTTTGTGGTGATCTATCTCATTATCACTCACATTCTCACACCTCTCATCCCTCAGTAGTTTCTTGTACACGTTGTGTAATTCCAAGACTTAATCGCACTACACGTGATACATCCTTTGTTGTCTCATGTTCCTCAGAACTTTCATCTCACTCTTTAACCTTAGGTTCCATGTCTTCATATGATGTCATCTTATCACCTTCATCACTTTGTATGATCATGAACTTCTTGTTCGGAAAATCCCGAGAAAATTGGCCCTGACCTTGACACTTCAAACAATGATTATCACGATTTTGTATGTTTATATCGATGGTAAATGCGGGTTTTGGTCATGGTGCCTACACTTTATGCTTAACTTGATATGAACCTAGACTGACGTTCTTTTGTTAGATGGATGAGAATGGACTGAAACCTCATAGCAACCCGATAGCAAAACCTAGAATTTTTCTTGCCAAAGGACATCTTAAACCCTAACTATAACTCGAGTAAAAATCTCCAAATGATGTCACAACACTTGTGAGCTAGTGTTGATAAGTCGGTGAACGCTCAGAATCTCTCCAAGAGTTCAACAGCTAAATCTCAAGAATTAGCAAGGTCTCTATTGGTCAAAACTTTTTTCAAATGTCATATAATAGGCCATATATTATAAAGACCAAACAATAATAGAAACCTGAATAAAATAATTTACTTAAAAAAATCGGTAAAATCACTTAGTCGAGCGGTCAAATCACTGGTAAAAAAACCTCATAAGTATTAACCTTAAAATCTGTAAAACTAAAGTATAATGGACAAGAGAAAACGTTCAGGCCAAGCGTTTTCTTGCTCTGGTCGAGCACTCTGGTCGATCACCATTTTGATATGGTCGAGCATTATCTGATCCTCTTGTTTCTTGTTCTTCTCGGTCTCGTCTCCTTGTAAGGATCTCTTGTAGTCCTTATTAAGTGTTTTTTATATCCTCGTGGGTTTTTTATCCATCATTTCATGTCCAATTGTACAAACACGCTTGAAATTCTTTTGTCTTATTCCTCATTTTTTTCGCATGCAAATATGTAGGGGTGGGCATTCGGGTTATCCGGATCGACCCAACCCGAAAAACCCAATCCATGAGATAAATGGGTTTTGTAGAAAACCCATATGGGTTCAAAATCTAAAACCCAAAGGGTTTGGGTCTGTCCGGGCTGGGTTCGGGAGAACCCGAGAAACCCGAACAAAAAAAACTAAACAAACAACAAACCCTAACCCTCCTAATCCGTGAGTCTGTTCCCTTTTCTGCCGTTTTCGCCTCATCGCAGACCCTCTAATCTGCCGTTTTGCCTCTTCAACATCTCTTATTACAATCGCTAATCTCTTTTTTGCTTCCTCTGTAGCTATCACAACGGTCTCGCTTTCCTTCTTCAGTGCCTCAATCTTCTTGTTCATCTTATCAGTTTCCTTTCTCGCACTTGCAGCTTTTGACAACATCTTCTCCAGCTTAAAGTTCTCTTCTTTGAGTTCCTCTTCTCGTCTTTGTTCCTCCATGGCTAATGTCTCAGCTTGTTCTCGTTCACATTTTTCGTATTCTCTCCTCATCGTTTAGTTCCATCCTCATAGAATTCACCAAGCTTCTGAGAGAACATTCCTCATCTGCAACCTCCTATAGTACTGTCTTCGTGTTGTTAAGCTCATCGGTTATGATCTTACCAGTGTTCATCTCAGATTCATGGGCCCTTTTCATCTCTTCCCGTAACACCTCAGTCTCGACTATTGTCTCACCCAGTTTTGCCTCGAGGGATCTCGTGAGCTCAGGATCGTATTGTTTCCTCAGTGATAACAGTTTCTTTTCTGCCTCTTCGATAACAGCCTTGTAACATTGCCGTAGATCATCTTTCTCTTTCAAATTTTTTTCATACCCATGATGATTCTGTGCAGCCGCAAACTTCAACTGCTGAATGACGTCCTTCATGTCAGAAATATCCTTGGACAGCTCATCAACCTTACTCGAATTCGCTTCAACGACCCGATGTGCTTCGGAAACCTGCTGCAAGGTGGAGGATTTGGCATCCATGGCAGAATCGAAGCTATGTCTGATTTTGTTGAGTTGTTGCTTGCGGCATCGATGAATCTGATCCTTGAGAGACCCATGAGACGCCCATCTATGCCTACAAATCCCTGAACGAGGCGGTTCTCGACATCCCCAAGAGCTGGGATGCTAAGAACCACAACCACCAACAGCACCACCGTGAGGGCGTAAAACATAGTGACAATTTCGTAAAACAGATATCTTGGCTGTTTAAAACCCGAATTACCCGTTTAAAATCCGAATTATCTGTACTTAAATAACCCAAAAAACCCGCAGAAAGCGAAGAACCCGAGAACCCGAAATAACCCAATACAATTCGGTTTTTTTAGGTTCAATGTTTCAGAACCCGAACAATCTGAACCCAGACCGAAACCTGAGGAACTCGTCCCGAAAACTAAATGGGTTTTTTGGATTCAATTTTTAAAATCCGAGAAATCCGAACCCGAAGAACCCGTCTCAAAACCTGGATTGTCCATCCCTACAAATATGTCTCGAAACTCCTTTGTCTTATCTATCATTGTTTGTCTTCGTGCAATTTGTGATGGATCAAAAATATCATCCTTATCATTAACGAGGGACAAAATCACTTTGATCCCGTTATCCTCCTAGAATATTATTCGAAATATTGCGTTCTCTCTATAATCTTTCTAGAATATTCTTTAAGATATTTCGTTTCCAATGTATTTTTTTAGTTTAATATTGTCAGTATATATAAAAAGATCTTGTATGACTAATAAAACAGTTCAGATTCATTCAAATTTTTATTTTTAAAATGTTTTATCAAAATCTGTCACATTAATTTAAAAACAAAATGACGGCTTAAATCTCAGAAAACCAAATTATTAAAACTTTGCACACACATCTTGTTAAGTCTTTTATTGCTCGAGTTTTCATTTTTAAATGAAAACATTGCACCTTTTCTATATTTTTTTTGAATTCATCTTACACCTAATCAATGATTTCATAATTATTTTATTTATTTATTCTATATATTTGATTTCAAAATTTCTAACTTTCAAAATAATCAATGGTAATTTTTTTTTTCTGAAAAAATATAAAAGAATGATAAAAGTTTCGTACTTGTTTTAGCTAATGTCAGCAGCATCATCAAATTAATACAACAAAAAAATGTTAACTTCATATCTATCAAATTGGTTCTACCAATATAATAAAAGAATTGAACTTTTAGTTTATCACATGATTTTCAATTGTTTTTTCCTACTTACAAATTATATTTTTTTATTCAAAAGAGATGTAATGATCCATTTAGCCTTGAATTTTCGTTTTATCCGATTAAAAACTAAAAGCTTCATATGATCCCCATTTTTAAATAAGAGTCACAATAAAAAATGTGATTCCAAAAAATTGACGACTCCAAAATTTGTTATTCATATTTTAGAAGTGATAATATGTAGAAGAATAATTTAATAATCTTCTATGTTTAAAGAAAAAAAAACTAGCCCCGAATGGGGTGGCCGAATGGTTCGATTTGGGTGATCTTCAACGAGGTTTTAGGTTCGATCTTTTCGGGGATCGTTTCCCTCCCCAAATCCCTCCCTACCGTCGGTCGAACTGGTTGGCTTACGGATCGATTTTTATGGGCTGCATGGTTTGCCGGCTATTGCGTAGTTCCGGGGGTTTACCGTGCTGAGGGGCGCGGATTCTTCTCGTTACCAAAAAAAACTAAAAAGTGACCAACAACATCAAGCAAAAGCATTTTTAAAGGAACATATTTCTCTCTCCACTCAAAGTCAACAAAACCCATAGAAAAACTCATGAATCGATCCTACGTATACCATAGAGACATGATCTTCGGGTCGGGTAGATATTTGAAGATAGTGAGTCTGGTCGGGGCCCAGAAAATCACTCTTTATTCATATGCAAACATATAATGGATAACGTACAACATCAATAACATCAATAGCCATAGAAGAACTCGTGGATCCTACGGATGGTAGAGACCCTTTCGAGGATCTTAAGCGGGTCGGGTAGAGATTTAGAGATAGCGGGTCGGGTCAAACACCTTTGGGCCCAGACCATTAGTTTTGGAGTCTCTTTCTCCAGGCTAAAGCATGCAAATGTCTCCCAAGTGTGGAACCAAGGGTAATAAGAGATCAATGCTAAGTCCACTATGGAAACGCCGTCGTTTCCTCCGAAGTATGAGTTATCTCCTAATTGTTCTTCCAATACTTTCATTGTCTCTATGAACTCTCTCTTGGCTTCTTCTTGCTCTTTTCCTTTCTTTGTCCATGTTCTTCTTCCCGCATCAAATACCTGTACGGTTTTTTAATAATATGAATAATGATATCAAACCGTAGCTTTTGAGATATAAATATAAATTATTCCAAATATAGATTTATCGTCAAACTAAAAAAAATAATATTAGTTTAATTTAAAAAAATGATTAGTTAACTTGAATTTTCACTTCAAATTTATTTTGCTTAAATTTTGTGTTTATGATATAAAAAAATCCAAACCCAAACCGTCGGACTCTATATTTCTAAGATATTTTAATTTATACCGAATAGAAATCCGAATATCGAGATGTGACAATGGTCACAAAACCCTATAGATCAAGAATCAAAACCTCCCACAAATAAATAAATAAATAAGAGAGATTGAGTTATAAATACATGTAAAACGTGTAAAATTCAGAGCAAAAGAAATTATAAAAAAGTGTTAGGCATAAGATATTAAAAAGATATATAAAATTAAAAATTAAAACAAAAGAATTAGACACCTTAGAATCAATAAAATCAGTCCAAAATCTGGCATGAGCCTTTTGAAATGGAAGAGAAGGCAATAAAGGAGGAGACTTGTGCTTCCAAAACTCATCGATATACTCGAGGATGATCTTGGACTCACAAACCGGTTTACCATTGTGGATGAGAACCGGGATTTTCTTGTAAACCGGATTCATCTTAACCAACAAATCACTCTTATTACCAAACACATCTTCTTCTTTGTACTCGAAATCGATCCCTTTCTCAGACAAAGCCATTATCACTCTCGCACCAAACATGCTCGGCCAAAAGTTCAACACTTTCACTTCTTCAGACATTTTTTTTGTAGATTATATTTCTTTTTTTTTTGGGTATGTATGATAGCTTTAGTGTATGAAATATGCCTTTTGGTGGGTTTCCTTTTATAGATGGGCGTATGACATGTCACATGTGTTCAAATCATGTGAGAACTTCCATTATTGATATCGTTTTTATTAGAAATTTAGGAAATGTGTATAGTTTTAAATGGATTAGAAAATGAATAAATAATTTTGTACATAATATTTGATAAATTTTAATTATAAATCCATTTGATATAATATTAGAATCTATTTCGTCATATTTTTTTTAAAAATAAATCTTCTTCATATATTATATCATATTGTGTGATTGTGACTTATGTTTAAATATTTTATAAAACGATTATTTTAGTCACCGCCAAAACAAAAATAATAGATAAAACAATTTATAAATAAAAAATGAAAATACTAACTTTATATAATTCTTTACGAACATGTGTTTATCTATTATTATATACGTATAATCAAATTATAGTAACTCACATAATCGTATATGGTTTGGTCTGAACAATACTAACAGATGTAATCATGTCCTTTTATTTTAGAAATTTTGTATTTTAATTGGTATCATGTAATTTTGAATATAAAATTCTCCAAAAACATCTATGCATTTATAAACATACTAAAACAATATTAACACTTTACTTGTATGTATATAAGTTAGACAATTAAATAAAATTTAATAAAAAGTTTTAAATCATATAATAAGTATTAATAAAGTAAAGATTTTAAAATATATTTTATAAAACATTAATAATTATTAGTAAAAATTTTTGTTTCCACGTATGTTGTGCCTAATTTTAATTAGAAGGGGACAAAATATTTGAAATATTCATATCTGATCAAAATTCTATCCGTATCCGAATTAAATATTAGAATATTTGAATGATCAAATATGTAGGGTTGTGCAATATAAGCGTATTATTACAATCCAAATTGAGATAAGTTTGTTTTATGATATCAGTTTCTAGGGATGGTATTTTCTCTAAAACTACACAATCAATGGATAGATACACTAAACTTTTAGTGACGTGACATAACTTGCGTGATGTAGCATTGATGATGCAGAACCTCTAGGAGTGATTCACATCGAAATCGGTTTCACTACCAGTAATTAACGTAGTCGGAATCCTAAGAGAAATATGATTATCCCTTTTCCATGATTTGTAGTTTACTTTAGCTCTATTATGTTTGTCTTATGTGTAAATAGTGGCGAATATTATATATATACATATATATTATAACTTTGGTACAATTATATAATTAATTAACATTCAATTAATTGTCTAATGACCTTTGTATTTATCCTTAATCACTATTAAAGACACATAGTTTTAACAATCTTCTACTTGTTCTAGGTGTCATTACTTGGTTATACAAATATACATCCCCATACATATGCCACCATGCATATCATATATGCTAATATTAAATTGGTTATCACGCTGATTGTCTAACAATCATCATGGAATACCGAGACACACATTAGTGTGTGATCTCATAGGTTTAACACTAAACTGGTAGGCGATTAGTCTAACTAATCGTCTAATCAAGGTTGGCGTTTAACATCTTAAATGCTTATGTATCTAACATAGAAATAAAAATAATGTCCGAAACAAATTCTAAAACATAGTAAACGTGTTCTAAATACAACGTCTTGCCCATAGACATACAAAGTGAAATTGTCCATCTACTTAGTGTCACAATGCTTGCGCCATTCCCAATTTGTACATTTAAAGTCGCCCCTTCTGTATCCTTCTAATAATCTTCAACTCTTACAACATATTTAGATGTTAAAACTACTTTCAGTATGTAATACCCAAATAGTCCAATCAATAGTAGCAAATGAAATCATGAAAACGTGTTTCATGAGAGTCATGCATTGTTTTTCCCTTGAAAGACACAAGATACTCCTTTTAGTTACTCTTCTGGAGCTCTCTTTTGTGGAAGAAGAAGCACTATGCATTAACATGACTGGTCTTGCCCTCTTTGGCTTTGGGTTTGGTTGAAAAACCTTTAGTCATGGAAGACTTCTTCCTGGACTAGCTTTTACCCTAGAAAAAAAACCAACAATCATCACATATCCAACAACCTTCGACATACCTCCTAGTGTTTGATTCTAATAATCAATTAAGCGATTCAACATCTCATGCAACTTAGTATCCATCTAGTTCATGTTAAAACTAACGATGAACTAGGCAAATGTATCCGTGACTGACCGTGGGATCCGATCATATGCCAACTCCTTACCCATAGTCAATCCAAAATTCTCAAGTTATTCCATGAGATTTATGATCCCAATATTATGGGGTCCAATGGGCGGGTTAAGAACCATCATGGACTTAAACAAAGCCTTAGATAGTTGAAACCTAGTCTTCATACTTTGCGAGCCATACATCTTCTTAAGATGTGTAACAATTTACATCAGTTCCATGTTCTAATATGATGACATTGCAGTTCAAGATTCATACAGCTCGATCAAGTGATTCACTACGGAGAGCATTTTGCTCGACGAGGAGAAAATCAAGTCCATAAAAGAATGAACCACACCAACCACCATCGTACGGGTACGAAGGTTTAATAGGCTAGTAAGTTGTTATCGCCGATTTGTGAAGGACATCAAATGCATAGCCCATCCCTCAATGCGTTTATAAAAAACGGAAAAGACCTTCGAATAAGAAAATGCACACACTAAGGCTTTCGAAGCACTTAAGAAAAGTCTCACCATCGCGCTTGTCCTATCACTGCCAAAATTCCAAGACGTTCCAAGTGGAGTGTGATGCCTCATGGATCGGTATTGAAGTGATCCTAGTTCAAGACCCTGTAGCGTATTTCAATGAGAACTTAAGTGGAGCCACACTTATCTACCCCACGTATGACAAGGAGCTCTATGTCCTTTTCGAGCTTTGGAAACATGGAATTACTACCTAATAACGAAAGAGTTCGTCCTCCACACTAATCATGATACCATCAAACTTCTCAAAGGTTAGACCAGTCTCAAGCAAAGACATGCCAAGTAGATGGAATTCGTAGATTCCTTTCTGTACGTAATCAACTATAAGAAAGGTAAAAAAAAATGTGGTAATCGATGCCCTATCATAGAGATACGCCCACATCACCAACATGGAGGCAGAAACTTGGTGTTTGAGCACCCCAAGGAGCTATATGAACAAGATCCAGAGTTTGGCAATATATTTCGATTGTGAAAGGAAAGAGCTAGCGAACCATTCTACATACACGAAAGATATCTCTTCAATGACATACAGTTTTGCATTACGTAAAGCTTAATGAGGGAGTTAAATTTTCAAGAAGCACATGGATGAGATCTCATGGTATACTTTGGCATGGAGAAAATCTTGGCCATCATAAAAGAGCATTTCTTTTGGCCACGCCTCAAGCGAGACGTTGAACGACTTTGTGCACGATGTATCATGTGTCTCCAAGCCAAGTCCCACGTCCATCCACACGGTTTGTATCTTCTTTTATCCAACCTAACTCATCCGCAGATTGACTTGTCGATGGAATTTGTTATCGGACTTCCAAAGATCTGGAACAAAGATTCTGTCTTTATTGTTGTTGACAGTTTTTCCAAAATGGTGCACTTTGTACCCTACTCAAAGACCAATGGCTTAACCAATATTACGGGTCTATCTTAAAAAAGATCGTACGCATCCACGGTCTATGTAAGACAATCAAATAAGATCGGGACATAAAATTTATGAGTCATTTTGGCAAACACTTTGGCGAAAGCTAGGGGGAAAGCTCGTGTTCTCCACCACGTGCCATCCATAGACTGACAATTAGACAGAGGAAGTGAACTGTATGCTAGCATCACTTCTATGATCATTCATTGGATGGTACCTAAATAAATGGCTTGACTACCTAACCCACGTTGAGTTTGCTTACAACCGAACACAACACTCTATCACAAAACATTCACTGTTTGAGGTTGTCTATGGGTTCAATCTTATCACTCTCTTGGATCTCTTGGCCCTACTGATCATCTCGTTTTCATACGTATTTCTTGCACGATTTTAGGGATGTTTATGATATATACGTGATGCTTTACGTATGATTCCGTATCCGTTTTACTTGTTTTCGTGTTTTCATGTTCTTACAGGTTTTTATGCGTATTCGGTTCATTTCGGAGCTAAAGGATGTGCACGAAACAAAGTACCAACATCGAGGATCATCACGGGACAAACGGGACAAGAATCGGCATGGAATAGTCACTACCCGCGCGGGTAACTCCCTAGCCCGAGCGGGCATTTGTTACGGCGATTTTGTCCAGCAAATTGAGCCCGAGCGGGCAGCACATGAGCCCGAGCGGGCAGGCCTTGTGCCCGAGCGGGCACCCAGCGGGCAGCCTCCTTTTCATCGCGTTCTTGCGCGATCTTTCGCATCGTACCCGAGCGGGTCATTTACACTGCCCGCGCGGGTCGCGACCGTCACCTGCAACTTAAAATAAGTTAATTTGACTTAAAACAAATGGAAGTTTGTGGGGAACTCATATAATAAGGAAAACGACTTTAAAGGAGGAAAAAGGGGCCAGAGATCGGCATTCATTCATTCATTATTGAGTTCTTGATCGAAGAGAGAGAGTAGAGAGAAGGAGGAAGGTTCTTGCGAAGGAGACTTACGAGGAGCATTGGAGATCAACTTGGCACTTTGGTTTTGGTTTTCATGTTCCTTAGACCTTATATTTCGTTTATGTTTGTTTACGGACGCATGAGCGAGTAGTTTGTTTGTTCTAGGAGAAGGGATTAGCCCTTGGCTATCCCGGAACCACTTTCGATTTATCTTTGAATGCATCTTCTCGTTTTCGTTTATCTATTCTTTATCTGAGTGCTTAATTTACTTGTCTTTGCGATGGCCACGTAGATGCATGTGTTAGGGGTTAGGAGAAGGACCGAAAGGAGAATTCTATTCCTAGAAGGTCAGGTTTAGAACAACCGAGGTTAGGCCACGAAAGTAGGGTAGCAGCGGTTGAGGGTAAAACGGATGAATCACAAGTTTTATGGGTTTAGTTCAAGGTGTCAGCCACGAAAGTAGGGGGCAACTTGACTAGATCACGTGTCTATGCCTCGAGAGAGGGTAGATATCATTTTAGGATCGTCTTCCTTATATAACTTGACTGAGATTGCATGATAGATAGATTGATTGTTGGTTTCAGTAGTCTTGTAGTGAAACCGGTTTCCTGGAACGTTTGTCTCATTCTTAAGAACTAGTTTGTTTATTTGCTTTTAGTATTTCATTCTTCAATTCCCATATTTCGTTCGTTGCAAGTTTGATTCACAGTTAGAGTTTAGGTTGTGTTGCGTAGTCTTTGTGGGATCGACACCTGAAGTACTACACACGTCGTGCACTTGCGGGTAGTTTAGGTTATTTATTTAACTTTGAGAACACATCACCTACCAAGCATATAGGTCTTCAACTTGGATGGCAAGTGGAAAGCTAAGCTGATCAAGATGCTACATCATTCGTCGTTGTTGATCTATCCTCTTTCATGTAGGTGGTAATATTTCAAGGATGGAACACTTGTAAGGGGAAAGGAACGATGATGGCATCAATCACGAGGCTAAACAAAATGAAGGTCACACGATCAAGGAGGAGCCGAGCAAACAAAGTCATCCCACGACCTACTCACACATGGATGAGCAAGGAGCTTGTGGAATAAAGTCATACCTCTAAACTCAAGGCCTCAGCCTGCATTCATAAACTAGAGGGACCCAAATCTAGAACTTTCCTAACGACTAGAAGAAGCTTCCAAGCCAATTTATCCCACTAAAATAAGCTATTTCCTCTTTCGAAGATCTCTAACAGCTAGGAAATCTTCTCCAATTGCTAGTAGATCGTTATTATTGTAGTTTTCTTATTTAAAAAATGCATTCTATCCTATATAAAGGGTTCCATTTCATTTGTATCAGGGATTGAAATTTGAAGAGATAAACCCCTTTGTGTATTGCTAATCGCTGTCAAGAACACAACGACTTCAACTTGTTCCAGGAACAATTAAAGCCATTTTTCGTATGTATCAAAAGGCTTTGCACCTCTTGTGATGTCCATCACTACATTTTAAATATTTTTAGAACCACCATCAAACTCTATCTCCCACCATCACCAGACTAATCTTAACGAGAGCCTTTAGACCAGTAAAAAAGCCTCCATCATCATCCATCATCAACAAACGATTTTTTTGAAGAGTGTCCTTAGGCCAGTCAAGAAATCCTCCTTGACACAAAGAATCCTACTTGAGCGATCGAGTTTAATAGATTCTTCGTACGTATCTTGAGTTATGACCTCGAGGCGTGTTTCATTTTTGTATCAAATGCTTGTTCAAGGACCAGAGGTACACTTCTTTCCCTTTAAATTCATTTTATTGTACTAATCCTTTCTTTGGTTTTTATTGTTTAAAAAACTAGACAATATGGAGGAACAAGAAGAGAATTCTACACGCAATAACCAATTCGATGCGATCATGCAAATGCTCTAATAAATTGAGTTGAGAATGAATCTGCTTGAATAAGAACGAAGGCAACCCGAACGTGGCACACCAGTGATTCATGAAAACGGCGTGGAAGAAACATAACAACCAGATCCTCAACCTAGACGATGAGAACGTGGAGCACCACTTCGAAATGACCTTGAGAAGAAGGATGAAGAGTTTCTGAGATGACCAAGGCGACACCACATCATCCAAGAGAATGAAGATTTGGATGAGGAACCACCTAATAGATAACGACATGAATGCAATGGTAATACTTTAATAAAACCACTTGCGTTTTCTCAATGTGTTAACCCATAAGCCTATATCGATTAGGAGAGGAGAATGAACAATAATTTTGAGTTCCACATGTATATGGAGCAAAAAGTGGTGCAGTATATGCCGCATTTCAACTCACGGACGGTGCACTCACTTGGTGGGATCGAGAGGTAAGCACTCGATGTCGTATAAGACTTGAAAAAGTCTTAACATGGGAAAAATGAAAACCTTGATGTGTAAAAGGTATATAGCCCGACACTTCCATAGGGAATTACAATGTAGATATAGAAAAATAAACCAAGGAAGTAAAACTGTCGAAGAATACTTAAACGAATTTGAACATTCTTCACAATAGACTAGAAATTGACGAAGATAAAGAAAGAATTATGGCTCAACTTTTAGACGGATTGAATGAACGATTCACTAGAAAGGATAAAGAAAAAAATACCATGATTTGAAAGATACTATGCATTTGTCAATTTGAATTGAGCAACCCTCAAGAATGTCGGAGAAATCAAGAACGGATGACCATTCCAAGGGTAAAACTCTCAAGACTCCATGGGATGTCAAAGGAGAAGGTAACATGTTAATTCCTTAGAAATCAATACATACTCATGAGCTTATATGTTTTAAATGCAAGGAAATAGGTCATATGGCTAGGGACTTCCCTAACCATTGTGTCATGATCCTTGTCGATTACGGAGAATACGAGTCTGAAAATGAGGAAGAACCGGATTAGGATGAAAGTGATGAGATCGAATACCCAGAAAGTAGAGAAATACCCGTAACACAATGCATTTTGAGCACTATGGTTAACCCTCAAGAGACGAACCAACGTGAGACGATCTTCCACAAGAAATGTCTCGTCAAGGATAATGTATGTAGAATTATCATAGATGGTCGTTCTTGTATTAATGCTACAAAAATTTGTGCAATATAGTATGAGTATAGAAGACTACTACAAGAAGATGGACTTCCTGGTGATTCGGCCAAACATCGAGGAAGATCGAGAGGCAACAATGAATCGGTCTCTAAGCGGTCCTAACCTTAACATACAAGAAAATGTTAAAACTTACCGTTATGAAGACATGGATAACTTGTTGCATCTTGCAGTAATGATTGAAAATAATCGAAGAGGAAAGGCAAAAACATTCTCGAGGTATAGTAACTCTTCTGATAATCGGTCTAAAGCTAATTGGTTTAACAAACTGAATAAAGGACATAAAGCTAAGCAGAAAATGGAGGCACCATAACCTAAATCAGTAGAAGATTGGAATCAAAGTATAAATAAGTCTTATAAAGATGCATCTAAACTAAGAGCACAAGGTACCAACAAAATCCTTATACGTAACCGTGACATTATATGTCTCGAATGTGAGGGTCGAGGTCACTACACCAAAGATTTTATAAAACCGCGGTTAATGATGGTACGAGCAGATGGAGAACATGTGATAGAAATAGATGATGACGTGGTACAAGTGGTTGACCATCGACTTCACAACACAGATGAAAGTTGTGAAGGACACGAGGATGCAAAGGACAAATCACTTGTAGTGTAGCAATTCATGGAATTACATGATTCAAAGGAGATAACACTAAGGGATGAAGGGTGTGAGAATTTGAGTGACCATGAGGTCTTGAGAGAAACCCAAACAAAAGCTTATGAGAGCACATCCTTGGAATAACATTTCGTTCTTTATATATGAGAGAGAACATGATCTTTATACTTCATTTGATGCTTACGCATAGAAAGATGTCTAGTTTTGCTTCTAATTCAATTGTAGGGTTCTCGAGACGGATTTTGGAAGAAGGAACTACTAGAACAAACGAAGTGACTAGATTTGGTGTGGCCAATAGATGAGGTTTGGATGCACGTGCACAAAGAAAGGTTTCTACAGAGGCACAAATTCCAACTTCTAATGCAGGGAGATGGACATTTTCGAGTCCGAAAACGCACCAAGCCTAACGCTTCCCAAGTTGAAGAGTTGGATTTGAGGATATATCCTTTTAAAGAATGAGGGCATGATGTGAACGAGATCTTGGACCTGTCATGACTTGCAAAAGGATAAATGACAAGGAACACGAAAAAGGAGCTCTAAGATGTGTTTGCCCGAGGACACACAATGAGGATCAAGGCCAAGGAGTTCTAAGACTTTTTGAACAAATGAGCATGAAAGGGTGCATAAAGACCCCACAAGGACACCGAAAACACTTAAAAAAAGACTACAAGAGGTCCATACAAGGATAGGAAGCCAAGAGGAGCAAGGAATAAGGGCATCAGGAAATGTTCGACTAATGCTGATTTTTGGTTGTCTAAGATGTTCGACCAGAGCAAGAAACACTCAACCGAGTAAACTGATCGCTCGGCCGATGATTTTACCGAGTTTTTTTTTAAGTTAGTTCAGTTTATTTTGTTTTCCATTATTTTTTGGTTTTTATACTAGAGGACCCATTTTATAACATTTAAACTAAGTTATGATGATTTGAGAGTGTCTTTTCTTTGTTAATATTAGATATTTAGCTACCGAACTCTTGAAAAGATTCCAAGTTGTTCACCGACATATCAACGTTAGATCACGAGTGTTGTGGCATCATTCAGTTAGGTTCTCTAGTCAGGTTGTAATAAATATTTAGGACGTATTTTCTTGGGAAGACATGTTTTAGGTTCTACTATCGCATTACTAGTGGGTTTCATTTCAATTTCATCCACCTAATAATAGAACGTCGATCTAGGATCACATCACATAATATCGCTTGGCCCGACAATGAAGTTTCTCGATCGATACCTTTCACGTAATGTGAGATACGTGATGTGAAACCGAATGCACTATCTATATCAAAATGCTTGGTCAAATGCCGCTCAATCCAAACTCTAGTTTTTTTTTTCTAGAGAATCATTCGACCCGAGCAATGGTTTTCTTGATATGTTTCTTTACGTGATGTGATTGGTCGATTGCACCATCTCTACCAAAATTCTCGGTCGAGCACCACTAAAACAAAACCCTAATTTTGTCAATAGATTTCACTCTTATACAACTGTATGTTGTAGATCATGCAGCGCAATTGTGATGTTACAACCCAAATTGAGATTTCATCCGTTTTATGATTTGAATTTGGTGTTTTCTCTAAAACTACAAAACCAATAGATCGTTGCACTAACCTTTATTGACGTTACATAACGTGCAAGATGTAGCACCGATGATGCAGAACCTGCACGAGTTATCCACACCAAAATCGGTTTTACTGTCAATAATTGACCTAGTAAGAATCTTAAGAGAACTTTATTTCTCTCATTTTTCTTGATTTGTATTTTTTTATAGTTGTGTAATGTTTTTGTCTTATGTGTAAATGGTGGATAATAAGATAGTCATATATATGTTATAAGTTTAGATACCATTATGCATATAACTAACAATTAATTAATTATCTAATGATTCTTGTAATTATTTTTTATCGCATTTACAGACACATATTTTTCACAATATATATATATATATATATATAGTTAAAGATTGATATTCATGAAATACAAATATAAATATAAATATTAAGGCTAATTATTCAAACTATTCGTATTCGAAAATACTAAATATACTAAATAGTTAACTTATTATTAATATATATATATAAATATAAATATAAAGATCAAATTATAAATAATAAAAAAATAAAAATCCACAAACTCTAAAATTCAGGACCGGCTCAACCAAAAAAACGTTGAAAAAGAGGCCATATACCATAAAATTAAAATAGGTCCTTTTGTATTTTTTTAACATACAATTATTTTAAAATTAATTATTTTTTGAAAATAATAGACACTAAATTTATTGAAACCCTGTTCGAATACTCTTGTCGAACATGGCTTGAGCCACCTCTATTAAAATTATAAAGATCAATTACGATAATGTAAATATTAAACTCTATAATCCTAAAATATAAGGGTCAACTTGATAATAATGTAAATACCAAATCTTATAAGAACTTTATGGTCAAATTTAGAGATACATATATATGTGGAATAATTACTTTTTGTTATAAGACTTTTTGAATATAAATACAGATAGTAAATTCGAAAAGGATTACTACAAAACCAAATAGAATAATTCAGATATTTGGTATTTGTCCAGTTTTAGTTTTAATATCTAAATGTTTAAAATTTTTTAGGGTTTTTCATGTTTTTATTTTATTTTATTATAGAATAGGAAATAATACATAGTTTAATTGTAATTGTTAAAGAAAAAATAATTCTGATTTTTTAAATTAATATTAAATTTGGATCAATATATGGATAGCAATGTAAGGGTTAAAAATCAATGTATTTAAATATAAAACGTCAGCTTTTTTGTATGCGAACTTTCGTAAAGACAATGACTAGTGAGCTTCTTTTTCTTTTGTAAGTTTCTCATAAAGAATGACCAATTAATATACGTATTTTAATTTTAATGATTTACAAATAAACGACTATTGAATAGAAATAAATATATATAGGAAACTAATAGATAAATTTATTGAACGACTATTGAATAGAAATAAATATATATAGGAAACTAATAGATAAATTTATTGATAAATATATTTAAAATAGTATATGTATATGTTAATTTAATATTGGAGAATTATTATGAGATTTAATTAAGATAATATTATATTAAAAAATGTACAATCTATAAATTATAAAATAAACAAATAAAAATGTAATAAAACATAATATATATATATATATATTAAAGTTTCAATGTTTTTAAAATTTTAAATTAATTTTTATTAAACCAAATCCAATTAATTTTGAAAAATCAAATATTGAAAATAAATTTAATCTAAATTTGAAAAATAATATTGAAAATAAATTTAATCTAAAAAATAAATTAAATTTTATAAAATTAATTATTCAAACCAATGTAAAGTAAATTAATTATTGAACAAAATTCAAATTAATTGACCTAAAATTTATTTTTCAATATATTGATAAATATTATAATTAAGTGGATAAAAACATGACTAAAAAGAGAAACTGAATTTTTGTTTATAAATAAAAATAGATAAATATTTAATTTAATTTAATTATATTATATATTTATTTATTTGTTTATTATGAATGTTCAACGTGGCTGTTATCTATATAGATAAATTAAGAACTATATATATATGAAAACAGAAGTTCTCGGTCTTATCTTCCAAATGGGCAGACAAACACCGGTCAAAAATATACTGTGCAAAGAGTTGCATAAAGTCATTTTGAAGTTTTAATTCAAAGTCAATACCTTTTACCAAAAACATAGAAAGGTCTTTAATTCACAAATTTCTAGTTAACGAAAAATATTGATAAATTATTATTTTTTTTTTTGGAAAAACAGCATATTTCCATCTTGAAAATCATGTTTAAATCTTATTCCCATCGATTTTAACCCTCATCCTATTTCTTTTCGATTTTCAGTTTTCATCCTATTCCCCTCAATTATCATGCTTTAATCCTATTCCCCCTCGATTTTGACCTCATCCTATTCGCCCCTCGATTTTCAGTTTTCATCCTATCCCCTTCAATTGTAAAAAATCTGCCTAAAACCCCTTCCGTTATTTATCCGTTAATTATCTGTTAACCGACCCGATTTTGGCCCGATTTTGACCCAATTTTGATTTTAACAATAAATCAAGTTAATTATTCAATTTAATCAACTTACTTGATTTAATTGACTTCAAATAAAATCAAGTACGTTTTTTTTTCTTGAAACCAATTTTAACCCAAAATCGATCCTAATTTTAACTCAATTTTAACCCAAAATCGATCCCAATTTTGACTCAATTTTACTTAATTTTAACCCAAAATCGACCTCAATTTTAACCCAAAATCGATCCCGATTTTGAATCAATTTTACTTAATTTTAACCAAAATTGATCTCAATTTTGACTCAATTTTGACCCAAAACTGATCCAATTATGATCTCAATTTTGACTCGATTTAATCCGAATTTTTACTTAATTTTGACCCAATAAAATTAAGTACGGTTTTTACTTAATCCATAATTTTAACCCAAAATCGACCCCAATTTTGACTCAATTATATTTAATTTTAACCCAAAATTGACCCCAAATTTAAGTAAAAATTAAGTAAAAACTTGATTAAATTGAGTCAAAATTGAGACCATAATTTGGGTCAAAATTGGATCGGTTTTGGATTAAAATTGAGTCAAAATTCGGGTCAATTTTCGGTTAACATTAGTTTTAAGTAAAAAAATCGTACTTAATTTTATTCTAAATCAATTAAATCAAGTAAGTCGATTAAATAATAATTTGAAATCAGATTAATTGATTCAAATGAGCCAAAACGGCTAAATATACAAAAGTTAGACCTAATTACAAAAAGACTTATATACCCCTATACACGTATCCTTTACACGCCCCCTCAAGATGGAGCACCCTCGGTGAGTCCAATCTTGGAACACAAGAGCTGAAACGGAAGTCTCGGGACAAGCTTCGTGAGAATGTCCGCTAGTTGATCCGCGGCTCGTACATGAGTGACCCGAAGAGTATTCGACTCGACCAGGCCGCAGACGAAGAGATAGTCTAGCGCCAAGTGCTTCATCCGGGAGTAAAAAACGGGCTTAGCACTGAGGTATGTCGCTCCAATGTTGTCGCAGTAGATGGTAGGTGGTGATGATGACTTGATTCCATTTTCCGATAGTAAAGCAACGACCCATAGAACTTCCGCG
>CM071870.1:37008490-37052392 GCA_036759665.1 Gynandropsis gynandra | reverse complement strand
GAAACCCGACCATCGATCGAAACCCGTCTCTCGATCGAAACCCGTCTCTCGTTCGGTCGAAACCCGACTATCGATCGAAACCCGTCTTTCGGTCGAAACCCGACCCTCGATCGAAACCCGTCTCTCGGTCGAAACCCGACCCTCGATCGAAACCCGTCATTGAGTTTAATTTCCGAACGGTGGGTTAAGCCGTCGGTAATTTTGCGGACGGCAGACCTCCGTCGGGAAATTTCCCGATGGGCTTCGACGTCCGGAAATTTGCCACGGTTTTCGGACTACATTTTACGTCCGAAATTGCGGACGGTTTGCGGACTGGAACTGATTACCGACGCTCGTTTGCGGACGGTGCGTGCCAGTCCCTAATCGGTCCCTAAATGCCTTTCCGGACGGATTAGGGACTGATTCTTCAGTCCCTAATCCTTGAATTTCTCCTAGTGTTTGTTTACACACATAAAGGTATCTAGTTTTACTCCTAATTCATCGTAGAGTTCTTGAGATGGTTTATGGAAGAAAGAACCATCAGATAAAGCAAATAAACTAGATTTAGTGTGATCGAGCGACGATGTTTGGGTACATATGCAAATAGAAAAGCTCATACAGAGGCACAAATCATAGTTTCTGAGCCAAGGAGATGAACCTTTTAGTGTTTGCAAATGCACCAATCCTAATGTTTCTGAAATTAAAGGGCTTAATTTGAGGAAAAATCTTTCTACATGAGGAAGGATAATGTGAACGAGATTTTGAATCCGCCAAATGTTATGGAGTATAAACAACAATGGACAAGGCGAAAGAGCTTCAAGACGTGTTCGCATGAGGATACACCATGAAGAGTAAACAAAAGGAGTTTCAAGACGTGTTAATATAATTGGACATTAAAGAATGGATAACAACTCCACGAGGACACCTAAGAAAGGTTGCAACAGGTATGTGAAAGGAGAGGAGACTGAGAGGAGCAAGAATATGAGCATCAGACGATGCTAACCAATGCAGATTTTTGCTCAGCCAGTGCAACAAACGCTTGATTTGAGCGTTGTTTCTGGTCCAATTTTTTTGAGCTTCCATACCTTTGGGAATCAAAGAATGGATAACAACCATACGAGGAAATCGAGGAACACCTAAGAAAGATTACAACAGGTACCTGCAAGGAGAGGAGACCGAGAGGAGTAAGAAACATGAGCATCTAACAATGCTTGGCTATTGTATATTTTTGTGTGACCAATGTGCTCGAGCGCAAAAAGAAATGCTTGAATTCAGCGTTCTCTATGATATATATATATATATATATTAGATTTAATACTTATGCATCGCTCAACCCAGTGATCTGATTGCTCGCCCGAGCAATTTTATCAGAGTATTTTTAAGTTAGCTTATTTTTTCGTTTTCCCATTATGGTTTGGCCCCTATAAAGAACGACCCATTGTATGACATTTAAAAAGTTAAAATGAATTGAGAGTTCTTTTCTTTTCTAATTCTACATTTAGCTACCAAACTTTTGAAGAAATTATGAGTTATTCACCGACTTATCAACATTATATTATAAGTGTTGTGGTATCGTTCGTTATGTCAGAGTTTCTCTAGTTGGGTTGTATTCAGGGGTTAGGAAGTCCTTTCTTCGGGAAGATAAGTTATAGATTCTACTATCGGGTTACTAATGGGATTCATTCTAGTTCCATCCACCTAACAATAGAACGTCGATCTAGAATCATATCACTATGAGATATCATTTCTATCGCACCTCTAAACATCAAATGTTTGTCTCCAGAGGTGTGACATTTTTATAAAGGAAATTGTTTTCTTCAAGAGATTATACTCAAGTTAAGTTTGTTTTAGGTTTGGTAAGTGTTCTATAGGCTATTTAAGAAAACTATAGGATCATATTTCTATCACCCCTACTAAACACAAATTATTTGTGGCCAGAGGTGCGATCTTTTGAGAAAGATAATTCCTTATGGAAAGAAACCACAATGAGAAAATAAATTTTTTATGAGATTGAAGAATCTATAGAATCAACACAAGCCTAGTAACATGGAATGACCTCATGAGTAATATTTTAGGATGTTTTGAGGTTGAGTAGAAGAGATTTATCTTCAATGGTTGGCCAAGTAAAGCTACCGAACCTGCTAAGGAACCCATTCAATATTAAAATCTAGTTTAGTCAGTAAAATTTTCTCTTAGAAGGTCTACATGTTCTCGGCATACGCCTAACAAGTTGAACCTAATGGTGCGGGAGGATAAGAAAAATCATATTGATGATAAACCTTTTACCTTTAAGGAAACGACATAGAGTCATGACTTTGAGAAATGGTGGAAAACCATAGAATTCAAATTGGAATCGATGTGGTTAACAAAGTATTTGGTAGAACATTTTTTCGAATTCTAGACCAATCGGTTGTAAAAGAATATACAAGAAAAATATTGAAAAATATTGGAGTGGATAAGAAGGTGAAGAACTTTAGAGCCCACCTAGTTACCAAGGGGCATAATCAACATAAAGAGATTAACTATGAAGAAACATTCTCTCTTATGACAATGCTAAAGTCTATTCAGATTCTACCATTGATAGTGGCGTACCATGACTACGAGATATGGCAAATAGATGTGAAAATAATTTTTCTACATGGAAAGTTCCGAAAAGAGGTCTACCTGATTCAACCTACAGGTTTCACGGTTCTATACGTGGATAGTATGGTATGGTGAAAACCATTTTTAAGTACTTAAGAAGGATTAAAAAAATTCTTCATCTATGGAGACTTTAACTTGGAGATGGGTTCGCTGATACAATTTTTGCATTGGATAAGGACAACAACAAATCCAAGTTAAGCATTATACATTACTTAAATGGCGTGGAGCAGTCAATTTCAAAATTTCCAAGTAGCTTATTGTAGCTAACTCGGTTACCAATGTCAAAACATATAGTTGCATGTGAGGCAACTAAAGAAACGATATTGATGAGAAAGTTTATTAGTAAACTTGTGATACCTTCGATAAAATATTCTATTCCACTATTATGTGATAATATTGATGTGATAGCTCAAACCAAAGAATCAATGTATCATCAAATATCCAAGCATGTTATGTGCAAGTATCACTTGATTCGAGAGATCATTGAGTGTGTGATGACATTTAAATCAATAAATTATATGGAAAATAAAATATGATTGATTGACTCACAACAATGCTTGATTCAAAAGATTATAATCAATTATCATTTTGACAAATGACACATTATTGTAAAATGTAATTCCAAATCATTATTATTTAATAATGATGGACTAAATTATTTAAGTCAATTGGGTAATATGATTAACCTACAAAAAAAGTTCACAACCCCTTAGCACCAGAGAGTTTTTCTGGAAAGAAAAATAAAGAATTTGGTGGAGATTAACACAAGGAGACACAAGTAAAATAAGGTTTTTCGACTTATTATTTTGAAAATACATAGGAAAAATATTATATGGAGAAGATTATAACGTTCAGAAGAAAGAAGAAAAGGAAAACTTTACACTTATATGGAAAGTAAAGAATATATACACACAAAAAAAAATGTAAAATGAAAATAAGGAATGATTATAAAGGATCAACAAGTTTTCATAAGTTAAAGATACTCTAGATTTGAGGATCTTCTTGCCAAATATAGTGTCGACCGTAATCCTCGTGAATCTTCGTGCTAAAGATATGGCCGGTTGTAATCATCGTGATTTAATCACGAGATCTTCTTATCAAATATATGACCGATTGTAATCATCGTGATTAAATCACGGGATCAGATATTAACATTCCCCCTCAAATTCGTAATGATAAAGGATTGAGAAGTGTAGCCTCGTTAAAAACTTGTTGAAAGAAAAAGAGTACCATCAAAAAACAGTCCTTGTGTTTGCATCATTCAAACTTGGTCTTCTCGGCGGCTTTAGGATATAAATCAGGCTTATCCTCTTTTGAAGACTTGTAATACTTATCTCGTGCAGAGCTTCGGTAAATATATCAGCTCGTTGTTCCGAGCTCCGTTTATAGGTAGTTGAGATGATTCCCTTTTTTATTTTCTCATGGATGAAGTGGCAGCGACTTCGACGTGCTTCGTTCTTTCAAGAAAGAATGTGTTCTTGGTTATGTGGATGGCAACTTAATTATCGTGATGTATGGTAAATGGATCTTCTATGGCGGTGCCGAGATCTTGAAGAATGGATCTAACACAAATGAAATTTCAAGTAGTGTTAGCCAGTGTTGTAAAAGTCGCTAGGCGCTAGTCGGGCGGTCCGTCAGCGCCTAGCGACTAGTCGAATTAGTCGGCGACTAGTCGGTGACTAGTCGTTTTTCATTTTTTTTTTAATTTTTTATGCAATAACAAAAAAATATATAACATAAAATATAAAGTCTTACCAAATCATAACATAAAGTTTTACCAAACCATAACATAAACAAGTACACAAAAATAAAGTCTTAGCAAACCATAATATATAAACAAGTACACAAAAATAACAAAAATATTAAAATTTAAACATCGAATACTTGCTCTTAATTTCCCACCTCTTCACATGGTTCGTAGTCAACATCAAGCAAATCACAAAAACCCTCTTACAATTCAATATCATTCTCTTCAATATTCAAACTAGTAGGAACGTGTGAAGCATCATCATCCATCGTATCATCGAGATCTTCTTCAAAAAGCCATGACTGAACATTGGTAGAATCACTAGCCAAGAACACAAAAATAATATTAAAATTTAAACATCGAATACTTGCTCTTAATTTCCCACCTCTTCACATGGTTCGTAGTCAACATCAAGCAAATCACAAAAACCCTCTTGCAATTCAATATCATTCTCTTCAATATTCAAACTTGTAGGAACTTGTGAAGCATCATCATCCATCGTATCATCGAGATCTTCTTCAAAAAGCCATGACTGAACATTGGTAGAATCACTAGCCAAGAACACATCAACTTTTGTATTTGCAACCCTTCTACGCCTGTTGAACAACTTTGCATTGAATTTTACAAAGACTAGATCGTTAAGTCGACTAACATTAAGTCGATTCCTTTTCTTTGTATGTATCTAGAAAACAAACAAAACAACCAATTAGAATATCAATATAACTACTTAAAGATATCAAATATGAAATTAATTGAAGTTTCGAAGCACAAACCCCTGCAAAGCTACTCCAATTCCGTTCACAACCTGATGAACTTGAAGTTAAGGAAAGAATTCGCAGTCCCTGCAAAGCTACTCCATATTCACAATTTCAATATGGTGTCTTAATCTAAACAACCGAGAAATCTAAACAATCCATATTCACAATTTCAATATGAATCAGGTACACAATCGATATTCACAGTTTCATGTACACTATCTAAAAACAGACCGAGCTCACAGTACACTCACAGAACTGTTAACAGGGGCGGGCGACACAGAACGACAACGAAGCCCAGATGGGCGACGCGAAGCACGGGCGAGCCGAGGCGAGGCGACGACGAAGCACGGGCGAGGCGACGACGAAGCACGGGCGAGGCGACGACGAAGCACGGGCGAGGCGACAGGCGACATAGAGGCACGGGCAAGGCGAGGCGACAACGATGCACGGGCGAGGCGAGGCAAAAACGTAGCACAGGCGACACAGAGGCGAACGGTGAGTCTGTGTCTCCCGAGTCCTCCCAACCCTAATTGTAGTGTTTGGGCCAAACGGCGTCGTTTGGTAGAAGCAAATTTAAAAAAAACGCCTGGGCGGCGATTTTTCCGTTAGTCGGCCGCCCAGGCGCCGATTCCACTCCGATTACTCGCCGGCCGACTAATCCAGCCGATTTTGCTGTTTTCGGGGCGGTTCTTGCCGCCGAGCGCCTAGTCGACGCCTAGGCGGCCGCCCAGGCCGTCGTTTACAACACTGGTGTTAGCCATGCTTCTGTATACGGCTTCAACGCTCGAGCAAGCGACCATACTCTATTTATTCCTACTTTAGGTGACTAGGTTTCCCCCAAAAAAGGTGCAATACCCAGTTGTAGACTTTTGATCAGCTTTTTCTCCAGCTCAATCAGCATCGCAGTACCCCTACGATCGTTGTATGGCTATTGCGCTCCATATAAATTCATTTTCTCGGTAACCCCTTTTGAGATCTAATAATTCTCTCCAAAAGGAACATTGTTTGTTCCTCGGAGTATGCATGTGTTGACTGGCTTGGCCCACAAAAAAACAAAAATTTGGTCGAGTGATTGTGAGATAGATTAGTTTTCTCACAACCCGTTGGTATTGAAACACATTTGATAAACGTTTCTGCGCTTGATGATCTTTATGTTTCTCCTCAATGGGCGTCATAACTGGTTTGTCGTCGAGTTTCCCTGTCTCAATTCGGAAATCAAGAATGTATTTACTTTGGGACACGAATAAACCATTAGTAGAATGAGTAACTTCAACCCCAAGAAAATATTACAATATTCAAAAATCTTTTATGTCGAAGGTTTGCATTAAGAACTCTTTTGTGTTTTCAATTCTGATACGATCATTTCCCGATATAATAAGGTCATCAATATACATGAGAACAACGATTGCACCTGATTTCTGCTGAATTGAATATATAAAATTATTTGCTTCACTTTTAACAAACTTGTGACAGGTGAGTGTGTCATGTAGCTTATTGTACCACTCTCTTGGGAGTGTTTTAGGCCGTATATGGCTTTCTTGAGTTTGCAAACTCGGTTGGTGCATGTAAATCTCCTCATCAAGATTTTCTTGGAGGAACACATTCTTGACATCCATCTGCCGTAGGTTCCAGTCAATGTTAACAACCACCCATAATAGGATGTATACATTATGGAGTTTAGCTACTGGAGCACTTGTCTTGGTGTAGTCATGTTTATAGGTTTGTGTATAGCCTTTTTCTACAAGCCGGGCTTTGTGGCTTTCAATTGACCCATCACTTCTATACTTGATTTTGAATATTACCTACAATCCATAGCTTTCTTATCCTTTGGAAGGTCCATAAGATACCACGTTTGATTTTTTCTCAAGGGCACATATTTCTTCGTTCTTGGTAGACTCCTACTCTGGATGATTCATAGTCTCAGTGTAAGAATTATGTTCCTATCCTTGATCGGTTTTACTTAAGAAGACAGTGGTGAGTTGGTAAGAGACAGATATCACAATAATTTTGTATCGGGTGAAAGATAGCAAGACCCGTGTAGTAATCTCCCTTGTACCACCACTCCGAGACCGGTCTTTGAATCCTAGTACTGCTTTGAGGGATGAAAACATCATGATGCTCTTGAACAATTGCATCTTCGAGAGTCTTCTCCTCCTCTTCTTGAATATCGAGCTTTAGAGTGTGATCTCCAAAGATATCAGTAACCCATAAGTTGTATAATCATAATCATCTATCACGCAGTCATTTCTGATCGTGTGGTCAGGTGTTCCAATGCCTCAGTGAACACATTCTCGTTTATATTCTGGGAGAACATACGCATGCGATCAATTGGCAGTTGAACCTATTCATCTGTAGATTGGAGTTCTGCTGTCGGTTAATGTGATCTTGCATCAACTCATTTTTGCAGTTGGGTAACAAAAAAATGTAGAAAAGAACTGAAATCTTGTGATACTAAGAGCTTTTCATGATTAGGTCAACTTTGGTTCTCACAGAACCCATTTTTCTCAAAGAAGTAGACTTCACGGGACACAATAATTCGTCTCGAGTCTGGATTGTAGCATTTGTAACCTTCGAGGTTGGACTATATCCCACAAACATGCATTTCATGCTTTTTGGATTGAGCTTAGTTCGTTAATGTTCTGTAAAAAACACATAGTAAACACACGAAGATAATCAATATCAAATTTTAGTTTGTTTAGTACATCGTATGGAGATTTGTCTCCCAAAAATTTGGTCAGTAGACGGTTGATGAGGTGACAAGTTGTGATAACAATATCTCTCCATAAAAATTTTGGAATTTTGCGATCGAATATGATGGTTCGAGAGACTTCCATCAAATTTCAGTTCTTTCGTTTCGCTACACCATTTAGTTGTGGGGTGTGTAGACATGAGGTTTGGTGAACTACCCCATGATGGTCGAGAAATGATCCAAGTTTATGTTTGATAAATTCATAATTTTTATTTGTACGAAGGCACTTAATCTTTGTTTCATATTGAGTTAGACAACATATTTAGATTCAAGGAGGTATAACCATGTAAACTTGGATTTTTTATTGATAAAACTAACAAATTATTCCTTCTTATCTCTAGAATAATATGGAGTCGTCCACACATCAAAGTGAATCAAATCAAAGCATTTATCATATATTGTTTTTAGATTGAGAAAGCAGTTTTACAATCCTTTCCCAAGATCAAAGATTCACATTTCTCATGATCAAATGCAATATAAGGAAACACATGCTTAAAAGTTTGAAAATGAGGATGTTCTAGTCTAGCATGCCATAGTCTAGAGGAAATATTTTTCTTATTATAATGAAGACACAAAGTTGATCAAGCACGAGGCAAATAATTTGAGGAAACAAGAAGCTCTTCGAGGACATAGAGGCCATTTCGTAGAGTCCCACCTTCTATGATATTTTTTGTCTCAATATCCTGCAATCAGAATTTACTAGAATCAAAGCACATAATATAATTACAGTCGTGAGCCAATTTATGAACCAAAAGTAGATTAGTTGTAAAATCCGAAACATATAAGGCGGTCGAGTGTTATTCAAGTAAGTTCAACTTTCCTATTCCTTTTATCAGAACACCTTGCTCATCTACTATAGTTACTTGCCCTATCCTTTTTTGCATTTTCTCAAGTAATTTTTTATCCTTAATGATATGCGACGTAGCTTTCAAGTCAATAACCACATGATATATTATTCGAGATAGCTAAGTAGAGTTAGTGTCCTCCTTGGATTCTGGCTTTACGGTATTAGTAATGTAGAGTACTTTGTTGATCATGTGTTCAAGAGCCTCCATCAGCACATAACCGTATACGGCTTTCAGCTCGTCCCACAAATCCTTAGGCTTTCGAATGTGGTCATTGGCCTGAAAAAGACGAACTTCCAGAGAATTATGGATGAGAACGAGGGTTGTGGACTCATTATGAGTCTTCTTTGCTTGAGCCGCACTCGCATCAGCTATTTCTCTTTCTTCGGGGTGGATGTAGCTCCACAAACAACAGCTTCGAAGGTTTGCTTCGAGAATTCTGGACCAAATGTTGTAGCCTTCTCCATTTAGGAGAATCGAAATGTGCTTTGTAACGCCCATTGATATGCAGTGAATAACAAGACAAATAGTAAGAAGAATCAAATCCTTAGAATTTTTGCTCTAGTACCATAAAGAATTTGGTGGAAATTAATACAAGAAGACACAAAGAGAATAAGGATTTTCATCTTATTTCGCATAATACATAGGCAGAACATTATATAGAGAAGATTACAACATTCAGAAGAAAGAAAAAAAAATGAAAAATTTACAATTATATGGAAATTGAATAATATATGTACAAAAAAAGGCAGAGAGAGAATAAAAATGATTATAAAGGATCAACAAGTTTCCATAATTTAACGATACTCCAGATATGAGGATCTTCTTGCACTACAAGAAAATTAAGATTTAGGGACTGAAGAATCCGTCCCTAATACGTCTTTAAACCGGTTTAGGGACGGATTAGGGATGACCATAGGTAGTCCGCAAACGAGCGTCGCCAAATGTTATCCGTCCGTAATTCGTCCGCAATTAAGGACGACAACTTCAGTCCGCAAACGGTCCGTAATTGCCGACCACTCTGTCGTCCGCAACTGAACGACCAAAATATGGCCTCCGATATGCTGGGAAAATTACCGACGGGTGGCCCGTCGGCAATTGCCAAAGATATTGTCGACCATAGTCATCATAATTGAATCAAGAGATCTTCTTACCAAAGATATGACCCATTGTAATCATCATAATTGACCGATTGTAATCACCTTGATTAAATCACGAGATCTGATATTAACAAAAAAAAAGAGAAAAAAATTCTATTCGATTTCAATCACATCAAAATGTTTAAACTCTCGTGGAGGTTCAAGCTATTGAAACTTTATTCTAAACAATCCTCTTACAATCTTTTAAAATTTAGTAAATTCTAACCCTTGTTTATTTGTTTAGTGTAAAAAACGTTGAAATCAAAAAATTAGACAAACATACTAAATTTTATATTCGGACTGTTAAAACATATTTCCACTGCCATTCTTAACGTCCCTATATATCTCCATCTCACTATTATAACCATACTATCAATTCATCGTATCATTATCATAATAATAATTATATCTTTAATAACCTTAAAATTTAATCACTACTTACAACTTATGAACAATATTCAAAATACAGCTTTGCATTCACCATTTGATTAAAATAATGAGAACAAAATATATTGACAAAAACAAAAATAACAAGATATTATATTTTTAAAAATATTTTAGTTACAATTTTATATATTTTTAAACTATAAAAATCAAATTATTTTTCAATTATATTCATATATTTGGTTAATAGAAAGACAGTAATAACAAACATTTATGTTTATTTTGAATGCAATGTTATGATCAAAGTGTTTTTTATTGGTTTCCTTTTCTACGATGATAAAAATAATAGCTAAAACTAAAACAATTACGTTTTAAAAATACGGTTGAGATTAAAATTTGAAGTAATTATATATGATTAGAAAACTCCAAAAATGTACAACCATTTTATTTGATTATCAAAATTTAAAACATTATTAGGACAAATGAGATTTTTTTAATATATTAGGTTAGAATCACGCAATTCGCGAGATGATATATATAAATATTCCATTTCAATATCAATATTGAAATTTTTCATTGCAATATATATATATATATATAATAAATTTAATAGAATTAAGATTTTCAAAGTAAAAAAAAACATTGGTAAATTTTATATTGATATATTAATATTACATATATAGACTAAAACTAATAACGTTAATATATAAACTTTTTAAAATTATATGGGTTTTTAAATTTTCATTTTCCTTTTCATATTTTAATGGTCCATTTAACTAATAAATATATCAAATGTAATATTCTTTTATTGTTATTGTATTTCAAGATTATATATATAATATGATTTAATTTATTGATAATTTTGAAATAATATTCACAAATGACTGTTTATATATAATAAATGAAACAATTATGAATACGAATATAAATGTTGAATTTAAAAGAGATAAAATCTATTAAATTTCAATTATGAGCACGAATAATAATAATAATAATAATAATAATAATAATAATAATAATAATAATAATAATAATAATAATAATAATATAATTTAAAAATGAATTTTTTCTTTCTAGTTTATGTGACTTCACAAAAAAAAATCATCCTCCTTTTCATTTTTTATATATTATTGATTTTAAAAATGAATTTTCTCTTTTTAATTTAGGTGACTTAAAAAAATCATCGTACTTTATATATTATTGATCAATAAATCCCTAATATATAAGAACGAAATCATCGTAATTTGTTAATAATTTTTAAAATAATTAGTTATCCATAGATCCAATATTATTATATCACGTAAAATTTTTAAATTATGATTTTTTAATTTAAATCCATATATTATATTATATGTAAATATAATCAAAGGTTAAAAATGATTGATATGGAATTTATAAATTTATATATTTAAGAATGCAAAACATTAATTATAGATTGAAAACAATAAATTTAAATATCTATAAAAATATAACATATTTAAATTTTAGAATAAACCCAATGTCAATTAAAAATTATAACAAATTTGAGTCAAAATTCAATAATATTTTAGGAGTGAGGTGGTATCCGTGATTTCACCAAAATTCAGCAAAAATTTATACCACCATTAAATTTGTTCATACACACTTCAAATCATATTAATTTGATTGATAAATGTAGTATACAATCTGCCTCTCAGCATATATTCTAGTTTTTATATAATAAATATATTTATATTGTATGAAATTAATAAAAATGAAATTATCATAAAATTATAATTTTCACTTTTAAAATAATAAAAATATTCTATATATAAATTTTTGGCGAAACTATAAATTTGTCCAAATATATTCGTTTTCCAAAGAAAAAAAAATACTAAACAACATCGTGTCCAATAAAAAAATATGACTTCTCAAATTTTACCAAAAAAATTTAGATACCACATCAAACAAATGAAACAATTAATATATATATATATATACATTTTTTAAATTGGTACATAAAATGTTTGGAAATAATTTAGAATTCGTCTACTTTATTCAGAGACGATTTTTTTAAATTTATATATTCCTTAATAATTTGTACAATTGACTAATTCTTGGACGAAACAAAATATTTAAAGATTTTGAAACGAAAGTTTTTATTTACCTTTTTCTAATTTTTATACGATTGATTTTTCTGGGAAGGTGTCTACGTGACTTTTAAAGATTTTGTAGAGAGAGAAGTGTCCAGATTCAATGAATAAACGTAAGCCTTGGCTCTATAATTCGTATCTTCGTCTTTATTCCCGTGTGTAATGTGGTTTAATAATAGCAGTGCACTTTCACCCTTCTACCAACCAACCATTGTTTGCAATTTTTCATTCCAATCATTTAATTCTCATTAAAATATAAATGAATATCAATATATATATATATATATATATNNNTTGTTATAACCTATTTTTGCATATGAATATGTTTTGTTTCAATTTTTAATTTTCTTTTACAAAACTCAAAATATAATTGTAATAAATAAAAATAATATATAGGGTTAAACTCCTATTCCCACCCAAAATTTACCTACTTTGCTTATCCCTCATGTATCAAACTCATCCTATTTTCCTCTCATGTATCATCCCTAATTCTATTCCCCCCTCAAGTTTTGTAACTCAGCCTATTTCCCCACACTGTTTAAATTTATGTTACATAAACAGAATTTTGACTCAAACCCTAAAAAACCATCAATTTTGACCCGATTTCATACCCAATTTTGACCCGACCTGATACCCAATTATTAACCCGGTCCGGTTTTAATAAAATTTTGACCGGTTTACTGAATTTTGACCCGACCTGATACCCAATTATTAACCCGGTCCGGTTTTAATAAAATTTTGACCGGTTTACTGAATTTTGACCCAACCCAATTTATTATAATTTGACTCGGTTCACTGAAATTTTGATCCGGTTTTGTTGAAATTGACCCGGTTGTAATTTTTTTACAATTGACTAAATCGGGTCAAAATTCAGTAAACCAGATCAAAATTATAATAAATTGGGTAGGGTCAAAATTCAGTAAACCGATCAAAATTTTATTAAACTGGACCGGGTTAATAATTGGGTAAACCTGATTAAATTGAATTTTAATTTGAGTTGGGTCGGGTCGGATCAAAATTGGGTATGAAATCGGGTCAAAATTTTTTACGATACATTATGAATTTTTCCCTCTCTCTAATTTGAATATGATAGATTAACTTCAATTATATAATTGTAATTTGTTAAAACTTTGTGCAAAATTTTCAATAAAATTTCATTTTCAAATTTAATTTTATGATTTATATTAAATCAATTTTTTCTCTAACCTAGTTATCCTTTTATTTAATGTTATTATATATAATTTTAATAATTTTTTTATTAAAATGACAAAGAAGTATAAGTTAATTTAATATAAAACTTGTTAAAAAATTTCTAATTAGTGGTATGTATACATGAATAAATATTATAATCGATCCAAATAAAAATAACATTCATATCTCATGTCTATATTTAGTTATAAAATATGCACTTTAAAAAACAAATATTCAAAATTAAAATATTAAAATGAAATAAATTAGATTGTCATATAGATTTAACTAACAAAAACTAGTTTAAGTTTATAATTATCGAAAACCATGTTAACTATCAAGTAAATATAAAAACTACAACTAAGTACGAACATACCTAACTAGGCGAATATGCTATATAAGTTTTTTTTTCCATTCTCTCTTTTATTTTGCTCAACCAATACCTGGTCTAGAGAAAATAGCAATAAAATTCTTGTAAGAGAAAAAATAGATATATTACACGTATAATTGGTCCAGACAAATTGACTACTAATTAAGGCAAAAAAAAGTACACACAGATAAACTAAAGCAAGTTAAGCCTATAAACTTTAACAGTCTACAAGCGTTTGTGGGTTCAAACAATTAACTTATATGATCCATTAGACAACCAAATTGTGGCTTTCTGATGCAAAAAGTAAGAGATGAAACTAACGAAGAGGGATAAGGTGTTGTGTCACGATAGCACACCTAGGATACACAGGAAAATTCCCTTTCTGGATAGCTATTATCATCCGGATATTATCGTACGTAACACCAATTCGTCCGGATTTCCGGACGGAAAATGTAATCCATAATCCGTATATAATTTTGGATAGAAAAAGTCATTCAGATAACATCCGTAAAATCGATCAATTTATGGACAAAGATTTCTTTGGAGAAGTCATCAAAATATCCGTCGAAAAAGTTGTCGAAAAATACAAAAGAAATGTTGTCGGTATGTTTATGAATGGTTGTCGTCACTGTCTGGAAAGTTCCAAACAATGCAACTCGTCAAGAATGTTTTTCCTCACCAAAAAAATACTATTAAAATTTAAAAAAAAATTTAAAATAAAAAATAAAATTATTACGAATGTTAAATTATTTTAAAAATTTTTATATAACTAAATATACACAAATAACTATTTAAAACGAAATCGAAGGTTGTGCACCGTAGCTATCCTTACCCTAATCAATTGTATGCTTTTTTGTTTTAAAAATATTCTTTAGCGATTCAACTTTTGCGTTATTATATTTCATATTATTCGCGGTGAAATCCAATTGACCTCGAGCGGTGGTCCATCCTCTTTAAGAAGATTTTGAGACACTCGTTTGGATGTCATCTTATGAATATTATTGTGAACTTATTTCGCTTTGGCAATGAATCCAAACCATCCCATTGTTTATGTGTTTGCTCAAACAATTCAAAATATATTGGTTTTGTGCTTTTTTCTTTCGCCTAAATAAAAATTATAATCATGTAGATTAAAAACATATAGTTAAAATATAATATATTCTAAAATCTTCAGAATAATCAAAATGTACCAATTTCCCGTATTTCGCATCGAACGAATGATATAATGATGTATGAACGTTCAATCTGGAACCTTCCCTATCAGTTCGAGATTGACGAGCTTTCTCTTTCTTTTTTTTTTGGCTTTAGGATCATTCCAGTACACACACATTACTTCCTAGACATCGAAAGCTATCCACACAAACTTTCTTTCTTCTCTCGATCATGTTTTATTTCTCTAATGAGAGATTGAAGTATGTAACTTGCAAACCACTCAAATTAGAACTTCACTAGTCCGATAATCTCAGCATTCCAATAAAATTTTACTGAAATAATTTTTATAAATGACTAGTATACACACCTTTCACCAACATCCTTTGATTTTTAGATCAGTGTGCGTCCAGTTGCAACATGATCGGTTGAAATCAGTTTTTCAGTTTTTTTAGTTATGTGCTGAAAAAGTTGATCATAACCAGACCTATAAAAAATTTGAATTAGATTAATATAATATGAGTGGATAATATATTGATTTTTTTCTAAGTATCATTATGTTCTTTCTTTATGGCTAGAAGATAGATGCGAGAGTTTATGTCTTTCTTCATCGATTGTTAGAAATGTTTTGACCATTGGTTTGTGATGCATATAAGATGAAGAATGCTCAACATTTGGTGGTGGGATTGGTTGATAGTATGGATACGACTTATATTGTACCGTCCTAGAGTGTGAAAAAAGGGCAAATTTCATAAAATCCAAACCTGTTATCTAAAAACCTTTTGTTGTTGCGGAGAAGATAGGTCATTAACATTCTTTTTGGAATCATGGCCCAAACGTGATTGTGAACCACCTCCTTTTCTTTTATTATACATTTTAAATTTTAACTTATGAACTTATCGGTAAAAATTTTCAAAATTTTTTAAACATTGAACAAGATTAATCGTGATTCATGGATCAAGCCATAAGCCATGAGCATCTCACCATGGAACTTGGGTTATGATCCCCAAACACCACTCAACGTGGCTCGTAGGCCAACTCACAAAACTCGAGAAATTCATAATATGATGGGCAACGAGCGGAGACAATGAGCGCAAGGAGATTGTAATGACTAGAGGCGGTGGCGATGGTTAGAAGAGGCCGACCAAGGGTAAGGAGAGGATGTTGATCTGAGGCATCACCGATGAAGAGTAGAGTGTGGCGACCAGAGCCGGTGTCGAGAGCGAGGAAAGGTCAAGGAACGAGGAAAAGTAAACAAATTATACATGCCATGAGTGGCTACGATAGTAAAGAATGTAAAAATAATGGACATAATTGAAATGGATCTTGGAAACGACAAAATCAACACGGTTTAGGGATATATAAAAGCTCTCATTTGTACATTTTATAGACTGATTGCTCAATTCATCTTTAATTTACGAACAAGGATTCGGTTTTTGTCGATAGTTTACGGATAGTTCGTCCATCCATTTGAAAATTTAAGGACAAGTATTATATGTTCGAAAATTTTGAACAAACTTGGGATGCCCATCCGAAATTACAGATGGACTCGAGGCTCCCATCCGGAAAGGTTCAATTGTATTGACCGTTTGTCCGTAATTCCAGAGGACTGTCAAGAAACCTTTCGCTAGTTGCTTTCAAGGCACCTCATGAAATCTATGTTCTTGGTACGTGGAGCCTTGTTCTGCATATAACATTTACGCATGGACGTGGAGAGTTGTCCGAATTTCTTGATAGATGGGCGTGTCCATCTTAAAACTTAAAAAACGCAATTTTAAAAAAAACCATGTCAAACTTCGAACTTAAAAACCAATAAATTTTAAAAATAAATAATATTTCGAACTTAAAAAAAATTAAACTTCAAAGAAATAATCTTCAAAATATAAAAGTTTCATGCCTTTCATTAATATAATATTTAACATGAATTTTTAGAGTTTGTTAATTCTTTCGTCGAATGATATGTTTCTAAATTAGATTCAAATTATTTTTTATTTTATTGTTTAACTATTTAATCTTTATTTGTTTAAATTTCTCCTTGATCAAGTTCTTCAATGATCAATGCATCAATCAAAACAATCTCGATAATTTATTCAGCTTGCATTTCCAATTATTGATCTTCGATGTTATTAATATTTTTACCATTTGGAAGTATCTTCAGTGCAACAAGCCAAATTCTAGAAGATCATCTAGTGTGTGGATGTGTAATGTAACAAACTTGATTCGCTTGTGACGCAAGAATAAAAGACTCATTTTTGTATATCTTTGTATTGAGTTGTCTTATATGACACCTAACTTATTTATTCTTGTTTGATAATTGGATCGAACCAATCACATCGGAATAACATCACTTATGGCGACCTAACCTGCACAATGAGAAATATTGTTATAAGTTATGTTATAATCTTAATGATTAACTATTTATTAGATTATTAACAAAGGTAAACCTGAATACTCCAATTGCAATATTACTTTCAAGATCTCGTAAAAGACTCGCTCTTTGCTCGGTTTGCAATAACTTTTACCTTTTACATATGCACCGTAGTTCATTATTGACTTCAAGTTTCCGTGGTCATGATGTGAAATTGTAATCACAAGTAAAATACATTGGCCAACTCGTAACTTTCAAAAATGGATTGCTTAACATGATCTCGCAGTCACAATGAGTGATTGTCCATTTAAATTTCTAAAAATGAGTAATATTGTTATAATAATTCATTATTATACTAACTATTTCATTTTCTTTAAGTTATTGAAGTCAAGATTCAATGATGTTTACATATGTATTCTTCAAGATATCATCAAACATCCTATAATTATTACAACATTATAGATATTCGTAATCGAGTCCTCTTAATTATATATTTATAATTAGTATGTTACCTTTTCAAATAAAATAAATATTCACAATTAAATAGGACATAAGAATGTGTGATGTGTATTCCTACTATGCGTTTCAGTATGTGGCTCAAAGTACTATAACGTAGAAAACGATATTTATTCATTTGCATATTGCTCCAAAATTCAACCCTCTAGATGAGATTTTTGTTTGGCTTTTTTTCTTTAGATGAAACATAAATAGCTCAAATAGATACATTCAACGAAATTGAACTAGAATTTCTAATGCAGTTTCGTGCGGTAAATGAATTGTCAGATGTTCCATAACATCGAAGAATGATTATGGAAAACTTTTCTCCTAGTTAAGTAGTAAAATAACTTGAAATCTACGAATCACATCCACACATAAATTCTTCGCATATAAATCTAAAAACAATATGCCAACACCTGAAAAATTAAATAGTGTAAAAAATAAAAAACTTATTGGATTGAAAATAAGAAGAAATGAATTCTAAGAATCAAATAAACCTCCAAATGCTTCATGTAAATTTTTATCCATCAATTCAGAAAAAGTTACGACAAGTAATCTTTACATGAAGCCATAAAACCTTTCGCTTAGATGTCAACGCACCTTTCAATGTTAAACATATAACCGACAGAAAGTTTCACATAATCTTTTAATACTTTCACCAATTTGTTTTTTTCCCTCATTCTTTAGTATGAATTTGGAATTGGAGTTTTAGCATCATTAGTTTACACGAGCAGTATTATTTCAAACCATGTGTGATTTTATATTATTCTTCATTTTTCTAATAACTTTCAACACCGATGTTACCAAAAAAAGTCTTCTATATGTTACATCAAAATTATATCGAGGCTTTAGTTTTTCCAATACGATAGATCCAAAAATATAATTTTCTTCTACCAATTATGGGTGAAAATTTTTGGATTACAGTTTCCTTCGCAATCGATATTCCTAGGAGCGCATAAAGCAAGAAGGTGCTTATATGAACTACATTTTTCTTAAAGTTTTTCTTGTTACGTTGTAGTGTATCATCAATGGGAAAAAGATAATAACAATCAAGCCAACTTACCATTCTTCCGTGTTTCAACTGGAAAGCATATATTTCATCAATACAATACGGTCAAGCCGCTCTGCCATGTGTTGTCCATACAGATAACATACTTTAAGCTGGAAAATCACTTATATTCAACATTAGAGCACCTCGTAATATAAACAATCACGTCGTGTTGAGACATCATACACTTGAAACCTCTCCTAAAATATTTTTATTCTTCAATCATTGGTCGAATAAATATATCCAAACTTATCTTAGGATGTTTAGACCCGAGGATCAGTATTGTTAAGAATAAAAACTCTTTTTCCGTACACATGTTTGATGGTAAACTGTATGGGACATACAATCGACCATAACGAAGACATTCCAAAAAGACTAAATCCATATATTCAATTGCAAATTCAGGATATACCCTGTTAATGTGTTTCCATTCCTCATTATCTAAAGGATGACACATTTCTCTTTCACGACCTGAGTGCTCGGCATGTCATCTCATGTTACTTGATGTTTTGTTATTTTAATACAATCTTTTGATTTTATTTGTAATTGTTAAATATCACATAAAGTGATATGAAATCAATTTTCTTTTTCTTTTCAAATAAAAATGATATGTTCTGAAAAATTGAAAATTGCTCAAATATTATGACTCTATTGCATTATCTTCTTTGTCTCATAATAGGAATCTATTGCATTATTATCTTCAAATAAATAATTTCTCATTAATTTTGATATAGAATCTATGTAAGTCTTAAAATGATTATTGCTTTTCTTCAAATTCAGCATACATGCACACAATGAAAATTGCAAAAGACTCATTGTACAATCATCATAAATTGGATGTATAAAACCTTTTAACATCTAAAAAAATCTTTATGCATCGTTATTCATATCTTTTTCAATATTTTTTATTTCTTTCACCGAAAATATTGTGTGCCATTTCCATATAATAATTCATTTCTATATCTTAATACAACAATTATCTCATTATTTGCAATGCCCTATTAAAACTTCAACAACATTAATATTCCGTGGTGAAAAGTTCTCCCCATGAGATAACCACATGAATTTATTGGAATAAAACCTCTTAAATAAAGATGATCCACACAATACTCTTGTTCATAAATTGTTTATTTTTGAATTTGACGCAAGGACAAACCAAGTCACCGGTTTCGTTGTAAACTTGTTGATTTGTCGCCATCTTCATGAGATATGCATCGCCTTCCATAAACTCCTTCGATATACCTTGAGTTTTCGGATCAATTCTTTTGTACATACATTTTCTTGAAACAAAAATATTTGATCTCGATGATGATATCATTATAATATGAAATAAAAAATTATATAAATTAAAATATATTTTTTTTTAAACGAAGAAAGATTTAGTGTGGGCTATATAAGAAACTTTTGGAAATTTAATGATGGATTATTCATGGATGGGGACACATTAGGGACTAAACTCGAGGAGTCACTAAACCACCAACATTTTCTGATGAATCGTCTATAAACCTTCTGCAATTTTGGACGGTTTTCCATACCATAAATCCTATCCGAAACCATCCAAAATTTACGGTCTAAAGTAAACGCACATCCATAATTTCCTTACAAACATGATATCCATACGGAAATTCAAGAAGATTGTGTCTCTTGTTTGGAGATTTTAAACAAACCTGTTTTCTAAGTAGTCTTGCCATTCGTAAACTGTCTAGGATCCGTCTAGAATTTTTATTCGAGAATCGTGATTTTCTAGTAGTGAACACACACATAAAAATGTAAAAGTAAAGAGTTACATAAGCTATGGAGGCTTTAGGGTTGGTAGTTAGGTAGTGGAAGTACGTATTTTATCAACCCTTAGAAATTTCAGTTTCATGGATTTGTTTCATAAAAACCCAAACATGGGTACGCTACTAACCTTTATAGGATTGAGGATGATAAGAGATTCAAATTTGAATGTACAAAACATCCACAATTGATTCACACCAAGATCGAAACCCGTTATAAACTCCTTGATGTGATCAAAATCATGGAAAAATTTTGTCTCTCTATAACTCCAAAACTCTTTTGGATTCTTTCTAATTGTGTTCGGGTTATGCATTAAGGTATATTATAACACCTAAATGACGACTAGGTTAATTAAGAATTAGTTATTTCTAAACCACCCATAAATATTCAATAGGGAAAATAAAAAATACACTTGCTATGCTATTAGGACTTCAATCCTACCCTTCCCTCAAACACAAATCTCAACTTCAACTTTACTCTTATAATATTGATAACCCCATATTGTCATTGTCTTTTAGTCGATAGTTTTCTCTCTCCTCTAAAGCACCTCAATTTCTCTCTCTCTCTCTCTCTCTCTCCTCTAACGCGAAAATTTTCTTCTCTTACTTCAGATTCGCCTCGAGTAGCTTCAAATCCGCATCAGATATTCCAATAATAGCTTTAAATAGTATCAGATTCACCGTGAATAGGTTGAAATCATATTGTGATCAACAAAGAAGCTTAGAATTAAGTACGTTTTGCAGAAAAGCTTAGTATATATAGTGAGCTTTTTGTGCTTCTTTTTTGAATTGGATAATCTGAGTGAGTAGTGAGTAATTTGTATAGATTCAATTCTCCCTTTGTCAAAACGAGTCTTATACTGATGTAGTCAAAATGAGTCACCGAGTGAAATGAAGTCAAATGATTGCAGTGAGTCACAAAGTCTCATTGAGTCGCACGGTCCCACTGGGTCACAAAGTCATATTGAGAAACATGGTCACAGAGGATTACAGAGTCGCATTGGGTCACAAAGTCTGATCGAGTCGCACGGTCGCACTAGATCACAGACTCATATTGAAACACATGGTCGTAGTGGGTAACACAATTGCATTCACAAAGTCTCATCGCATCGCACAATCGCACTAGGTCGCAAAGTCATATTGAAACACATGGTCATAGTGGGTCACAAAATTACCCTCTTTTTTATGTTTTTATTATAGGTGTAATGGATTGAGTGGATGAAAAAATAACACTGATTTATTTTTTGTATGATAGCAAATGGGAAAACACAAATGGAAAATTTTGAATGGGTTGGTAGAGTTTAGGAAAACCAGAGAGTATTTTTCTATTGTCCTCCAATTAGTTTGATACAAAGATGATGGTGGCATAAAATACAACGAAGTTGAACTTAAGCTATATGTCCAATATTTGTCAAAATAGGAAGTCAACATATATAATGAATCACAATCATCTTATTTGTTATATGTTCGAATAAGAGAAATTCACCACCATTGTATATGGAAATAGAATCGACAAGTGTAAAGTGTGAAATGGAAATTGAGAGGGAAGTTGAGCCTTTAAATCCTACTTTTGGAAGCATTGCTAGAAGAGGTGAGAATGGAGGTGTCTTAGATTACGAGGACTATGTTATTGTAGGTTCAAATAAAAAAAGTAGAGTTGGGAGTAATCTGACAGAAATAGTAAATATTTTGGATTCGGATAATTCTGATAATGAACATATACCAGCGAGTTAAGAGAAGATGGTGGTTGTCCCATGAATATAGTCGTTTATGAATTTATGGTTTGTGACACTAATGAAATTGATACTAACATGATAAAAGAGCATAAGGATGGTGATGGTGATGATGATGGTGAGAATAACTTGGAAATGGTAGTTTACGAGCATTCGAACAATCTAAATTCAGTCTTCCGGTTAGAATATGGATTGCAATTTAAAATTGGGTAAGATTCTGAGAGTAAGAAGGGTGTACAAGCATTTGTAAGGGAGGGTTCACTTGAAACTTCTTTTAGATATGCAACTTTGAGTTCCGATTTGAAGCTGTGGCAAGTATGATAAAATTTTTCCCGAAAGTAGTTGTAAGTAGAAATTACCGTGACAGCAATCCTGAATTCCAAACGGTTTAATGTGAGATTACACTATCTCATTCATAAATGTTCACTTGTATCTAAATTGAAAGAAGCTACAAAGGGTACTAGGAAATTTGTTAAAGATCATTTGAATGCGGAATATGTCGGCAAATATGAAACACCTCAAGCAAAAGAATTGATGGCTCGTGTAAAATCAAACTATGATACCAATGGAATTAGGGAAATGCGGTGCTCAAAAGGATATTCATGGTAATTACTTTGATCATTATAGGAGGCTTCCAGGGTGGTTGCACATGTTTTCAGAAAGAAATCACGGATCTGCCACAAATCTTTAACTGGGCAATGATGATAAAAACTTCAAATACCTTTTATGGATGTAGGAGCGGCTATAAAAGATGGTGAACATCACCAATATCCTCTTCCTTGGAGAATAGTCGATAGAGAGAAGGACAAATCATGGACGTGTTTTAGGTCAAAGTTGAAAGAGGTGATGTCGGATAGACATGATGTCATTGTGAAATATGATCGCCATAACAACTTGATAAAAGTAGTCAAACAAGTATACAAAGAAGCTGATCATGGTTTTTGTGCGCATCATATATCGTAAACATAAAAATCTACGTCAATAAAGGCCAAGGTAGAAAGAGTTCAAAAGGTGATATTGTGGTGGAAATGTTTCCAAATGTGCTGCAACAGACATGGTGAACAAATTTGAAGAGCTATTTAATTATTTGAAGGTCAGGTACAAATATGATCATTGTGACCTATTTGATCATTGTGATCTCTATGACCTTTGTGACTGTTTTGACCATTAAGTGGGAAACATGCAAATTTAAGGGTGAAAGGTATAACTTATTAACCACTAATGAGGCCGAATCAATAAATTCCACGTTGAAGACGTCAAAATTTTTTTAGGTCCTGGCACTTTTAGATATTTGTTTGGGAAAGATAGTGGAATGTTTTAATAGGTATAGGTTGGAAGCAGCTACTGGTGATGATTATCAAAAGTTAACACCGTATGTTGAGAAAATGTTACATAAACGGTTTGGATAGGCATCCAAATGTGAGGTTACTGAATTGAACATGTTGAGTGTATGAGGTGAGAAATGAGAAGGGTAGAAGATTTTCAATGAGTATTCACAAAAGAACGTGCGACAAAAAAATGTTTGAATAAGTATCTATGTATTCATGCAATTGCGGCTACACATAAGGTTGAAAAAGGTCACAAGATACCAGAATTATGTTCAACATACTACCTACAGACATGGCGTTTGGCTTACAAAGAAACTCTATATCTAGTTCCTGATTGCAGTGATTAGAACATTCCTCTTCAATATTCTAAAGTTACGGTTCTACCTCCTATGTTGGGTGAGAAAAGGCAAAGTGGGAGGTCTAAAGAGAATCGTTATCTTATACCCAATGAGGCTCAAAGAAAACCCCATCTTCGTCGAGATAAACTGGTTCAAATGCCAGCATCACTGACAGTGTTTGAAACGTGACAACCTAGACAATGCCAACATAAAAAAAGAAAGTTTTGTTAGTTTGTAATATTGTATAATTTCGACTATTTTGCATGGTTACGTCCTTTCATCCTTCTAAATCGATAAATTCATCAAGTTCGCATCTATTTTTTCTCATTGACGCAAAAAGACTATTGTGACCCATGCAACCCATGCGACCTTTTCGATCCATGCGACCCTTGTGAATGTGACCCATGCGATCCTTGTAACATATGCGATCCTTGTGGCCCATAAGGCCCATGCGACCCTTGCGAATACAAACTTTGTAACCCATGTGACATGTTGTTTCGATGTTAGAATCCTACCTTTTCGAATGCCAGCTATGCCTTTTTTGAATGCCAGCTATGCCATTTTTCGGATACGTGTCTCTATGACACACTCTCATCTATCCATACATCTTTATCTTTAAAGGTTCCTCTAGTTCTCTAACTCTCACCATCTCCAATTTGAGATTTAAATCCATCTCTCTCCTCTCTTCGTCTATGTCTCAAACCCCAAATTTTCTGAAAAATCTTTGTGACCTTCGTGAACTTTGTGACCTTTCTTATTCCGTCACGAATGTGACATGGTGGACGTAGGGCATCGTGTTGTCTCTGTGTTACTTGATGTGGTTAATCTCAAGTAATAATTACCTAGATTAACGCTTCCGCAAGAATACGGATCGTATAGTACCAAGGTCGAAAACGAGGAATCGATGCAACTCTAAAGTTAGTAAACCAACTAATTAACGAATTAAATTCAATTAACTAAATACCAAAGGTTTCGAGAGATGCACAATGATGCAATGAAGTTCTAACAAGATCATATTCAAGAAATTCAAGTCTTTTCTAGGGAATGACTCTCTCGATGCCTAAACCCACTATCTAGCATGTGTACTACTAATCCCCCAATTGTGTAATCTCACCTACTAGATGCATTAAGATGGCTATCCTAGTTCCTAAATTCAATTAACCGACTTGCCAAGGTTCTAAATCAATTGAGACTTCATATCATGGCTACATTCCAAAATCCAATTCATCTCCCAATGCAATTAGATTTTTATAAACATTCATTCAAGCTACCAACAAGAATAAAAGCATTACGAACAACCGATTATTCCGAAACGGACAAATATTATAACCAAGCATTAAGAACAAAACTTCACTATATATCGGCAAAACTCTCTAACCCGTGGCTATGGATCTACTCGGACATGGACTTAGAAAATAAAACACGAAAAATAACTATATTCAACATGGATAAAGAACAAGATCCCTCCCTATTCTATTACCCGCTTCTTTGCCTCGTCTCTATCCTTATTTTACGTTCTGCTCTCTCTCTACTCTCTCTCTTTTCTCTTCTGCGTCTGTGTGTCTACGTTTCTCTCCGAATGCCTCTTCACTCTGCCCCATTTCTTCCCCTTTTCTCGTTCTTTTCTTTCCTTTTCTTTTTCTTTCCTCTTTGGCTGAGTATTTCCATTCTTTCTTGTGAGTTTCCTGGAATGTTTAAGCGGCTGAATCTTTCCTTTTCTTGATCAGTGCATACAGGTTCAACATGCCCGACCAGGCACAAGAGTAAGCTCGGTCGGGCACATCGTCAAGTCACAACCCGGTCAGGCTTTTCCTATGCCCGTGTCGTGCTGTACGGTTGGGTGTTGCTTCTACTCATGAGCCCGATCGGGCTGGTTGTGCTACAAGGTCGGGTGTTGCTTCTGTCTCATGAGCCCGGTTGGGCTGGTAGTGCTGCACGGTCAGGCGCTTCATTCTCCTTGTATGCTCGGTCGTGTTGATGGGGTGAGATCGGTCGGGACTCCATCTTCCATATGTGCCCGATCGTGCAGATGGGTGTAAATCGGTCGGGCACTCCATCTTCCATATGTGTCTTGTCATGCTATGCATTGTGCTCGGTTAGGCACTTCATTCCCCTTGTGCGCCCGGTCGTGCTGGATTGGATGATGTAGGGCATTTGCTCGTATTCGCTCGTGTTTGCTCGTGTTTTGTGTTTGATGTCTTCATTTCCTACAAATATACGAGAAAACGCTGAAAGAGGACTAAATTATGCTTAATGCTTGGTAAAGTAACTATGAAGATGAACTAAAATACTGTAACATAACAGATGTTATCATTACTCAATTTCGGGATAATCGGCGGACTCGGTCTTTACGCAATCACACACAAGTCTCTACAATGTGGAAGGAGGCCATCGTGTTGTCTCTGCATTAGTTAAGGTCTGGATAATCGGTGGACTCAGTGTTTATGCGGTCACCCACAGTCTTTACAATATCGACGGTGGCCATCATGTTATCTCCGTGCTAGTCAAGGTTAGGGTAATCGGTGACAGTCACACACGAGTCTCTACATTGTAGAAGGAGGCCATCGTGCTTTTGTGACATTTTTTTTCATTTTGTGACCTTTTTTACCTTTGTGACCTTTTGTGATCTTTTGTGACCTTTTTTTCCCTTTTGTAACATTTTTTATTTTAGATTTTTATTATTGTTGTTATTTTGGGTTGTACACGTTACAAATAAACAGAATTCAATCAGTATAAATCCATAAATTCATCGAGTTCACATATATTTTTCCTCATTATGTACAAAAGGAGTACTATGACCTCTGCGACCTTTCAACCCAATATCACGGGAACTCATCTGACTCATGTGTACCAATATGACCCTCGTACGACCCTCAATTCGCATAAATTAGTATGATGTATATTTAAACATTGAAAATGTCTTATTTTGCATGGTTTATGTCCTTTCATTCTTATTCGTCGTGTTCGCATCTATTTTTCCTAATTATACGAAAAAGGACTACTATGAACAATGTGACTATGCAACCCATGTGTGTCTCTTTAGAAATGTCATTTTCAAATTTTTTTAAATTGTAGATGTTTAATTAAGAATCAAAATTGAAATTTTCTCAAATTCATCCAACGAGTTCTTAAAATACTACTATTACTTTTGAAACATATTTATTTGTTCTACACATCTGGTGACGCATTGGAAAAAATATGTTTTAACTATTGTTTAACATTGTAAAGTATCTGAATTAACATGATTTATGTTCCTAAATGCATTGAAAGCACAATTTAAACGTCCAACATAATTTTTGCTCTTTACCTTTTGACCCAATATCACGGAAACCCATCTGACTCATGCGACCCAATATGACTCACGTGCGACCCTCAATAGACATAAATTAGTAAGATGCATATTTAAACGTTGAAAATGTATTATTTTATATGGTTTACGTCCTTTCATCCTTATGAGTATGAATTCAAAATCATCATTTCTCATAGTGTCATAAGATTCGTATTTGGTGCTCGTATCTTTTTGTGAAGGCTTTTATTTTGCCACCTTTCAGCCTTAAGTCTTTTCTGTCTTGTCAGCACCTTTGGGATTTGCCGCCTTTGATTTTTGTTTAGGCAAATGAAACCCGATGTTGATGATTATTTTCTCTGATTTCTTTATTTCCTTCATTAATTTTCTGCTCTAATATTAGAGGGATTGTCGCTTCTTGTCTTTCAGTTTTAGCCTCTTCTTCAGCTTCAGCTTCAGCTTCAGCATCACCTTCTTCTTCTTCATTAGCTTCAGCCTTTACAAATCATTCATTTTCATCAGCTTCAAATATGGGTGGAACATCCACCACCTATATTGCTTTTTCACCCTTACTCTTCTTCCACTTACTCCCCTTCTCTTTCTCATCAAGAGCTGCTTTTTGCGTCAGCAGTTTGAAGTTATAGATGTCCTCCTAACAAATATACTTTGGATTTCTGTATGGATTCCATCCATATCTAAAAATCTAGGTCGTTTCATCCCTCGTAATACTACATATCATAAATTAAATCTTCCTCGTCGCCTTCAACATGAAGAATACTTCGAATTTCCTACAAAAACAACAAATAATCATTGTGACCTTTGTGACCCTTGTGACCTTTGTGACTCTTTTGACCCTTGTGACAATTGTGACCCTTGTGTATTTGTTACCTTAGAATCTCCGATCTTCTTGATCTTGTCTACACACTTTGGGTTCAAATTGAATTTAACTCGCTTCTTGCACATCCTTGGACATGATGGATCGGCATCCATAAGATCAACGTACCATGAGTAGGATCATGAAACCACCACAATGCCATTTTGGTTTCGGTGATTCCCCACTAACGCGCTCGTGCAAAGTATCCACAAGCTTTTCAAATGTGTAAAGCCCCCATGAAAAACCTTCACAAAGTTCCAAGTCATCAACCATGTCAACCAGATCATGGTTGATAGAATTATCTGATGAAGGCTTGTGATCCAGAACTTTCCATAACACCATCAAAATTACCAACATCTTCCGGTTGGCAGAATTCTTCGCCTTCATAAGCTTTCACTCACTTGTGCGATGGTCACCTTTCCACGGTCGAAATTTTTCAGTCTGAATTCATCACACCTTTTGTACTTCCATCCTTCGGGTTAGGGTCCGCAGTTCAATCTGGTAATAGTACATGCTTCACTATAGAGTACCATGGGAACACCGTTTACAATAAAGCATAACTCCTTATTGTCTCGTATAATCACCAAGTTGTTTAATAAGACATAATTTGAACATTCGTCAGGATGGAATCACATTGGTAATGGAATATATGCCTAAATTATGATTTCTTGTTGAAGTAATGTCACTGACCTTCATTTAACATTCCTCTTAACTTATTTATTGTTTCAAAAGGATAACACTTGGTGTCTTTAACATTCCTCTCAACTTCTTTGGTATTATGTCATGTGCTTGAATTGATAGAGAGACTTTGGCTTTGGCGACACCTAAAAAATTACCAATTAAGAATACATTAGACTTCTACTGACTTAAGCAACCCTTTCAACTCAAGCGACCCTTGCAACTCAAGAGACCCTTGAGACTTAAGTGACCCTTTAGACCCAATGAGTCGCTTGAGTCGAAGAGGGTCATGGGTCTCAAGCGACTCACTGAGACTCCTGATCATCTTTGACTCAAGTGACTCGGTGAGACTCATGACCCTCTTCGACTCAAGCGACTCATTAAGACTCACAACCATTTCAATTCAATAAACAAATTTTCATTCAATAACATAATCCCTAATGTATTTCATTTGCAACGTAAAACCCTAGAAATTGATCCACTCCCAGACGCCAATGAGGATTGACTAGTGTTCTCTTCTTCATTACTAATCCTTGTCATTTATTTGTTACTTTATCACTTCAAAATTTCTTTGCTCTCAACTTTGAAATTTTCTTATTCCTCATTTGGAACTCGATCATTGCTCTCAATTTCGAGATCGCTTCTCGCTCCTTGTTCTCAACTTTTTCCTTGAAATAGGTTTCGTTTCGAAACGTCGCCAAACCGTTTGTATTTTCTCCATTTTTTCATTTTTATCCTCAGATTTTCAAGGGTACACCTGAAGCAAGGATGCCCTAGGAGGGCATCCATGCTATTTCGCCTATTCAATAATTACGCTTTGGACATTGGGCTAATTCAAAATTCACCCTCTTTTAGAAATATAAATTATGGGAAAAAATGGAACATAATAAAATCGTCCAATAATAGGATCTTGTCTGTAGGTATACATATAGAAATCGATCCTTCAGCTAATGGTGGAACACTTGTGTCATTCTCCACTTATAGGTTGAAATCTTATTTCCTCAATTTCTATTGATTTTCAACCCTTGCAACATATTGCAGATGTAAAAGCTAACGTCGTTATATAATACCCACATAAAGAATAATATTGGCCAAAGAAATCATGAAAACACTTTTCATATAAGTCATACATTGTTTCGTGTCCTTGACAGTTGTAAGATACTCCTTGAAATTTATCTTCTAATGTCTATTCTTCTTAGGGAAGAAACACCCAGTGTGGATATGGTCGACCTTGCCCTCCTTGACTGAGTTTGGTCACACCATCTTTAGTCGCGTTAGACTTATTCTTGGGTCATTTCCTTGTCTTTCCTCTTCTTGGAAGAGGAGACGACGACCATCACAGCTCAAGATCCCTTAAACACTTCTAATGTTGTTTGATTCTCATAGTCAATAGCAGATTCACACTACAAAAAAACAGGTGTTTTCCAAAGGAAAAACCCATTGGAAAACGCCTAAAATCCATTGATAATAGCATTTTTCAATGGACGGCAATGGATCCGCGACCGTTGGGAATCGCTCGCTACAAATTGGGATCCGTTGAGATTCCCAACGGCGTTGCAACGAACAATATTTGTTGCAAATTTTTAACGGACGTCCAACGGATGACGCCGTTGGCATTTTGTAACGTATGCTTGTTGAAACAATTTATGACAGATGCCCGTTACACAATTGCAATGGATGGCCATTAAAATATTGTAACGTATGTCCGTTATAAAGTTTTAACGGACGTTCGTTGCCATCCAGGCAGAAAAAAGAGGGGGATTTTAAAAGTTTCAACGGATTTCCGTTGGAAACTGGCGGGGAAGGAAAACGAGCGTCCGTTACAAATTGGCAGAAAATGGTAACGGGCGTCCGTTACCATTTGGCAAGAAAATGGTGTCTAACGGATGCCTGTTAGAAATTGCAACGGGCATCCGTTGGAAAATTGTTAAAAAATATAAAAAATAATAAAAATATTTACAAAATAAAAAATTTTTAATTAAAATAATAAAATTGTTTAAAAAAACATTAAACCTAATTCTACTACATTTCATTTAAATCGGTTGGTCCGATATCATCTCCACGATCACCAGTACCTCTAGAAGGCGTTGCATCCGAATCGATACCCGCTTCTTGTCGCAGTGTTGATTCCCTCACCTGGCCGGATAGCAACTCTATGACGCTCTCCAACTGTTGTATTTGGGACCTGCACCATATGGATTGGTTGTTAATGCTTCATAAATAACTTATTCATTTCTTTCTACTTGTGCATCTTGCACAATATCTCTAACGCCGCAATTTTCGCCGTGAAAAAACCAAATTTCGTAATTCTCAATGAAACCCACCTTGTAAAGATGTTTGCAAACCATTTCTTGACTTTGATACTTCATGTTTTTGCATCTTTTGCATGGGCATAACATTGTCACGCGTTCTTGACATAAAGGTTGCATCGATGTACAACTCATGAATTGCTCCAATCCGTGTAAGAATTCTTGTGTAATCTCTTTGGTTATGGGATATTTTCTTCTAAATTTTGCTTGTAGACAAATTCCCCCTTAAAAACTTTTCAAATCAACCTTAGAACTAAACACTCTATCTAGTCTTCATTAATCTTTGTATTTTATTAAGTATCATATTAAGTTCTACAATTTTATTTTATATTTACATCTTTATTTTGTATTTGAAACACAAGTTTTAGTTCTTTTTAGAACTAGCATTACAGTTTTGTAAGTGATTGCAAAATTATTTTTTGGTTTATCAAGTATCAATTCCACAAGATCTTTGTGATACCATCCATCATCTGATCGTTCTTAATTCGAGTTATTCGAGGGGGTTAAGATCTATCATCATTATTGTTGATTATGTGAGCATAATTTATCATTTCTATTTGACTTGGGGTGAAAGAACTTGAATAACTAAATAAAGAATTTCGATCAATGTGAACATTAAGTGGTATCAGAGCTCACTTTCTTATTAGGATTATCATGTATATCTTTTATTATTTTGTATCGTATTTAATTTTTTATTTGAATTTTAGTTTTGACGAATTTAATCACACCTCGTGTGAGTTCAATATCAAGGAACCATGTAATATATATATATATATATATCATTCCTTTGAAAAAAATATATACAACTGATTCAAAGGGATAAAAATATATATTTGGTCTGTAGACATGAGAAAACTTTGTAATCTTTGTTGTATTTTGTTAAGTTGTTTCATTTAACTTTTGGATTTGTAACGAAAGATTGGATTGAATTTGACAAGTGTATATTTGGCTTTTGATATGTCAAAAAATAAATAAAAAAATTGGTATCTCTTCACCCTAGCTTTCGTACTAATTTGTATTCGGAACACGAAGAGAAAAACATGGGAGATAAGAAAATATTTAAGTGAAAAACTCTTTGTATTTTGTGAGGTTAGATCAATTTCCTTTACTATCTCTAATTTTAACTTTAAGCTAGCATGTTATTTTTATTGTGATAAAAAGGAACAAAAAGGGCAAATGATCAAAATAAAAATCGTAATGAAATTTAAGAGAGAAACAAAATCGATTTGAACAAATTTAAAATGAAAATCTTGATGATTCATCTCGAGCGTCTAATGTTAGGAAGAATTGAATTATTACTACAAAGGTTTAAACTGAGAGAGGAGGATAGACCCGTTGTTGGTCAACGATGACACAAAATATGCATTATCTTCAGTGGGAACCGCCTCTGATTTCCAGCAATGAGATCCAACCAGATTTCGTCTATGATGAGGAACTAGAGCAACCTTAGAGACCACAAAATGACTACCAAGGACTATGCCAAATGGATGATGACATCTATGACATTTGACTTGAGATTTTAGCAATTTCTAGGAAAAATAATGTCGCCATATATCTTGAGCGGGAGGATAAGACATAGATGATTTCAAGCTGCAAAACAACTTTGAGAGGGACAAGGTGCAATCGCCCGCTTCAACAGCCATACCTTGACAGTGAATCAAACTTTGGTGACAAGACAAAGGAATAAATACATGCATATTTCTACATGGTACAAAATAAGACGGTCATGAGAAGGCAAGTTTTGCCTCAATATTATCATCGAGACACTCCTCGAAAACTCTAGAAATTGAGACAAAACAACTAGAAAATAGAAGAGTATGACAAAGAGATAAAAAAAATTGTGTTGTTATGAGCCAACTCGTACAAAGACGTTGTACCGACGATGGATCAAAACGATGATCTGGTATGACGAATGGACAATCAAAATTGACATTGAGCGGGAGAAAAACAGTTATGCCTCCACTAGTGTCAACCAGGAGATGGAGGATCAAAATCCTGTCAAACAAAATTTACTAGTAGTAAGACGAGTTATTATCCTACGGTCTCAAGAAGAAGAGATGGTCAAGCAAAAAACATCTTTTGTACCAGATGTTTTGTAAAGAAAAAAGTATGTAGTCTTATCATCAATATCGGTAATTGTACTGATATCACTAGTTCTTTGATTATATAAAAGTTGGAATCGGTAACTCGCCAACACCCCAAGCCATATCGACTCCAGTGTTCGAATGAGAGTGGAGCGAAAAAAGATGTAGAAGCAAGTCTGTGTACCTTTTCTTATTGAAAAAATATAAGGATAATATTTTATGTGATGTTTTACCGCATGTCGAACATTTCTACTCAATTATCCATGGTATTTTGACACCAAAGCGCAACATGACCTTTACACCAATGAGTATTCATTCAAATTCAACAAGAAAAATTCGGCTTAGTTTCAATGGTGCTAGAATAGGGATATCTAGATCAACTACAACCGGAAAATTCTGAAAACAAAGTCATAAATATGTGAAGGACCATGAGTTAGATCATTCAAAATGTGAACCCTTGATAAAAATAAAGTCACAATCATCAAAAAGTTGTTTTTAATGTATCAACGTTTGTACTTTTTAACAATGATTACTAATGACTTAACAAGTTCTCTTTTGAGTATTTGAATGATGTTTGCAGGAAACGGTGATGTATTTCTCAAGGAAAATTTGGATGGATTACCTCTAGTTCACGGAATTGAACATCATATTGGTTTCGTTTTCGGTGTAATAATTCCGAAATAAATCAGTGTATTGATTTAATCTCAAAAATCGCAAGAAAATTGTATAATCTTTGTGAACCGGTGTAGATTCATATGTAGGAAGAATGATTTCCAATCCAACAAAAAGCTAAGCTGAGAGCGATTGGTTCATTCAATGTATTATTGATATTAAAAAAATGAAGTATATCATATTGACCTTTTAAGTGAGTATAATATTAGTAAACCATTCAATATTTGTGACTTTGCTCATTTCTTCCATATTCCACATTTGAACATAAATCTTTTTCAAGAATAAGAAGATGATGAAGGCCACATCTGGCTTTGAAGACTCTAACCCCATCAAATGTCAATCAAACAACATGACATAGTCATAACAAAATACAAGTGTTCAATGTAACCAATTTCAAGTATACATGGTCAAGAATATGATATGATTTGCACTATAAAGAAAAGATGGTTCAAAACAATATGGAAAGCTCAGAGTGGTAAATTTTATTCAAGTACGAAGGAAGAAAATTATACTCGATTGAATATCAAAAGGCTTGGATCAAATGCTCATCATAATAGAAATGCTCGGATCAAGCAACATACCAACATAACGTAAAATGAAAGTCATAGAGGGTCGAACATTTTGCTTAAAAACTCAAACTCACTTAAATTTTGCATAGATTTTACTTGGATACTACAAAATCTACTTGAAAACTCTTCAAATCAACTCTAGAACTCAACATTATCTTTTTTTCAGCATTATTTGTATTTTTTATTAAATACTTGGTTTGTTGTAGGTTTTATTTTTTATGTTCTTCACTTTATATTTGAAATATAACTTTTGATAATTTTAATTTTAGAGGTTTTATCTTTTATTATTCTTAGAAATAGCATTAAAGTTTTATGAGTGGTTCGGATATTCTTTATTTAATTATCAAGCATTGATTATGCGTGAAATTTGTGTCATCTTTCAGCATTTTTCCGTTGCTAATGTGATTTATTCGACGGTCTAGGATTGATCATTTTCATCGTTGATTGTGTGAATCTCGTTTGTCATTTCTAACTCACTTTCACTACCTATTAAGTAGTTTTGAACCGGGATTACATCACCAATGAGACATTTGAAAGAATTCATTTATCTTTATACGAATTCAAATCCTAAAAAACTATTTTAAATTACATAAAAAATAGAGGATCGTGATAAATACTTGTATCCATAGTATACGTAATGCAACAGAATTGATCTTCTCGTTCTACATATAACTTCCAAAATCTTCACACAGATAGGATGTTTGAAAAATATGAGATTCTCTGCAGTATTTTTATTTTACATGTGATAATTTGAAATCAGATTACTTGATTCAAATGAGCCAAAACGGCTAAATATACAAAAGTTCAAAAGTTAGACCTAATTACAAAAAGACTTATATACCCCTATACATGTATCCTTTACACGCCCCCTCAAGATGGAGCACCCTCGGTAAGTCCAATCTTGGAACACAAGAGCTGAAACGGAAGTCTCGGGAGAGGCTTCGTGAGAATGTCCGTGAGTTGATCCGCGGCTCGTACATGAGTAACCCAAAGAGTATTGGACTCGACCAGGCCGCGGACGAAGAGATAGTCTAGCGCCAAGTGCTTCATCCGGGAGGCGAGAAAAACGGGCTAGGCGATGGAAGTGGGGCAAGGGAGGCACGAATTAGGGTTTGGGGATCTAGATCTAGGGTTAGAACAGTAGATCTATGATTAAGAATGCGGATTTAGGGTTTGTAGGGGAGGAGATCGGCGATGGAGCAGCAACGGAGCGCGGCGCGGGATGAAGGAGGAGCGGCGACCCGGAACGCGGTGAAAGCGGGCCGGCGGGAGGAGTGGAGAACGACGGCCTGAAATTTAGGGTTTTGGTGCGTTTTCTGTTTTGGCAAGGGTTGTAAGTGACGATACGACGGCTAGGGAGGGAGGAGACGGATGAACGGCCGGAGGATAGGGAGAAGGTGATCGGCGGCCGCAAGAAAGGGGGGAGATCGGCGGCGGCGGCGGTTGGAGAGGGGAGGAGAGGCGGCCGGATTTTTAGGAGAGTTTGTTACGTCATTAGACTTATAGCTCTGATACCATGATAATTTGAAATCAGATTACTTGATTCAAATGAGCCAAAACGGCTAAATATACAAAAGTTCAAAAGTTAGACCTAATTACAAAAAGACTTATATACCCCTATACATGTATCCTTTACAACGTGTCTATAAGATATGAATCGTACATAAAAAAACAAATCTCATCTATATACACACGTGGACCAGAGATCATGAAACGAGAGTTACCGGTTAATTATCCGTTTCTCAATTATATCATTTAATTCTGCCCATCATAAAATATAAACAATACAACCAAAGGTCTCTATACATATAATCCTTCACATTCATTTCAACCGAACTCCAATTTAATTAAATTTAAATTCAATCATATTTAATTTGGAATAAACCGAATGACAACACTTATACTATAGTTATTTACATATATTGGTCCACTAATATAAGATTAACCCAAAACTCTTATAATCTCTCACTTGGACCATATATGTGACCATAAAACTACGAATAACCTTAAATAGGTATTGACATCAATCTCATCCATCAACCATATCAACACAGAACCAAAGGGATATAACCACATTTTAACGTAGTTAGACCCACATTTGATTACTAAAAAAATACAGAATAATGACACGGGTCTGAATGTGGATGCATAGCATGAAGATTTCGGGTGAAGTGATGATACGTGTCTATCTCCAATTGGTCCTACCTAATGGGGATCAACTTAAACCAAATCATACAGAGTGAATAACTTAAACTAAAACTGAATAGTTCCAAAACATAATATTGAAACTGAATTAGCGTACATCGCTACAATCTAAACTGAATAGTTCCAAAACATAACAAATGCCAAAACATAATACTGAAACCGAAATATCGTCACAAAAGACAATACCCATACGAGCAGTGTGCTCATGAAAGACTTTAGGTATAACACCCGTAGTCAATGGATCTGCAACCATGGAGTTTGTACCTATGTCCTCTATCAAAATGATCTCACTCTATATTCTCTCACGAACAACAAGATACTTAACATCAATGTGATTTGACTTCGTAGTACTCTTGTTGTTGTTTGAGCATACTATCGCAGAACGATTGTCACAATAAAGTTTTAGCGGTATATCCGCACCTGCCATAATGTGCAGCCCTATGAAAAGATTTTGTAACCATAAAGATTGATCGGATTCCTCATAACATGCTACATACTCTACCTCCATTGTGGACGATTCCACGAACGTTTTCTTGGCACTACGCAAATAAGCCCCACCAACGAGAAGAAATGCATAAATGGATCAAAACTATCGAGGCACCCAAGATAATCTTAAACTAAATAACCAGTGATCTCGATCTGGTATGATTGTTTGTACATGAGAATATGATCCTTTGTTTTCTGAAGATATCGCATCACTCATTTGGCTGCTTTCCAATGATCAATCTCTGGGTTGCTTTAAGTATCCCCCTAAAATGCTTACAATGTATGCTAAATCAGGTCGTGTGCAGATATATGTATCATTAGACTCCCTACAGCCGAAGCATAAGAAATATTCCTCATTTCTTGAATCTCTAATTCAGTCTTTGAGCACTGTCTAAGGTTGAATTTATCCCCTGTGGAAATAGGGTACCTATACCTTTACATCCTTTAATGTCGAACCGCTCAAGAACTTTATCAATGTAAATCTTTTGTGATAAATCTAATATACCCCGAGAGCGATCTCGATGCCCAATACAAAAGAGGCATCACCAAGATATTTCATCTCGAATTTATCTGAAAGAAATTTCTTAGTTTCACGCATAAAGGTCACATTGTTTATAGCAATAAGGATATCATCCACGTAAAAGATTATCAAGATAAATTTTCTCCAATTGATCTTGTGTTATATACCTAGTCATCCACCCGATTCACCTCGAAGTCATATGAGAGGATTATATAATGAAACTTGCGATACCATTGACTAGACACTTGCTTCAAACCATAGATGAATTTTCTTAATTCGCAAATCATTTTCTTTGGATCTCCAACCACAAAGTGTTCTGATTGCACCACATAAATAGTCTCTTCAATCTCACAATTGAGAAAGGATATCTTAACATCCCTTTGGTGCAGCTCTAAATCATAATAAGTTGTAAGTGCCATTATACTCTCAAAGAATCTTTCGATGAAACTAGTAGGAAAGTCTTTTTGTAGTCTATGCCTTGTCTTTTAGTAAATAATTTGGCGACTAATCGTGCTTTATGCCTTTCTAATTTGCCATGCAAACCCCATTTGGTTTTGAATATCAATTTGCATCCATTGGGTTTCACACCTTAAGGCAATGGGACAAGATCCCAAATTCCATTTTCCTCCATAAATCTAATCTCTTCTTTCATGGCATCAATTCTCCTTTGAGAGTTAACACTTTGAATGGCATGCACGCGTTAATTGTATCATCTTCCGTCAATATGATGTCATCCTCATGCTCTTGAGGAAATACTATATAGTCATATAAATAGCACTTCTCCTCTCTCGAGTAGACCTACGTGGCACAAATTCTTGATATAACTGTTATCGAGGTTCATTAACTTTTTTCCATGGATTTCAGGAATGAAATTTAGAGTATCTTGGTTTGTAGCTCAAGCAACATGTTCCAAACCATTGCTACAGCAACAGCTTTATACGAATTCCTAAAACTTTATTGTAAATTATATCAAAACAAGTAGAAGATCATGATAAATACATATATTCATAGTATACGTAATGAAGTGGAATTGATCTTTTCATTCTACGTATAATTTCCGAAAACTTCACAAGGATAGGATGTGTGAAGAATATGAGATTCTCTGTAGTGTTTTTATTTTACTGTCTATAAAATTGACCGTAAAACAAGAGTTAACCGGTTTAATTTTATCCATCATGAAATATAAATGATATAACCAAAGGTCTATGCATATAATCCTCCTCGTTCATTTCAATACCGAAGTCCAATTTAATTAAACTCAAATTCAAACACATTTAAATTGGACTAAACCGAATGACAACACTTATACCATAATTATTCACATATATTGGTCCACTAATATAAGATTAACTCAAAAATCTTATATCACTTGCAAAAGCACCTCTCTTGTCACATAGTAGTAGAGTGATCGAAAAACTGAAACTCATTTCACAGAAATGCCAAACAAAAAAGAACTCGAGGCCAGGCTGATGAAACACTCGCAAATGCATAACATAGTAATAATAGTATGAAGTAAACATAATACATTGATCCGAAAACCTTACCATGACAATCCTTTTGCAATGTGACCTGCAAGTGCTAGAGAAAACAACTCCCTAAAATGTTTGTGAGTTCGTATTTATTAATAATATTACTTGAACAACAAAAAGTGAAAAGTATGAATTATGGGAGTTATTATTATAATAGGGTTGTCACATAGGACCAAAAAGTTCTCTTTTACAATTCCAATTACATATTCTATCTGTAATAAGAAGTTTTCGACAATTTATAATACATTATATGTATATCTAATATAAGTTACTTCAAATTGTAGGATGTAAATTCAAAATCACGAACCTTCCATAATAATATTCGCATCGAGATCGGTCTACTACTTTTTATATCTAACCCTTTGTTAAAAATTACGTGTTTTAGTTTATTTATGTCTTCTTATTCTAAAAACTCCATTATATACAATTTATCGGGAATGTGAAGGATTTTTCTTTATTAATTATGTGTTATTGATCGCATTAGTTACCTAATAACTAACCATATTATATCGCACTCTCACCTCAAAACCAACCTTTGGTAGTATCTTTATAAATCTGACTAACTTACCGTACTCAAAATCAAAGCCTAGCAAAGCATTAGAGCTTGATGGAAAGTCGATCGAAAAAAATTTGGCAACTAACGAGTGATCACATAAAAACTTCAGAGGACTCACGCGGTGATCTAGGTGTTCTGTCACTTACAATTCTAAGTTGTGTCTATGGACACAAAGTTGGAATTTTGGTCCAAATATATGCTTTATATATAACGTTATTGTAGTAATTATTAATATGCCCAAATATTAATCATCTTATAATTATTATGGATCAAATTGTTAAATAATTAAAAGATTAATTATTTAAAACCATTAAATTAATGTGATTAACAGTACAATAAACCTAACCACAAAAAATATAGAAGAATGCTGAAAAACTAAAAAGACAAAAAAAACAGATAAAGAAAAAAATTGTATGGTTGCGACCATATGATAGATTGACGTCGAATTCTAATTTTGGTGTGGATCACTCGTGCAGTCTTTCACATTATTGAAGCGACATCCCAATTGGTTCTAATACTCTAAATGTTAGTGTATTTCAATCATTGGTTAATTATTGATTACACAATTTTTATTCTATTATTAGTTGCTTGTTTTGGAATGTTATAATTATTTTACATTATTTTGGATATTTTATGATCTTATAGGTAATATGGACTAAGGAACATATTATAGAGAAATGGGGTCAATTTGACCATCAAAGACATGAACATCACAATCGCTTGGTCGAGCATGTTGAATTCATATGCTCAAAAATGCAAAAGAAATCATTTAGGCAGAAAGATAATCACTTGGTTGGCACAAAACACTAAAATCATTTCAGATGATTCGCTCCACCTAAACATATACCAACTCGATGGAACGCTCAACCAAAATAGGAAGTTTTTCACACACATAGGTTTGTTCGACCTCAGTACATTTCAACTCAGTTGAGCGATATGCTTGATTATGTTAAAATTTGGCTCCGATTTGTATAGAAAATCCGTGGAACAACTAATTAGACCCGATCTGAATCTAAATAAATTAAAAACAGTAAAATATTTTCAAAGATGAAAAAAGGTATTCAAATAATATTTGCAACATTAAATTATGTTCATGTACTATCTTATATTAACTTTTATATGTACATGGAACATTAAATATTTTTTAAATGTTATTTTAAAAACTAAATTAATAAAAAATTATATGAAATTGAAAAGTTGACTATCCATAAATAGTACCCGAAAGAACAATAAATAGTACCCTAAAGAAATTAATTGAAAATTATATAAAATTGAAAAGCCGACTAAACAATGTCAAAAGAATTGTACCCAAAATAAATCGAATACATTTGAATAGTTGCTCGGGTAGTTCAAGTTAATCTAATTGATCGGGTTATTTGGATTCGGGTTTTTCGGATATTATACCTAGTTTGAATTGTTCGGTTTTAAGATTCTTTGGATTGTTCGTTGTTCAATATAAAACAAAAATAAAAATATCAAATATTACATAATGATATATATAGGAAAGAAAATCTACTAATATTTTTTAGTGTTTATATTTTTTCATTTTTAAATTACATATATTTTTAAAATTGGGTTGTTCGGGTTCCTCGGATTTTATCCAAACCGAATCAACTCAAATCCGAACGGATTCTGAAATTTAAATCCATATGAGTTTTAGATTAATTCATATTCTAAACGATCCAGCTTGTTCGGATTGGTCTTGATGGGACCAGATAACCCGAATTCACCACCCTTAGTTAGATTGATTTATGGATAATGTGACATTTGTTTGATTGACCCGTCCTTTTTTTCTCATTAGCACGCAACTGATCATTTGTAACACATACTAAATGTATACTAGTTTTGTGCATAATGCTATGCACGGGAGAGTTACTGGTACAACAATGCGTCTACATATGATAAAAACAAAATACAATGTCAATATAGAATTATTTATATTCATAAAGATATAAATTTTACAACAATGTAAAAAACACAAGACAAATTGCTTAAGTTATGATTCCAAATAGTTGAACATTTGATGGTATTACAAAAACAATATTGTATAATTCGTAATCAATGTTGTTATTATCGAAAGGGTTTATCGAAAGGGTATAACGTATCTGAATTTAGATATTATTTAGAATTTTTAAGAGTTAATTTAATAGAACGTTATTAATTGTTTTATAACCGAATCTATCTAACATAGAAATGGAAATTATGTTCGAAACAAATTTCGGAACATAGTAACAATCTTCTAAAATCAAGGTCTTGCCCGTAGGCATACAAAGAAAAATCGATCCTACAGCTAATGCCGCAACGCTTGCACCATTCGCAACTTGTAGGTTGACTTCGACTTTCTTCAACCTTTTATTGATTCTCAACCCCTGCAACACATTGCAGATGTTAAAACTACTACCGGTATCCAATATCCAAGTAGAAGAATCAATCATGAAAACATTTTTCATGTAGGTCTTACCCTTTTCCTTTTGGGAGATGTAAGGTATTCCTTACAATTTCTCTTCCAATGCCCTTCTTCTTACAGAAGAAGCACTCAGCATCAGTTTGGTCATATCTGCCCCTTTTGTCCTTAGGTTTGGTCACACCACCCTTGGGCCCATGGGGCTTCTTCTTGGGCTTTTTTGTTGCCCTTGCCCTTCTTGGAAGAAGAGCTAACCATCATTTGGCACTAGATCCCTTAGACATCTTGGACATTGACTGACTTTCATAGTCAATCAGTTGGTTCAGTATCTCATGCAGATCCATGTCCATCTTGTTCATGTTAAAGTTAACAATGAACGGTGAGAACGTCTCAGGTAACGACTGCAAGATCAAATCTTGAGAGAACTCTTTGCCCAGTGTGCACCCCAGCTTCACAAGCTGTTCGATAAGACCGATCATCTTTCGAACATGGGGTTCCACCGGAGAGTTCACAGTTAGTCTAGACTTCAATAGAGGCTTCGACAATTAATATCTTGTCATTCTGCTCTGTGCACCGTACATCTTCTTAAGATGTGCAATGATAGAGCTAAGATCCATATCCTCATGCTGGCGCTGGAGTTCTGAACTCATTGAGGCTAGGATGATACACTTTGCAGTGTCAAGGTCATCCTTTTGCTTTATCCAAGCGAGCAAGACATCCTCATCGTCATCAGCAGGAGATTCCTTGATAGGATTCTTGATCGCATCGAGTAACTTCTTCTACTTGAGGACGATTTTGAGGTTGTGGTACCAATCATCGAAATTTTCTCAAACAAGTTTGTGGACATCGAGAATGGCACATAGGGAAATTGAAGACATTCTTCAGAAAATCTAGAAGGAAAAATTGCAGCATTTATTAGAACACTTATTTAATCAAATAGATATGGACTTTCATCTAAATGATTATTTTACTCATTAATACTACAATAGTATTCAGAATTCGTATTTCTTTCAGTGATATTTACTGAACTAATCATACATAAGCCCCCTGGTAGTCAGGTCGTTATGTCCCCCAGGTAGTCCAGGTGTATACAAAAACTAATTGTTCCCTCCCACTAGAAATCTGATGTCGTAGATATATGAATTGAATTATTGAACTACATGCCTCCTGGTAGTCAGGTCGTACCATGTAAACGAGAATCTATTTATAACGTCTACGATGAAGGAAAAGCCTAACGATAAACAATTTTTTGTTTAAGAACTCAATTATTAATTAAACTTCTTAATTTTAATATGGCTCTATATCACATAGTCACCTGGTAGTCAGGTCGTTCCTATCGATATAGTCGAGTTCATCCTTCAGCTTATGGTCGGATATCAATTAAGTTTATGTCCTCCGGGTAGTCCAGGCGTTTACAAAAACTAATTGATTCCTCCCACTAGACATCTGATGTCATAGACGTATGAATCGAATTCTTGACCTACATGCCTCTTGGTAGTCAGGTCGTACCATGTAAACGAGAATCTATTTATAACGTCTATGATGAAGGAAAAGCCTAACGATAAAACAATTTTATC
>CM071870.1:36950889-37008430 GCA_036759665.1 Gynandropsis gynandra | reverse complement strand
AATTTCAATAACCCTTAGAAAACATCCAAACGATCTCCATACCATTCTAACATGCTACGTGAGATACCATTCTTAAGACAATCATTTTTTTTCCTTTTTCGGTTCTCTTTTTCTTTTTTCGGTTTCCACACATTTTTCTCTTTAAAAATTCACGCTTGGTTTCTAGGACGTCCGTCCGCTCCAGGAGGAACCGCCGCCGAGGGGTGCCTCGGACCGGCCGTCACTCTCCGGCGTCGGGCGACTACGAAAAGCTAATCGGGTCGAAGGTGATTCGGGTTTCTGAAAACCCTAACCGCGCCGGTCGCCCTTTCCCGCTCGGCTGCCGCCGTCAGTCGATGATTGGTACGTCGTCTTTCGCCCGGCCGAAACCGCCTCCGCCTCGCCTGAAGACCCTTCGCTCTGCCTGAGCTCACAGCGATTCGTCGCACGGGCTTTCTGCGAATCGTTGCAGACTTCCGCGATTCTCCCACTCTCGTGCACGAAATCCGCCGCATTTAGACCCTTGGACCGTGCGACCCTTGTCCCCCTCCGACCCTTGTCTCCTTTCGACCCTTGTACCTCTACGACCACTTGGACCTTCGACCTGTGCGAACGGGTAAAAGGTTCGCAAGGGAAAAATGGTGCGCACCTTGTACCCGAACGTGCGACCGGCTAAGGTTGCGGCCGTGCGCGGTTCGCGATCTGTTCACCGTTCCCGATCTGTTCTTGTGCGTGCGCGTAGCGCGCGCGAATTTTACATTTTTCGATCCAATTTTTCACAAAAACTCGAAAAACTAATCCTGAACATGCATCCAGACGCTCCGATACCACTGTAGGGTTGATTTTAATTGCGAAAACGTGTTTTTATCAATCCGAATGATGATCTAGTCATGTTTAACGAGAAGTTTTTCGATTATCAACGATAAAAAATTTAGAGAAACGATTTCGTAATACCTGTCATTGAACGTGTTACTGTCGGATACGAGGCTCGATGGTGCAAGCCCTCTACGCGTATCCACGCCGAAATCGGGACTGCTTTGATGTGGAAATCGGAAGAACGAAAAACTATTTTTCGTTCTTTGCTCTTTTCTTTTCTGACGGCTAGTTCAGGGTTTTAAATTTGTTTATTCTGAATGTGTTTATGAAAACTCGTTTTCTGTATATTTATAATTATTAACCTTTTAATAATTACAAGTTGAATCCATAACTATTCAAATATTACACTTTTCATGTAAGTTATACATTGTTTCTTGTCCTTGACCGTTGTAAGATACTCCTTGAAATTTATCTTCTAATGTCTATTCTTCTTAGGGAAGAAACATCTAGTGTCGATATGGTCGACCTTGCCCTCCTTGATTGAGTTTGGTCACACCATCTTTAGTTGTGTTAGGCTTATTCTTGGGTATTTCCTTGCTTTTCCTCTTCTTGGAAGAGGAACCGACGACCATCACAGCTCAAGATCCCTTAAACACTTCAAATGTTGTTTGATTCTCATAATCAATAGTAGATTCAATATTTCATGCAAACCATGGTTTATCTTGTTCATATTATAGTTAACAACGAACGATGAAAATGTCTTAGACAACAACTGTAGGATCAGATCCTGTAACAACTCCTTACCCAGCGAGTGCTCTAGCTTCTCAAGATATTAGCTTCTCAAGATATTCTATAAGATCAATTAATCTTCAAAACATAGGGTCACACCGATGAGTTGACAAACAAACTAAACTTGAAAAGATTTTTCTACAATTGATATATCGTCATCCTACTTTGTGGACCATACATCTTCTTAATATGTTCCATTATTTGTGATTTATTCATATCTTATTTTAATACATCTAATATGAGTGAGTCCCTTAGTTGTCACTTTGCTTTTCAAACATACTAACCAGGTTCACATGCAATCTTAATAGCTCTATATCACACAATCCATTGGTGTTTAGGTCGTTCTTATTGAGATAGTTGAGTTGACCTTTGACTCATGGTTAGCGAACAATTGTAATATGTATCACTGGTAGTCCTACAGTATATACAATCAAATTTCTCACTTTGACTATCAATTTCATGCAATAGACCTACACTCGTTAATTTTCAACTTATGTATCTCCTAGTTTTCATGTCGCATCATTCACATGATATTTCAACTTATGTATTTGCTTTGATAGGAAAGCCACTACCAAAAACCATTTTGACCCTTTCTAACTTAATATTTGAGTAATGGTACACTTCTATGATTAACTGCTCTGTCGCACAACCATACTACTTGGACAGATTTATGTCATAGAGAAAATGCTCTAGTCGAGAAACCTTTGCTTAACCCAATCATTTTGTGAGCATTCATGTAGAGAATTCGCTCAACCCAAGCAGCCTATTACTTGGTCGACAAAATACTTATAGAGGACCCCCTCAACCTGAATTACTCGGTTGATCCTTTTCTTGAAAATGATTTCCCTTAAGTCGAGTAACGTTTGCTTGGTTGATCGGTTTTTACCTTATACAAGCTCAATGATCAGTAGAAAAATTATCAAATTGCTCGATTGAGTGCATTGTCTCTTACAAAATGTTCAGTCAAACATTCGCTCATCCAAAACCTTATTTTTTTAAAGAGATTTTGCTCAGCCTGATTAATCACACTGCTCAATCGAATCAAGGTATCGTCGTGTTCAATCACGAAATCGATCACTATAATCAGTTGATCGCTGCATGTATACCTAAAAACTATAGTTTTGAGTATTTTTTTCTAAAATTACCAAAAATTTGATTTACAACCAACCAGACACTCTCATATCATATCGTTATAAGAAAGTATGTTTTTAACAACACAAATATGATATTTAGTTTATTTTTAGAATGTTCACTTTTATGGCGTCGTTTTATAAACAACCAAGTATGATTACGAATACACTAACCATTAGAGATTTCAATACAATGAAAGATGTAGTTTTGATTGTATGAAACCTTCAAAAGTAATCCACATCGGGATTGGAATCGGCTGTCAACTTCTTGGCGTGATCAGAATTGTTGAGAATTTTTTCTCTTTTGTTATTTCTTTCTAGAACTCCATAGCTCTTTTGGATTCTTTCTAATTATAGTTAGTTCTTTATAATTTTGTTTGGTGGGTATGCTTTAAAGTATATTCGTAATACCTAAATGACAACTAGGTTAAGATAATTAATTATTTGCTAAGTCACTTATAATTATTAAATAATTAGACTTTGGGCATTTAATTAATCCAACAGAGATACAACTCAAAAGAAGAACACAAACATGAAATTGATACCTCACGACATGTGAAGCGTTTAAGAGTGTTGTTTTGTTTTTACTTCCTAGATTCTAGGAACTCAGCATGTACTCTAAAATGATGAATTATCTGCTCTTTTCTAGCGAGCTAGATTTTCAAGGAGATGGTGTGTTGGAGTCTAATTGATGAGGGCATCACAACGACATTAATGAATCTAACCACGTCAAGCGTCAATCAAACGATGTGACATCGATGAAACTAATAAAGGAAACTCGAACTAAGAAATATCTAGTTTATGTAGCTTAGAGTATTCAATGCTTCGTGCAAGAGGAGCAAGATGGGTAAATTAAGGTGAGAATCTCAAAGTGGTTCATTTAATTCACGTATGGAACTATGTAGAATTATGTCCTATCAAGACTAAATCACTCGGTTGAGCAACCAACACAGTAGAAATGTTCGGATTGAGCACCAAAGAAAAAATCAAATCAAGTTATAGTCATATAAAAAATGCTTAAGTCGAACATTATTTTTAAAACATTTTGTCAAAAAAAATATAATGATTTAAATTATGCATAGATTTTGCTTGTAGACAACAAATTTCCCTCTAAAAACTTTTCAAATCAACTTTAGAACTCAACACTTTATCTAGTTTTCATTCATCTTTGTATTCTATTTAAGTATTGTATTAAGTTCTGCAGTTTTATTTTATATTTATATATGTATTTGTATTGGAAACACAAGTTTTAGTTCTTTTTAGAACTAGCATTACAGTTTTGTAGTTTTGTAGTTTTGTAAGTGATTGCAAAATTCATTTTTGGTTTATCAAGTATCAATTCCACAAGATCTTTGTGATACCATCCATCATCTGATCGTTCTTAATTCGAGTTATTCGAAGGGATTATGATCTATCATCATCATTGTTGATTATGTGAGCATAATTTAATTTTTTTTATTTGACTTGAGGTGAAAAAACTTGAATAACTAAATAAAGAATTTTGATCAATGTGAACATTAAGTGGTATCAGAGCTCACTTTCTTATTAGATTATCATGTATATCTTTCATTATTTTGTATCAAATTTAAATTTTTTATTTGAATTTAGTTTTGACGAATTGGATCTCACCCCGTGTGAGTTCAATATCAAGGAACCTTTTAAAAGATCCTTTGAAGAAAAATATATACAACTGATTCAAAGGGATAAAAATATATATTTGGTATGTAGACATGAGAAAACTTTGTAATCTTTGTTGTATTTTGTTAAGTTTTTTCATTTAATTTTTGGGAATCATTTGTACCGAAAGATTGGATTTAATTTGATAAGTGTAGATTTGATTTTTGATATGTCGAAAAATAAATAAAAAATTGGTATCTCTTCACCCTAGCTTTCGTACTAGTTTGTGTTCGGAACACGAAGAGAAAAACATGGGAGATAAGAAAATATTTAAGTGAAAAACTCTTTGTATTTTTGTGAGGTTCGATCAATTTCCTTTACTTTCTCTAATTTTATTTTTAAGCTAGCGTGTTATTTTTATTGTGATAAAAAGGAACAAAAATGACGAATGATCAAAATAAAAATCGTAATGAAGATCAAGAGAGAAACGAAATCGATTTAAACAAAGTTTCCATTTTTGTTCCAACCACCTACTTCCATATTTAGCTTTGGTCGTGAGTTTCCATTTTTGAAGCGGTTTGTTTCTATTTCTTGTAGCCTATGGCTACTTATTTCCATTCCTCGTCTCCACCCATGCTTCCATTTTGTGTAGGCAACCAACACATTTCCATTTTGTTCAAAACGCCAACAATTTTCATTTTTGTAAGCGGCCATTGTTCTCATTTTTGCAAGCGGTCATTGTTTCCTTTTTTGTAAGCGGCCATTGCTTCCCTTTCTCTTCTCCGGTTTATGATTCTTTGAATGCTGACCGTGCATAGCTGATAGGAGAGTGGTTTTGCTAGTTTTGCTTAATTTAATCGTGTTTGTATCCCGATATTTCATTTCCTACAATAACACGAGAAAATGCTAGAATAGGACTAAATGATGCTTAATGCTCGGTAAAGTCTAAATGAATGATTAAACTAACTATGAAAATGAATAAAAATACTATAACAAAATATAAATTATGAAACTCCCCCAGACTTGAACCTTTGCTCGTCCTCGAGCTAGACTAGAACTAAGCACGAGAAGAGTTAGACAACAACTGGATACTAGCACAAGTAATTCGAAAAATCAGCCATCATACACAACAACGCGTCACACGAACCTAGATCTAAACGTGCCTAGTTCAGACCTCTATTTACCAAGAACCATTAAATGTGCAATCCTACACATAACCTAAATTCATTTCAATAACCCTTAGAAAACATCCAAACGATCTCCATACCATTCTAACATGCTACGTGAGATACCATTCTTAAGACAATCATTTTTTTTCCTTTTTCGGTTCTCTTTTTCTTTTTTCGGTTTCCACACATTTTTCTCTTTAAAAATTCACGCTTGGTTTCTAGGAAATCGGAGTAGAAGAGGACAGCCTTCTACTTAGACCCAGGTTTTCGATTGACACACTCATAAGATCTTGTAACCTGATGCACTCATGTTAATGTAAGGCTGAAATAATAAAAAAAACTTATTCTATTGACAGCGGAGTGTATGCGCTTTGAAATATAACGATCGAAACAAATCAAAGAATGAGCGGTATGCTTGGAGATATAAATACTTAGGATTGAAACCTAGGGGTCAGAATACAACTATAGTGTATAGATTCATGCACGACTACTAACTAATCGTTATATCTAAAGGTATATTTCAGCAAGCCTAAAAATGTTTTCCCGATTCGACAAAGTTGCATAAAGATGGCTTAAAATCGTTTTTTCGTGCTAGATATCCATCCGTCTAATCCTAATGAAACTAACATAAAATCTAAAATAAAACGAAGAACTTAGTATCTAATCCTAATCACAATTATGACACTTCGAAGAATACCTCCCTAGACTTGAACGGAACACCGTCCCGGTGTTCAAAACCTAAGAGAAGGACTCGCATACAAAAACTCGGGAAAATAAAGTAGATAGGAACGTGTGCACCTGATGTGTGCTTGTTGTCCCAAGATTGATGCAGCTGGGTATATGCGTCTCTCCCTTTTTTTTGGATGATATCGACAAGTGGAAAATCTGTAACAAAGAGTCACACGATCCGAAAAAGAGAGAACGATACATCAAAGTGGCTAGTGTGCATGCCTGTGAAAGGAATAAGAATCGAATTCTGAAAAAAATATAAAACGAAATAAACAAAAGGATACTAGGCTCGGGTTGCCTCCCGAAAAGCGTTTGTTTAAGTTCACGACCTAACCAAGATGTGCTACTCATTAGGTGGACGTTCTCGACGTCGTCATGTGTGTAGCATCTCGCGTGCATAGGGTACTTGATTGGGTATAGCACGCGAGTCAGTTAGATTCCTTGCACAATCTGTCATGTCCTCCCTAAGCTCGATCGTGATGTTTCCTAAGTTGGGGGCTAGAACGTGCTGTCCGAATAATTTGGTTGTGTTGTTCATAAGTTCGATTGTGCACTCCAAAAAAACCGGTTGGGCGTTCATCTCTCAAAGTTTCCAGAATTTTTGGTGCGTGAGCCCTTGTGGTGAAGGCTTCATCTTCACCTTGGGTACCTTTTTGATGCTCCAATTGGGTGTTGTACGTTTGGTGTAGCTTCTCGGTGTCTCGGATTGTTTATGTACTAATTTACGTTGCATTTAGCTCGGGTCGCACGGAAGTCTCGGTCGGGGGGTTCCTTCTTCTTTCTTTCGTCCAGCAGCTCGTTTGGTACCTTATATAATCCTTCTCCAGCTGCTATGAGAATCATTTCTAGGAAATCCATACTCCCAAATTCCTCACGAACTTCCTTGGCTAAATTCTCCAAGACGTCGATGTAGAATACCGAATCAACCATGCCCCACTGCTTGAGTTTGTCGTTCAAGTTGAACTCCACTTCCTCGTCCATATTCTTCTTGTGTTTGTCAATGTCACTAACCTTTTTCATTGTTGTGTTAGGTGCGTCCGCCTTTTTAAATATCAAAGGAGTTGGTTGATCCACCGTTTTCTTGCATTGATGTTGTGGGAATGGTAATGGAAGCGGCCTCGGGTCTGGTTTTACGTACTTTGGCTCCTCTTCCTCCTCGAGTTTCTCCGTAAGATCATTAATAGCCATTTCCACTGATGTGATAGATGTTTCAAACCTTTCAAACGTCAAAGGAATGGGCTGATCCACCGTCTTACTACGCCATAAATAAATGGTGTTGATGTGCTCACGGGGATTCGCTTCTGGTCTTCCCGGTAGATGTCCTTGTTGACGCGCAGCCCCTTGTACTAGTTGTACAACTTGTGTCTCCAAGTTTCTAAGGTGATTTTAAAGCCCTCTATCTGCTTCTTTCTACTCTCTTTCTCTCCTTTCAATTCCATAAATAGATTTTTCGAATTTCGCTGCATTTCCATCAATAGGTTGCTTTGATTTTGTTGTACTTGGAGGAAGCGGGCAAACATGGCGGTAAGATCGGGGGGCTGCTTTGGGTAGGATTGGATGTGGCGTACGTGATTGATACCCTTGATTTTGTGGCTGCATTCTTGGCTGAAAATTTTTATTTCGTTGCATCACTCGCGGCTGAAAATTTTCCAATAGATTTTGCTTATTCAACACACTATCGAGGTTACTATACAAGAAGTTTGTGTGATCTCTCCACCCGGGATTGTATGTGTTCCCCAAAGGCTGATTGTCACCAACGTAATTCACTTCCTCATAACCTCGAAGTCCTTGTTCCCATGACTGCTCTGAATAGTGCGGACGACATGATTTAGATAACATATGATAAATTCCCGCAAATTTTCTTTTACTTCAGCAATACCGATGTACAAAGAATGCACCTCATTCATGTTACCTAACAAAACAAAAATAACACAAAAATCGATCAAGCTTTAAGAGGTAAAAAAATTGACTCGAAAATAAAAGAAAACAAAAAAGTATAGAAAACAACTAAAGACTTCGGAAAAAACTTTGTCTTAATTCAAAAGTATCCTAACCCTAAAGCCGTAATCAATTCCCCGGAAACGACGCCAAAAACTTGATGTGGTTAATCTCAAGTAATAATTACCTATACTAACGCTTCAGTAAGAATACGGATCGTGTAGTACCAGGGTCAAACACAAGAGAATCGATGCAAATCTAAAGCTAGTAAACTAATGAATAGTACGGTTAAAATCAATAAGTGCTTGGAATGCGAATAAAGCTAAACTAACTAATTAACGATTTAAATTCAATTAACTAAATACCACAGGTTTCGAGAGATTTACGATGATGTAATGAAGTTCTAACATGATCATTGGTCTTAGATATTATCACGAGTTCAAGGAATTCAAGCTCTAATATAGGAACTGACTGGCATAGACTTGCCCACTACCTAGCGTGCGTACTACTAATCTTCTGATTGTAAAATCTCACCCACTAGATGCATTAAGATCGCTATCCTAATTCCTAGATTCACTCAACCGACCTGGTGTAGATTCTAAATTGATTAAATCCTAAATCATGACTAAGTTTCAAAGTCTAAGCCCCTGGCGTAGATTCATTGTACTTCTACAATCATTCATTCAAATAGTGTGCAAGAACGAAAGCATTAAGAACATCCAATCATTCTGAAAACGATTAAATACCATAATCATTCATTCAAGTGGCGTACAAGAATAAAAGCATTAAGAACCACCAAGCATTAAGAACAAGACTTCATTACATATCGGCAATACTCTCTAACCCATGGTTATGGATCTACTCGGAGATGGACTTAGAAAACAAAACACAAAAGATAACTATATTCAACATGGATAAGAACCAGATCCCTCCCTATTCTATTACGACGTCTTCAACAGCTCCTCCTAGATCTTGCTTCGTCACCCTGTCTCCACTAATCTCTTTTTCTTTTTTTCGGTTTCCACACATTTTTCTCTTTGAAAATTCACGCTTGGTTTCTAGGAAATCGGAGTAGAAGAGGACAGCCTTCTACTTAGACCCAGGTTTTCGATTGACACACTCATAAGATCTTGTAACCTGATGCACTCATGTTAATGTAAGGCTGAAATAATAAAAAAAACTTATTCTATTGACAGCGGAGTGTATGCGCTTTGAAATATAACGATCGAAACAAATCAAAGAATGAGCGGTATGCTTGGAGATATAAATACTTAGGATTGAAACCTAGGGGTCAGAATACAACTATAGTGTATAGATTCATGCACGACTACTAACTAATCGTTATATCTAAAGGTATATTTCAGCAAGCCTAAAAATGTTTTCCCGATTCGACAAAGTTGCATAAAGATGGCTTAAAATCGTTTTTTCGTGCTAGATATCCATCCGTCTAATCCTAATGAAACTAACATAAAATCTAAAATAAAACGAAGAACTTAGTATCTAATCCTAATCACAATTATGACACTTCGAAGAATACCTCCCTAGACTTGAACGGAACACCGTCCCGGTGTTCAAAACCTAAGAGAAGGACTCGCATACAAAAACTCGGGAAAATAAAGTAGATAGGAACGTGTGCACCTGATGTGTGCTTGTTGTCCCAAGATTGATGCAGCTGGGTATATGCGTCTCTCCCTTTTTTTTGGATGATATCGACAAGTGGAAAATCTGTAACAAAGAGTCACACGATCCGAAAAAGAGAGAACGATACATCAAAGTGGCTAGTGTGCATGCCTGTGAAAGGAATAAGAATCGAATTCTGAAAAAAATATAAAACGAAATAAACAAAAGGATACTAGGCTCGGGTTGCCTCCCGAAAAGCGTTTGTTTAAGTTCACGACCTAACCAAGATGTGCTACTCATTAGGTGGACGTTCTCGACGTCGTCATGTGTGTAGCATCTCGCGTGCATAGGGTACTTGATTGGGTATAGCACGCGAGTCAGTTAGATTCCTTGCACAATCTGTCATGTCCTCCCTAAGCTCGATCGTGATGTTTCCTAAGTTGGGGGCTAGAACGTGCTGTCCGAATAATTTGGTTGTGTTGTTCATAAGTTCGATTGTGCACTCCAAAAAAACCGGTTGGGCGTTCATCTCTCAAAGTTTCCAGAATTTTTGGTGCGTGAGCCCTTGTGGTGAAGGCTTCATCTTCACCTTGGGTACCTTTTTGATGCTCCAATTGGGTGTTGTACGTTTGGTGTAGCTTCTCGGTGTCTCGGATTGTTTATGTACTAATCTCTTTTTCTTTTTTTCGGTTTCCACACATTTTTCTCTTTGAAAATTCACGCTTGGTTTCTAGGAAATCGGAGTAGAAGAGGACAGCCTTCTACTTAGACCCAGGTTTTCGATTGACACACTCATAAGATCTTGTAACCTGATGCACTCATGTTAATGTAAGGCTGAAATAATAAAAAAAACTTATTCTATTGACAGCGGAGTGTATGCGCTTTGAAATATAACGATCGAAACAAATCAAAGAATGAGCGGTATGCTTGGAGATATAAATACTTAGGATTGAAACCTAGGGGTCAGAATACAACTATAGTGTATAGATTCATGCACGACTACTAACTAATCGTTATATCTAAAGGTATATTTCAGCAAGCCTAAAAATGTTTTCCCGATTCGACAAAGTTGCATAAAGATGGCTTAAAATCGTTTTTTCGTGCTAGATATCCATCCGTCTAATCCTAATGAAACTAACATAAAATCTAAAATAAAACGAAGAACTTAGTATCTAATCCTAATCACAATTATGACACTTCGAAGAATACCTCCCTAGACTTGAACGGAACACCGTCCCGGTGTTCAAAACCTAAGAGAAGGACTCGCATACAAAAACTCGGGAAAATAAAGTAGATAGGAACGTGTGCACCTGATGTGTGCTTGTTGTCCCAAGATTGATGCAGCTGGGTATATGCGTCTCTCCCTTTTTTTTGGATGATATCGACAAGTGGAAAATCTGTAACAAAGAGTCACACGATCCGAAAAAGAGAGAACGATACATCAAAGTGGCTAGTGTGCATGCCTGTGAAAGGAATAAGAATCGAATTCTGAAAAAAATATAAAACGAAATAAACAAAAGGATACTAGGCTCGGGTTGCCTCCCGAAAAGCGTTTGTTTAAGTTCACGACCTAACCAAGATGTGCTACTCATTAGGTGGACGTTCTCGACGTCGTCATGTGTGTAGCATCTCGCGTGCATAGGGTACTTGATTGGGTATAGCACGCGAGTCAGTTAGATTCCTTGCACAATCTGTCATGTCCTCCCTAAGCTCGATCGGTGATGTTTCTAAGTTGGGGGCTAGAACGTGCTGTCCGAATAATTTGGTTGTGTTGTTCATAAGTTCGATTGTGCACTCCAAAGAAACCGGTTGGGCGTTCATCTCTCAAAGTTTCCAGAATTTTTGGTGCGTGAGCCCTTGTGGTGAAGGCTTCATCTTCACCTTGGGTACCTTTTTTATGCTCCAATTGGATGTTGTACGTTTGGTGTAGCTTCTCGGTGTCTCGGATTGTTTATGTACTAATTTACGTTGCATTTAGCTCGGGTCGCACGGAAGTCTCGGTCGGGGGGTTCCTTCTTCTTTCTTTCGTCCAGCAGCTCGTTTGGTACCTTATATAATCCTTCTCCAGCTGCTATGAGAATCATTTCTAGGAAATCCATACTCCCAAATTCCTCACGAACTTCCTTGGCTAAATTCTCCAAGACGTCGATGTAGAATACCGAATCAACCATGCCCCACTGCTTGAGTTTGTCGTTCAAGTTGAACTCCACTTCCTCGTCCATATTCTTCTTGTGTTTGTCAATGTCACTAACCTTTTTCATTGTTGTGTTAGGTGCGTCCGCCTTTTTAAATATCAAAGGAGTTGGTTGATCCACCGTTTTCTTGCATTGATGTTGTGGGAATGGTAATGGAAGCGGCCTCGGGTCTGGTTTTACGTACTTTGGCTCCTCTTCCTCCTCGAGTTTCTCCGTAAGATCATTAATAGCCATTTCCACTGATGTGATAGATGTTTCAAACCTTTCAAACGTCAAAGGAATGGGCTGATCCACCGTCTTACTACGCCATAAATAAATGGTGTTGATGTGCTCACGGGGATTCGCTTCTGGTCTTCCCGGTAGATGTCCTTGTTGACGCGCAGCCCCTTGTACTAGTTGTACAACTTGTGTCTCCAAGTTTCTAAGGTGATTTTAAAGCCCTCTATCTGCTTCTTTCTACTCTCTTTCTCTCCTTTCAATTCCATAAATAGATTTTTCGAATTTCGCTGCATTTCCATCAATAGGTTGCTTTGATTTTGTTGTACTTGGAGGAAGCGGGCAAACATGGCGGTAAGATCGGGGGGCTGCTTTGGGTAGGATTGGATGTGGCGTACGTGATTGATACCCTTGATTTTGTGGCTGCATTCTTGGCTGAAAATTTTTATTTCGTTGCATCACTCGCGGCTGAAAATTTTCCAATAGATTTTGCTTATTCAACACACTATCGAGGTTACTATACAAGAAGTTTGTGTGATCTCTCCACCCGGGATTGTATGTGTTCCCCAAAGGCTGATTGTCACCAACGTAATTCACTTCCTCATAACCTCGAAGTCCTTGTTCCCATGACTGCTCTGAATAGTGCGGACGACATGATTTAGATAACATATGATAAATTCCCGCAAATTTTCTTTTACTTCAGCAATACCGATGTACAAAGAATGCACCTCATTCATGTTACCTAACAAAACAAAAATAACACAAAAATCGATCAAGCTTTAAGAGGTAAAAAAATTGACTCGAAAATAAAAGAAAACAAAAAAGTATAGAAAACAACTAAAGACTTCGGAAAAAACTTTGTCTTAATTCAAAAGTATCCTAACCCTAAAGCCGTAATCAATTCCCCGGAAACGACGCCAAAAACTTGATGTGGTTAATCTCAAGTAATAATTACCTATACTAACGCTTCAGTAAGAATACGGATCGTGTAGTACCAGGGTCAAACACAAGAGAATCGATGCAAATCTAAAGCTAGTAAACTAATGAATAGTACGGTTAAAATCAATAAGTGCTTGGAATGCGAATAAAGCTAAACTAACTAATTAACGATTTAAATTCAATTAACTAAATACCACAGGTTTCGAGAGATTTACGATGATGTAATGAAGTTCTAACATGATCATTGGTCTTAGATATTATCACGAGTTCAAGGAATTCAAGCTCTAATATAGGAACTGACTGGCATAGACTTGCCCACTACCTAGCGTGCGTACTACTAATCTTCTGATTGTAAAATCTCACCCACTAGATGCATTAAGATCGCTATCCTAATTCCTAGATTCACTCAACCGACCTGGTGTAGATTCTAAATTGATTAAATCCTAAATCATGACTAAGTTTCAAAGTCTAAGCCCCTGGCGTAGATTCATTGTACTTCTACAATCATTCATTCAAATAGTGTGCAAGAACGAAAGCATTAAGAACATCCAATCATTCTGAAAACGATTAAATACCATAATCATTCATTCAAGTGGCGTACAAGAATAAAAGCATTAAGAACCACCAAGCATTAAGAACAAGACTTCATTACATATCAACAAAGCTCTCTAACCTAATCGGACATGAACTTAGAAAACAAAATGCAAAAGAAATACATAGTCAACATAGATAAAGAATGAGATCCCTCCTATTCTATTATCAATGTCTTCAATAGCTCCTTTGTGTTCCGAGTTCGTCGCCCCATCTTCAGCCTTCCGGCGTACTGCTCTCTCTTGTTCCCCCATGTGTTTTGTGTGTGTGATGGTGTCTTCTTTCCAAAATTAAGCTTTTCCTCTTGAACCCTTCATCTTCTTTCCTCTTTCCTTTCTTTCCCTTTTCTCTTTCTTCCTCTTTGGCTGAATCTAAGCTCTACAGCCTTTTCCTTTTCGTTCTCCTTTCATCTTCACTACTCGTTTCCTTTTTTTCAGTTTTCATTTTCTTCAGCAGCTTGTGTTTCCTTTTCCTCTTGTGCAACAAAGGTTTCCTTCTCTTTTCTATCCTTTCCTCTTTGGCTGGCTGCCTTTTTTTTCTTGTCCATGCGTTTCCATTTATTTTTCCAACAACCATTTCCATTTACTAACTTCAACAATTACAGTTTCCAATTCTCTTGTAGGCGGCTATCTTTCCATTTTTTTGTTGGCGGTTGGAAATTTACATTTTGTTCCAGCAACTTGCTTCTATTTTATGTAAACCATGTTTTCTTTTCATGTTCCAACCGTGCTCTTCTTAATTTTGTTCCAGTAACCGAAAGTGTCCATTTTTGTTCCAACCACCTATGTCCATTTAGCTTTGACCGTGAGTTTCCATTTTTGAAGGTCAACGGCTTGTTTCTATTTCTTGTAGGCTACGGTTACTTATTTTTATTCCTCATCTCTATCCATGCTTCCATTTTGTATAGGCAACTAGCACATTTCCATCTTGTTCGAAAAGCCAAAAATTTTCATTTTTGTAAGCGGCCATTGTTCCCATTTTTATAAGCGGCCATTACCTTTCTTTCTCTTCTCCGGTTTATGATTCTTTGGATGGTGACCGTGCATAGCTGAGAAGAGAGTTGTTTTTCTTAGTTCTGCTTAATTTACTCGTGTTTGTATCCCGATATTTCATTTCCTGTAATAACACAAGAAAACGCTAGAATAAGACTAAATGATGCAAAATGCTCGGTAAAGTCTAAATGAATGATTAAAATAACTAAACAAATGGACTAAAATACTATAACAAAATAGACGTTATCAACTGCCAAGGGCTATGCCAAATGGATGATGACATCTATGACATTCGACTTGAGATTTTATTAATTTCTAGGAAAAATAATGTCGTCATATATCTCGAGCAGGAGCGTAAGACATAGATGATTTCAAGCTGCAAAACTACTTTGAGAGGGACAAGGTGCAATCGACCCGCTTCACCAGCCATGCCTTGGCATGGTGGATCAAACTTTGGTGACAAGACAAAGGAATAAATACATGTATATTTCTACATGGTAAAAAATGAGACGGTCATGAGAAAGCGATTTTTGCCTCAATATTATCATCGAGATAGTCCTCGAGAACTCTAAAAATTGAAACAAAACAACTAGAACATAGAAGAATATGACAAAGAGATAAAACTTGTGTTGTTATGAGCCAACTTGTACAAAGACGTTGTACCGATGATGCGGGAAGAATGATTTCCAATCCAGCAAAAAGCTAAGCTTATGTTGAGAGCGATTGGTTCATTCAATGTATTATCGTTATTCAAAAATGAAGTATATCATATAGACCTTTTAAGGGAGAATAATATTAGTAAAACATTTAATATTTATGAATTTGCTCATTTTTCCATATATGTTCCACATTTGAAGATGAATCTTTTTTGAGAAGCAGAAGATGATGAAGGCCACATCTGGCTTTGAAGACTCTGACCCCATCAAAGGTCAATCAAACGACATGACATCGCCATAAAAAAAAATACAAGTGTTCAGTGTAACCAACTTCAAGTGTACATGGTCAAGAATATGCTATGATTTGCATTATAGAGAAAAGATGGTTCAAAACAATATGGAAAGTTCGGAGTGGTAAATTTTATTCAAGTACGATAGAGGAAAATTATGCTCGATTAAATATCAAGAGGCTTGGATCAAATGATCTTCATAGTAAAAATGCTCGGGTCAAGCATTAAAATGACTTAAATTTTGCATAGAACGATCCTAATATGATATCTACCCTCTCTCGAGGCATAGACACGTGATCTAGTCAAGTTACCCCCTACTTTCTGGCTGACACCTTGAACTAAACCCATAAGACCTGTGATTCATCCGTTTTACCCTCAACCGCTGCTACCCTACTTTCGTGGCCTAACCTCGGTTCTTCTAAACCTTATCTTCTAGGACTAGAATTCTCCTTTCGGTCCTTCTCCTAACCCCTAACACATGCATTTACTTGGCCTTCGTAAACACAAGTCATTTAAGCATTCAGATAAAGAATAGATAAACGAAAACGGAAAGATGCATTCAAAGATAAATCAGAAGTGGTTCCGGGATAGCCATGGGCTAATCCCTTCTCCTAGAACAAACAAACTACTCGCTCATGCGTCCGTAAAAAATCATAAACGAAATAGAAGGTCTAAGGAACATGAAAACCAAACGAAACCGAAGTGTGGGGTTGATGTCCATTGCTCCTTGTAGGTCTCCTTCGCAAGAACCTCCTCCATCTCTCCCTCTACTCTCCTTGATCAAGAACTGAAAATTGAGTGAATGAGCTCGACCTCTCACTCCTCTCCTATTCTTTCCTTCCTCTTTTCTTTCCTTTTCTCCCTTTGTTTCCCTTTCTGCCGTTCAGTTCTTCCTTTTGTTGCAGCAGCCACCAATTGTTGTCTTTTCATGAGTTTCCATTCTTGAATAAGTTGGGTGACGTTTCCATTACTTTCTCCAGCGAAATATCACTTATTCCTCTTCTCTAAAGTCGTTTTCCTTATTGTATAAGCCCCCAACAAACTCCCATTTTTTTAAGTCAAATTAACTTATTTGAAGTTGCAAGTGACGGACGCGACCCACGCGGACAGGGTAAGTGACCCGCTCGGGTACGGCGCGGAAGGTCGCATGGGATCGCAGTCAGAAAAGAGGCAGCCCGCTCGGGCTGAGGTGCTGCCCGACCGGGCTCAAGTGCTGCCCGCTCGGGCTGAGGCCCCAGGCGTGGTATTTCTTGCCCGACTCTTGCTCAATTCGCTTGACAAAATCACCGTAACAAATGCCCGCTCTTGCTAGGGAGTTACCCGCGCGGGTAGTGGCTATTCCTTGCCGATTCTCGTCTCGTTTGTCCCGTGAAGATCCTCGATTGTTGTACTTTGTCTCGTGCACCTCCTTTAGCTCCAAAATGAGCCGAATACGCGTAAAAACCTGTAAGAACATGAAAACACGAAAACAAGTAAAACGGATACAAAATCATACGTAAAACATCGCATCTATATCGTAAACATCTCTAAAACCATGCAAAAAATACGTATGAAAACGAGATGATCAATTTTATTTGGATATACAAAATCTACTTGAAAACTCTTCAAATCAACTCTAGAACTCAAGATTATCTTTTTTTCAGCATTATTTGTATTTTTAATTAAATACTTGGTTTTGTTGTAGGTTTTATTTTTTATGTTCTTCACTTTATATTTGAAACATAAATTTTGATAATTATAATTTTAAAGGTTTTATCTTTTATTATTCTTAGAAATAGCATTAAAGTTTTATGAGTGGTTTGGATATTCTTTTTTTAATTATCAAGTATTGCTTATGGGTGATATTTTTGTCATCTTTCAGCATTTGTTTGTTGCTAATGTGATTTATTCGACGGTCTAGGATTGATCATTTTCATCGTTGATTGTGTGAATCTCGTTTGTCATTTCTAACACACTGTCACTACCTAATAAGTAGTTTTGAACCGGGATTACAAAAAACTATTTTAAATTACATCAAAACAAGTAGAAGATTGTGATAAATACTTGTATCCATAGTATACGTAATGCAACATAATTGATCTTCTTGTTGTACATATAATTTCCAAAAACTTCACACGGATGGGATGTTTGAAGAATATGAGATTCTCTACAGTGTTTTTATTTTACGTATCTATAAAATATAAATCATACATACAAAAATCTCATCTATATATACACGTGAACTAGGGACCATAAAATGGGAGTTAACCAGTTAATTATCCGGTTCTCAATTATATCCTTTAATTTTGCCCATCATAATTTATAAACGATACATCCAAAGGTCTCTATACATATAATTCTCCTCATTCATTTCAATACCAAAGTCCAATTTAATTAAACTCAAATCCAATCACATTTAATTTGAACTAAACCGAATGACAATATTCATACCATAATTATTTATATATATTGGTCCACTAATATAAGATTAACCCAAAACTCTTATAATCTCCCACTTGGACCATATATTTGATCATAAAACTATGGAATAACCTTAAGAGCACTCACTAAATTGTTTTCATTAAATAGGTATTGACATCAATCTCATCCATCAACCATATCAATGTAGAACCAAAGGGATATAACCACATTTCAACGTAGTTAGACCCACATTTGATTAATAAAGCAAATACAGAAGAATGACATGGGTCTAAATGTGGAAGCATAGCATGAAGATTTCACGTGAAGTGATTAATACATGTCTATCTCCAATTGGTCCTACCTTATCGAGATCAACTTAAACTATCATACAGAGTGAATAACTTAAACTAAAACTGAATAGTTCCAAACCATAATTCTGAAACTGAATTAGCATACATCGCTACAATCTAAAAGAAAACTGGAATAGATACAAGACTCCCACTAAAGCGAAATATCATCACAAAAGACAATACCCATACGAGCACTGTGCTCATGAAAGACTTTAGGTATAACACCCGTAGACAGTGGATCTGCAACCACAGAGTTTGTACCTATGTCCTCTATCAAAATGATATCACTCTGTATTCTCTCACGAACAACAAGATAATTAATATCAATGTGATTTGACTTCGTAGTACTCTTGTTGTTGTTAGAGCATACTATCGCAAAACGATTGTTTTAGCGGTCTATCCGCCACTCACCATAATGTGAAGCCCTGTGGCAAGATTCCGTAACCATAAAGATTGATTGGATACCTCATAACATACTACATACTCTGCCTCCATTTCGGATAATTCCACGATCTTTTCCTTGGCACTATGCAAAGAAATAGCCCCACCAGCGAGAAGAAATGCATAGCTTGAAGTGGATCAAAGACTATCGAGGCACCCAACATAATCCGAAACTAAATAACCAGTGATCTTGAACTGGTCTGATCGTCTATACATGAAAATATGATCCTTTGTTTTCTGAAGATATCGCATCACTCATTTGGCTGCTTTGCAATGATCAATCTCGGGGTTGCTTAAGTATCCCCATAAAATGATTACAATGTATGCTAAATCAGGTTGTGTGCAGACATATGCCTACATTAGACTCCCTACAACCGAAGCATAAGGAATCTTCCTCATTTTCTGAATCTCCAATTCAGTCTTTGGGCACTGTCTAAGGCTGAATTTATCATCTGTAGAAATAGGGTATCTATACCTTTACATCATTTCATGTCAAACCGCTCAAGAAATTTATCAATGTAAATCTTTTGTGATAAACCTAATATACCCCGAGAGTGGTCTCGATGCCCAATACAAAAGAGGCATCACCAAGATATTTCATCTCGAATTGCTCCGACAGAAATTTCTTAGTTTCACACATAAAGCTCACATTGTTTACAGCAATATGGATATCATCCACGTAAAGGATTATCAAGATAAATTTTCTCCCATTGATCTTGTGTTATTACCCAATCATCTACCTGATTCACCTCAAAGCCATATGAGAGGATTATGCAATGAAACTTGTGATACCATTGACGAGACGTTTGCTTCAAACCATAGATAGATTTTCTTAATTTTCAAATTATTTTCTTTGAATCTCCAACCACAATTGCACCATATAAATAGTCTCTTCAATCTCACAATTGAGAAAGGTTTTCTTAACATCCATTTGGTGTAGCTCTGAGTCATAATGAGTTGTGAGTGCCATTAATATTCTCAAAGAGTCTTTCGATGAAACTAGAGAGAAAGTTTTTTGTAGTCTATATCTTCTTTTTTAGTAAATCATTTGGCGACTACTCGTGCTTTATACCTTTCTACATTGTCATGCGAACCCCGTATGGTTTTGAATATCTATTTGCATCCACTGGTTTCACACCTTAAGGCAATGGGACATGATCCCAAATGCCATTTTTCCTCCATAAATCTAATATCTTTTTTCATGGCATTAGTTCACTTTTGAGAGTTAACACTTTGAATGGCATGACAGGCGTTAATTATATCATCTTCCATCAATACGATGTCATCCTCATGCTCTTGAAGAAATACTATATAGTCATATAAATAGCACGTCTCCTCTCTCGAGTACACCTACGTGGCACAAATTCTTGATATAATAGTTCTTGAGGTTCATTAACTTTTTTCCATGGATTTCAGGAACGACATTTAGAGTATCTTGGTTTGTAGCTCGAGCAACATGTTCCAAATCATTGCTACAGCAACAAATTTATATGAATTCCTAAAACTTTATTGTAAATTATATCAAAACAAGTAGAAGATCGTGATAAATACATATATCCATAGTATACGTAATACAGTGAAATTGATCTTTTGGTTCTACGTATAATTGCCGAAAACTTCACAAGGATAGGATGTGTGAAGAATATGAGATTCTCTATAGTGTTTTTATTTTACGTGTCTATAAAAATGAATCTTACATAAAAAAACAAATCTCATCAATATATACACGCAAACCAGAGACCGTAAAACGAGAGTTACCGGTTAATGATCTGGTTCTCAATTGTATCGTTTAATTCTACTCATCATGAAATATAAATGATACAATCAAAGGTCTCAATGCATATAATCCTCCTCATTCATTTCAATACCGAAGTCCAATTTAATTAAACTCAAATCCAATCACATTTAAATTGGACTAAACCGAATGACAACACTGATACCATAAGTATTCACATATATTGGTCCACTAATATAAGATTAACCAAAAAATCTTATTTCACTTGCAAAAGCGCCTCTCTTGCAACATAGTAGAGTGATCGAAAAACCGAAACACATTTCACAGAAATGCCAAACAAAAAAGAACTCGAGGCCAGGCTGATGAAACACTCACAATGCATAACATAATAATAATAGTATGAAGTAAACATAATACATTGATCCGAAAACCTTACCATGACAATTCTTTTGCAATGTGACCTGCTAGTGCTAGAGAAAACAACTCCCTACCATGTTTGTGAGTTCGTATTTATTCGTAGAGGTAATAATATTACTTGAACAACAAAAAGTGAAAAGCATGAATTATGAGTTATTATAATAATAGGGTTGTCACATAGAACCAAAAAGTTCTCTTTTTACAATTCCAATTACATATTCTATCTGTACTAAGAAGTTTTTGACAATTTATAATAAATTATATGTAAATCTAATATAAGTTACTTCAAAAGCGGAATAACTTGTAGGATGTAAATTCAAAATCACGAACCTTCCACAATAATATTCGCGTCGAGATCGGTCTACTACTTTTTATATCTAACCCTTTGTTAAAAACTACGTGTTTTAGTTTATTTATGTCTTTCTTATTCTAAAAACTCCATTATATACAATTTATCGGGAATGTGAAGGATTTTTCTTTATTAATTATGTGTTATTGATCGCATTAGTTACCTAATAATTAACCATATTATATCGCACTCTCACCTCAAAACCAACCTTTGGTAATATCTTTATAAACCTGACTAACGTTTACCGTACTCAAAATCAAAGCCTAGCAGAAGATTAGAGCTTGATGGAAAGTCGATCGAAAAAAATTTGGCAACTAACGAGTGATCACATAAAAACTTCAGAGGACTCACGCGGTGATCTAGGTGTTCTGTCACTTACAATTCTAAGTTGTGTCTATGGACACAAAGTTGGAATTTTGGTCCAAATATATGCTCTATATATAACGTTATTGTAGTAATTATTAATATGCCCAAATATTAATCATCTTATAATTATTATGGATCAAATTGTTAAATAATTAAAAGATTAATTATTTAAAACCATTAAATTAATGTGATTAACCAGTACAATAAACCTAACCACAAAAAATATGGAAGAATGCTGAAAAACTAAAAAGACAAAAAAAACAGATATAGAAAAAAATTGCATGGTTTCGACCATATGATAGCTTGACGTCGAATTCTAATTTCGGTGTGGATCGCTTGTGGAGTCTTTCACATTATTGAAGCTACATCCCAATTGGTTCTAATACTCTAAATGTTAGTGTATTTCAATCATTGGTTGATTATTGATCACACTATTTTTATTCTATTATTAGTTGGTTGTTTTGGAATGTTATAATTATTTTACATTTTTTTGAGTCACTTTATGATCTTGTAGGTAATATGGACTAAGAGACATATTATAGAGAAATGGGGTCAATTTCTGGTGCAAAACGACCATCAAAGACATGAACATCACAATCGCTTGGTCGAGCATGTTGAATTCATGTGCTCAAAAGTGCAAAAGAAATCATTTAGGCAGAAAGATTAATCACTTGGTTGGCACAAAACACTAAAATCATTCAGATGAGTCGCTCCACCTATGCATATACCAACTCGATGGAACGCTCAACCAAAATAGGAAGTTTTTCACACACGTGCGTTTGTTCAACCTGAGCACATTTCAACTCAGTTGAGCGATATGCTTGATTATGTCAAAATTTGGCTCCGATTTGTATAGAAAATCCATGGAACAACTAATTGTTTGGCCCGATCTGAATCTAAATAAATTAAAAAACAGTAAAATATTTTCAAAGATGAAAAAGGTATTTAAATAATATTTGCAACATTAAATTATGTTCATGTACTATCTTATATTAACTTTTATATGTACATGGAATATTAAATATTTTTTAAATGTTATTTAAAAACTAAATTAATAGAAAATTATATGAAATTGAAAAGTCGACTATCCATAAATAGTACCCGAAAGAACAATAAATAGTACCCAAAAGAAATTAATTGAAAATTATATAGAATTGAAAAGCCGACTAAACAATGTCAAAAGAATTGTACCCAAAATAAACCGAATTACATTTGGATAGTTGGGTTTTTCGGGTAATTCAAGTTAATCTAGTTGATCGGGTTATTTGGATTCGGGTTTTTCGGGTATTATACCTAGTTTGGATTGTTCGGTTTTAAGATTCTTTGGATTGTTCTTTTTTCAATATAAAACAAAAATAAAAATATCAAATATAACGTAACGATATATATATATAAAAGAAAATCTACTAGTATTTTTTAGTGTTTATATTTTTCATTTTAAAATTACATATATTTTTAAAATTAGGTTGTTCGTGTTCCTCGGTTTTTTCCAAACCGAATCAACTCAAATTCGAACGGATTCTGAAATTTGAATCCATATGAGTTTTTAGAGTAACCCATATTCTAAACGATTTAGCTTGTTCGGATTGGTCTTGATGGGACCAGATAACCGGAATTGACCACCCTTAGTTAGATTGATTTATGTATAATGTGACATTTGTTTGATTGACCCGTCATTTTTCTCTCAGTAGCACGCAACTGATTATTTGTAACACATCCTAAATGTATACTAGTTTTGTGCATAATGCTATGCACGGGAGAGTTACTGGTACAACAATGCGTCTACATATGATAAAAACAAAATACAATGTCGATATAGAATTATTTATATTCATAAAGATATAAATTTTACAACAATGTAAAAAAAGCAAGACAAGTTGCTTAAGTTGTGATTCCAAATAGTTGAACATTTGATGGTATTACAAAAATAATATTGTATAATTCAGTGTTGTTATTATCGAAAGGGTAAAACGTATCTGAATTTAGATATTATTTAGATTTTTAAGAGTCAATTTAATAGAATGTGATTAATTTCGCCAAATATTTCGTTTAGTGGGCATAATATCCCTCTTTCTTGGAAAATGATAGGTCATTATAATATTTTGTTTTACCTTCATATACATGATGCACAAAAGATTATATGAGATCTTGTTTTATCAATAAATCAGAAGAAATCTCAATGTAGAGTTCATTGTCGTTAGATTCTTAGAGTAATTCGTTACTTAATTTTGAAACCATTTTTAAAATGCTTATGTGCTTCAAATTTCATCAATGACATTTGTATATAATTGCATATTTTTGTGAATTTAAGAACGTGACAGTAGTTCCATAGATATGAAAAAATTTATAGAATATTTTACTATATCGTGTCTACTTCTTTTTGCAATGATAGTTTGTCACTGAATGGTTTTTTACGTAAATTAACGTCAACAAAATTCATTATGTCCTTCGTAGATTTATTCAAAACTTTTAAAGAATGATTATGATTCATTGAAGTTTTGTGTAAGTTTTTTTTGTAAGTTCTGCTAAAAAATTTCACTTGATGCGACCACCTTGTAATAATAGCAATGCAATTTCACTCAGTGCTACATTAAGAACAATATCACCTCTTGATTAGATATATGTCGATAATGTTTTCCATATTAAAGTCATTTTAGTTCCTCTTCATCTGTATTGATTGATACATAGTGTTCATAAGTGCATGGAAAATAATGTGTTGTTCATTTGCCAATTGACTTTCTAATTGTATGTCTCTAGTTGTATCCTAGATAAATCATATGTTATTTCTTCATAAATTAGTTTGTTTAAAGGGAGAAATATCAAGTAGAAGAAGCGGCAGTCCCTCTGAAACTGAAGTAGAAATTAATGAAGGAAATAAAGAGGTCGGAGAAAAGAATAATCAACGCTGTAAGAGAATTTCTAAGGGACGTCGGATTTGATTTGTCTAATCAAAAATCAAAGGCGATAAATCCCAAAGGTGTTGACAAGGCAGAAAAGACTAAAGGCCAAAAGGCGGCAAAATCAAAGGTTGCCCATAAAGATACGAGCACCGGACACGAATCTTACAACACTCTCAGAGATGATGATTTTGAATTCCTTTTACGTCCATATCCAGTGTCATGAGAAGAACCAAGAGATGAGTTGATGGAGTCAAAGACTGAAAATGACTTTTGAGATGGCTCAAAAGAGGATGTGGCAAACATTTCAACATTAATTGAAAAGATTACATATGTCGTTAATCCTTCAAGTGAGCTTTACTCTAGCATTCCTCTACTTGAATACATTTCTGAAGAGGTTCATTCATCGATTGCTACTGATGCTGGAGTTGATCTTCCTGGCGAGGTTCTTGCAGAGGATACTCCAGCGGTTCTTATCAAAGAGGTTTCTGTTGATGTTGGTGCTGAGAAAACTCTATAAATTCCAGTCAAAGAGGTTGATGCAGATGTTCCTGTTGAAATCCACCAAGTAAGTAATATTGAGTCACAATGGTCACTTGAGTCAAAAGGGTTAAAATGTCACAAATATCGCATTGGTCGCAAAGATCACAAAGGTCGCAATGGTCACAAAGGTCACATGGATCATAAAGGTCTCATGGGTCGCATTAAGTGAAAGTTAAAACCATCAAAGGCGAGACATGATCCATATGTAGAACCTTCATCGACTGAGCCACCAGCAAAAATACCAAAAACACTTGGATAACATAACCCACGAGGTGGACCATCAATAAGGGCAGCGAGAGGAAGGGGGAGAGGGTGAGGGAGATGTGTAGATAAAACTATTGTTGCAGAAGAATCCGCAGAAAAGGTAGTTCAAGAACCTGCAGAAAATGTGGTTCAAGAACCTACAGATGCTGAAGAACCCGCATAAAAGGTAGTTCAAGAACCTGCAGATGCTGAAGGGAGTCGAAATTTTGTGAGGAAGCCTAAGGGATTGGTACAGGCAAGATATTCTATTTAATGCTAGTAGTTCCCAGTTGACTAGTCTATATAAATTCATGATGAAACCTCTCCAAGAGCGTTGGTAAATAGATTGTCCATAGGGACAAGAGTTTTGGGAGATCATACTAAAGGATGTCGTATGGTTTGAAGATGATGTAAGTTTTTTAACCCATAGTCACGAAAGTCACAAAGGTTACACGGGTCATTGTGGGTCATATGTATTCATGTGTATCATTTTTTTGCAAAAATTAGATGAGACATTGTTGGAGCTGCGTTATCGCATCCAGAAATATCCATTTCAATATGGGCTAAAGAAATATTACGTTTGTGATCTTGCTTTCATGCAGCCGCTCACGATGTGGATAGACGAGGGCATGGAAGAATTTTTAGATATTTTTAAGGATTATTTGGAAGGTACATATGCATTAAGAGACACATCGAAGACAGTGGCAAGTTACAATGGCTTGTTTCGATTCTAAACATTCCATCACCTACAAATCGATATATGCCTTATCATTGGATAGCCATTAAATTGGATTTGAATAGCGGATGCATCATGGTATATGACTGCCAAAAAAGGTTGAGGGAGTCGCATATCGATCCGGTGGTGGAGATTATAAGAAGGCTTTGCCCAACATGTTGCAAGTCGAAAGGTTTCATTCCTTGACTTTCCTAGAAGATAAATGGCATTATGAGTATTATAAAGGTGTATCGCAGAACAAAACTGCGAATGACCGTGGTATTTTCTCCTTCAAATACTTAGAAGTCATTATATCGGGAAGGGAGGACAAGTTCCATGACCATTGTGACGCTAAAATTGCTTTCATATGTGAGAAGATCGCTGCTGAAGTATTTCCAAATGGAGTAAATATGGATGTACCCCCAAGACCAACGCATCCCATCATCTCATCCTTGAACTTGATTCATATTTTTTTTATTTGATTCATATGTTTTTGAACTTGATTCATATTTTTTAATTTTAATTCATTTTTTTTAAATTTGATTCATATTTTTTTAAGTTTGAACTTGATTCATATTTTTTAAGCGTAGTGTGTGCAACCTAAAATAACAATAACAATGATTACAATGGTCACAAAGGTTGTATATGTCACAAGGGTTGCAGACCGTTAACAAAGGTCACAAAGGGTCACAAGTTCACAAGGGTCACATATGTCGAATGGGTCGCATGAGTCAAATGGTTCGCATATGTCGAATGGGTCGCAAGGGTAGTATGGGTCGCATATGTCGAAAAGGTCGCATATATCGCAAGGGTCGCAAACCGATAACAAAGGTAACAAAGGGTCACAAGGGCCACATATGTCAAATGGGTCTCGTTGGTTGCATATGTCGAAAGGGTCACATATGTCAAAATGGTAGCATACTGATAACAAAGGTCACAAAGGGTCACAAGGGTGACATATGTCAAAATGGGTCGCATTTCTCAAAAGGATCACATATGTCGAAAGGGTCGCATATGTCGAGAGGGTCACAAATGTCACTAGGATCATAAGGGTCACAAAGGTCACTAGGGTCATAGGGGTTACATATGTCGCAAGGGTCGCATATGTCACAAGGATCGCATGGATCACAAAGGTCAAAGGGTCACAAGGTCATGAATACCGAAACACGTAACGATAATAAAGGTCACTAGAGTCACAATGGTCAAAAGGTCACTAGGATCATAGGGTCTCAAAGGTCACTAGGATCACAAGGGAAAGAATACCAAAACACATACCGATAATAAAGGTCATTAGGGTCACAAGGGTCACAAAGGTCACTACGATCACAAGTTAATGAATACCAAAACACATACTGATAATAAATCCACAGTAATAGTAAATCCATAATAATAATAACAACAACAAGTTCACAGGAATGAATACCAAACCATAATTACTTGAAATCAAATATTGTTGTTGGTAGACCCCGTTGGGGAGAGAAACCGAAGCACATGTGTTGCTTCATTGGAGATTTGAATGTGAGGGAACATCCCTCATTTTTTACATTTTCATGACAAAATTTCTCTAACCTCCCTACTGAAAGCGCCACCACGACCCAAGGGTCTTAAATCTAATGATTATGCCCTTCCTTGATCGTTCATCATCATTATCTTACATCTTTTACAGATAAGACCGTTTGAACTTGCAAAACCCTATTGGAAGGTTATGCACCATCACCAAAGTTACATCAGTAAAATGATTAAAAATCGAATAAAGAACCAAAGTTATATATGTTGAATCGGTTTGAGATCACTTACCAATGCATATACAGACAGATTTGAATGTGTGGTGGTTGTAATAACATATATCTGATGAGAAGAAGGTTACTTTACTTCTGCTTTTGATGATGATGATGATGATGATGAATATTGCAAATTACAGAAATCGTCTTCGAAACCAGTGACGTGAAAAACCATGTCACCTTTATAACGAAAAACTACAAAATCCATAATTCGAAAAGCATGGTCCTTCGAGAAATCTTTACATCCATCCATAAATCTAGAGCCATCCAACTTGATTTCCTATGATTTGTAAGACACATCTGATTTAAGAGTTGTTGTGTTGTTGTTCCTCGTTTTCCTTTCGATATGCTCATCGAAGAACTTCTTCAGAATGTCCTGAAAAAAAAATGATATCTCTAAATGTAATAGGAAGATAAAGAGACGGATGAAGGAGATTACAAGGTAGTGCTCCAGATAGCTAGGAAGAATCACTTGGACAAAATGTGGGAAATGTGGGGTTTCAGACATTTTCGATAGATATTTTTTCAAAGATTTTTTATAGGTGGGGACGAAGATGGGAGATGATTAGAATTAAAGCGATAGATGGATGGAAGATTATGAGAGTTAGAGAAAGTGTGTCTTTAATCGAAAAAAGGAAAAGGCTAGAATTCGAAAAGACAGGACTCTGACATCGAAGCGACAGAACGGTGTAAGTGTTGTACTATACAACCTGTGACCAACTTTGACCATATTTTATGTTTTTTGAAAAGTTGAGGAAACTTTCGGTGGCGGGTCACACTTGTTCCCTGAAAATGGTCACAAGGTTACAAAGCTCACAAATTACATTAGAAATTTAAATTGTGCTTTCGCTACATTTAGGAACGTAAATGATGTTAATCCGGATACTTTACAACGTCAAATAATATTTAAAATGGATTTTTCCATGTGTCACAAGAAGTGTAGAATGAATAAATGTGTTTCAAAAGTGATAATAGTATTTTCAAAACTCTTTGGATGAATTTGAGCAAATTTCAAAATAATACATTTAAAATTTCGTCAAACTTTGACATTATTTATATTAGTTTCTATATTGATTTTTAATTAAACATCTACAATTCAAAAATTTTGAAAATGACATTTCTAAAGAGACCTGCATGGTTCAGATGGGTCAAAAGGTCACAAATGTTACATAGTCCTTTTTCACATAATTAGGAACAATAGATGCGAACTCGACGAAGTTATGGATTTATAAGGATGAAACGACGAAAACCATACAAAATAAGACATTTTTAACGTTTAAATATACATCCTACTAATTTATGTCAATTGAGAGTCGCACAAGGTTCATATCGGGTCGTATGAGTCGAATGGGTTCCCGTGATATTGGGTCGAAGGTCACAAAGGTCACAATATTCCTTTTTCACATAATTAGGAACAATAGATGTGAACTTGATGAATTTATAGATTTATAAGGATGAAAGGAAGAAAACCATGCAAACTAAGACATTTTAATGTTTAAATATGCATCTTTCTAATTTATGCCAATTGAGAGTCGCACAAGGGTCATATTGGATCGTATGAGTCGGATCGGTTCCCGTGATATCGAGTCGAAAGGTCACAGTAGTCCTTTTTCATATAATTAGGAACAATAGATGTGAACTAGAAAAACTTATGGATTTATATGGATGAAAGGACGAAATCTATGCAAAACAATATATTTTTAACATTTAAATATGCATCATTCTAATTTATGTCAATTGAGGGTCGCACAAGGGTCATATTGGATCGTATGAGACGGATGAATTCTCATGATATTGGGTCGAAAGGCCACAAAGGTCATAGTAGTCCTTTTTCACAAAAATAGGAATAATAGATGTGAACTCGATGAATTTATGGATTTATAAGGATGAAATGACGGAAACGAATTTATGGATTTCACATAATTAGGAACAATAGATGCAAAATAAGATATTTTCAATGTTTAAATGTGGATTTATTATAAAGATTGATAAAGGTCACAAAGGTTAGAAAAGGTAAAAATGTCACAAAGGTCGCAACGTAGAGATACCATGATGTCCTCCTTTGACATTATTGTCACTCGTGTGTGACTCCCATCGATGATTTTGACCCTGAATATCGCAAATACAACACGATGTCAAAGTCTGTCGATTACGCTGACCTTAAATAGCACAGAAACAACATGATGTCTTAATCCGCTGATTACCAAGACCATAAGTAATGCAAATACAGCACCATGTCCTCCATCCACATTGTATGGACTTGTGTGTGACTGCATGGAGACTGAATCCGCCGATTATCCATACCTTGAGTAACACAGAGACAGTACAATGTCATGCGTCCACCATGTCACCTTCGTGACAAAGGTCACAAAGTTCACAAAGGTCACCAAGATTTTTCAGAGAATTTAGGGTTAGAGACGTAGACAAAGAGTGGAGAGAGATGGTATTCAATCTCAAATGGGTGAGATGGTGAGACTTAGAGAACTCGATGAACCTTTTAATCGATAGATGGATGGATAAATAAGAGTGTCTCGTAGACACACGTATTCGAAAAAAGGCATAGCTGGCATTCAAAAACACAGGAGTCTGATATCGAAATGATGAGTCCCAAGGGTCACATTGGTCACATGGATCCTATGGGTCGCAAGCGTCACATGGTTCACATGGGTCCCATGGGTCGGAAGGGTCATATGGCTCTCATGGATCGCAAGGATCGCATGGATCACATATGTCGCAAGGGTCGAAAGAATCGCATAGGTCACATGGGTCACAAAGTTACAAAGGTCACATTAGTCCTTAAACGTCAATGAAGAAAAATAGATGCAAAATTGACGAATTTATCAATTTATACTGATGAAAGGATGTAAACCAAAGTTTAGTCCAAATAATACAGATAATATAATATTACAAACTAACAAACCTTTCTTTTTTTTAAGTTGGTGTTGTATGGGTTGTTACGATCCAAACATTATCAGTAATACTGGCATTTGAACTCGTTTGTCTTGACGAATATGGAGTTTTTCTTTGAGCCTCACCGGGTCCTGGATAACGATTCTCTTTAGACCTTCCACTTTTCCTTTTCTCAGCCAACATAGGAGGTAGAACCGTAACTTCAGAATATTGAGGAGTAATGTTCCAATCACTACAGTCAGGAACCGATACACAGTTTTTTGGTAAGTCCAACGCCATGTATCCTAGAGGTAGTATGTTGAACATAGTTCTGGTATCTTGTCAACTTTATCAACCTTATGTGCAGCCGCAATTTCGTGACTATGTGGATACTTATCCACATCAATATTTTTCATCCGCACGTTCTTTTTGAAGACTTACCACAAATCTTATACCTTTCTCATTTCTCACTTCATACTAATTACTCAGCATGTTTAATTCAATAACTCCATACTTGGATGTCTGTCCAAACCGTTCATGTAACATTTTCTCCACATACAGTGTAACTTTTGAGAATCACCACCAGTATCTGCTTCCAACCTATACCTATTGAACCATCTCACTGTCTTTTCCAAACGAATATCTAAAAGCACTAGGACTGAAAACTTTTTTGATGTCTTCAACGTAGAATTTATTGACTCGACCCCATTAGCGGTTAATAAGTTATACCTTTCACCTTAAATTTTCATATTTCCTACTTAACGTGATCAAGTTCATCTTTCTCCAAATACTTTACAACATTAGGATACTTGTGCAAAGGTCACAACAGTCACAAAGGTCACAAAGTGATACACGCCTCGGGGTGAGAACTCGGGACGCGTACGGAGAAGCTATTAACCTCGATCGCTCGAGTAGGATTCGTGGTATCACGGTTGATTTCTTGACTGGCCTAAGAGCACTCTTCAAGAATTCGTCCGTTGACGGTGGATGATAGTGGTGGAAGGTGAAGGATCTCTTGACTGGCCTAAGGGCACTCTTTAAGAGATTTCGTTCGTTGTGTCAATAAGGACCTCTTGACTAGCCTAAGGGCACTCTTCAAGAATTCGTCAATTGATGGTGGTTGATCAAGGTGGAAGGTGAAGAATCTATTGACTGGCCTAAGGGCACTCTTCAAGAGCGTTTCGTCTGTCGATGGTGGATGATAGGGGTTCATAATGGAGGCTATAATCTCACGAGAAAAGTAGCTTCATGAGGGGAAGAAAGGTGGATAAAAGGTGTTTGAGGGTGTAGCATGGCACACCACAAGAAGTGTAGAAGCCTCTTGATACAGTCTAATATGAATTAAGTTGTTCCCGAAACAATCTAAAGATACCATTACTTCACTTATGCCCAGAACAAGTTGAAGACATCGTGTTCTTGATAACGATAAAAAAAACAAAGGGGTTTATTTCTTATCAATTCTCCTCCTCTATTGTAAATGGGGTGCAGTCCATTTCATAGAAAAGGCTCCATATCAAAACAAGGAAAATAATTAAATACATGATTACAAATGTAATTTACTTGTCGTTTTAAAAAAATTTCCTAGTCGTTGAAATCTTTAAAAGAGTAAAGTAGATGATTCAGTGGGATATGATCCGCTTGAGATCTTCGGAAAAAAGAAAGTAGATAATCCGGTAGAATACGATAAGCTTTCAGTGATATTTATTACCATTTTTCCTTATCTGTGTCACTCAAGTCCTTCAATGTGGTAGCACTAACGATGACCTCATCACAAAGGTCAAAGAGGTCATAATGGTCAAAAAGGTCACAATGGTCATATTTGTACCTGAGCTTCAATATTATTAAATAGCTTTTCAAATTCGTTGACATTGTATGTTGTTGCACATTTGAAGAATATTTATGTCACAATATCACCCTTTGAACTCTTTTTACCTTGACCTTTATTGACGTAGCTCTTTATGTTTTGCGATATAGGACGCGTACAAAAACCATTATCAGCTTATTTGTACACTTGTTTGACTACTTTTATCAAGATTTTTTGGCGATTAGATATCACAACAACATCACGTCCATCTGGTATCACCTATTTCAACCTTGACATAAACCACGCCCATGATTCGTCCTTCTCTCTATCGACTATTCCCCAAGCAAGAGCATATCGGTGATGTTCATCATCTTGCACGGTTGCCACGATCAATGCTCCATTGTAAACTCTTGTCCGAAAAGTTGTATCCACAGCAACCACTTTACGCATATATTTTTATCCTCTTATAGTCTCTCCCACAATCATAAAAAGGTATTTGAAGCTTTTCCCATCACCGTTCAGCTAAAGATTTATGACAGATCCGAGATTTCTTCCTGAAAATATGTGCAATCACCCTAGAATCCGCCTATAATGATCAAAGTCATAACCACAAATCTCCTTTTGAAAACTCCATTTGCCTCTTAATACCATCAAATACGATATATTGGCACCGTAGTTTGCTTTTACACAAGCCAGCAATTCTTTTGCTGGAGGTGTTTCATATTTCTCGGCATATTCCTCATTCAAATAATATTTAACCAATTTCACTGTAACCTTTGTAGCTTTTGTCGATTTAGATACAGGTGAACACTTATAAATGGAGTAGTTTATTCTCACACTAAACCATTTGGAGTTCGGGATTGCTGCCACGCATAATTCCCACTTACAACAACTTCCGCCAAACTGGCATCGTACTTCCCATAGCTTCGAATCAGAACTCAATGTTGTATATCTAAAACAAGCTTCAAGAGAACCCTTCCTTCAAATGCATGTACATCGTTCTTGCTATCAAATTCTTGCCTAATTTTAAGTTGCAATCCATCTTTGAACTCGAAGACTGAATTTCGATTGTTTGGTTTCTCATAAATTACCATTTCCAAATTATTCTCACCATCACCATCCTTATGCTTTGTTGGCACGTTAGTATTAACTTTATTACTGACACAAAAAAACTTCATGAACGACCATATTGATGGCACAACCTCATATTCTCTTAACTTGCTGGTGCGTTCACTATCAAAATTATCCAAATCCAAAATATTAATTGTTTTCGTCAGATTACTCTCAATTCTACTTTTGTTATTTGAACCTGCAATAACGCAATCATCATAATCTACAACACCTCCATTGTCACCTCCTTTAGCAATGCTTCCAAAAACATGAATTAGAGCTCTCAATTTCCATTTCATAATTCACACTTACCAATTCTATCGCCACATACAGCAGTGGTCGAATTCCTCTTATGCGATCAAACAGATAACAAATAAGATGCGGCTTCCTATTTTGACAAATATTGGGCAAATAGTTGAACTTCAACTTCGTTGTATTTTTTTCCACCATCATTTATGTGCATAACTCATCAATAAGTTACTGGTATGTCAGAATAATTGGAGGACAATAAAAAAATACTCTCTGGTTTTTCTGAACTCTACAAACCTATTCAAATTCTATGTTACCATCATACAAAAAATAAATCAGTGTGATTTTCTCATCCACTAAATCCATTATACATTTAGGAAAAACATAAAAAGATGGTAAATTTTGTAACCCACAGCGACCATGTGTTTTAATATGACTTTGTGACCCAGTGCGACTGTGCGACTCGATGAGACTTTATGATCCAATGCGACTCTGTGACCCACTATGACCATGTGTTTCAATATGACTCTATGACCATGTGCGATCGTGCGACTCAATGAGTCTTTGTGACCCAATGCGAGTCTATGAACCACTGCGACCATGTGTTTTAATATGACCCTGTGACCCAATGCGACCATGTGACTCGAAGAGACTCTATCACTCACTACAATCATTTGACTCACTCAATTTCACTCGGTGACTCGTCTTGACTACATCAATATAAGAATCATTTTGGAAAAAAGAGAAACGAATCTATACATATTACTTACTACTCACTGGGGTTATCTAATTCACAAAAGAAACACGAAAAACTCACTATATATACCAGGTTTTTTGCGGATCATACTTAACTCCAAGCTTATTTGTTGACAACAAACAATTTCAACCTATTCACGATCAATCCGATGTCAATTTCAAACTATTCGCGGTGAATCTGATGCCAATTTGAAGCTACTCACAGCAAATATAATGTGGGAGAAGAGTAATTTTGTACATGAGGAGAGGAAAATTGAGGTGCTTTGGAGGAGAGAAAAACTGTCGATTAAAGAACAAGAGCAATATGAGGTTATCAATATTTTAAGGGTAGATTTGAAGTTGAGATTTTTTTAGAGAAGGATAGGATTGAAGTTCTAATAGCATAGTAAGTTTTTGCCCTTGTTTAAAACCTTCTCATTTGCATTATTATCATGGTATGACATTGAAGGAAAATGTTTTAACGATTTGTGTTTTCTGTAGCAAATGTTCCATCTCTATGAGAGTAGTGTGTTCTAGTTGTTGCAGAAACATCTGAAATCATGCTAGGAAAATATTTAAAAAATATGTAATGGTATTTAGTTTGTAGCGGTTTAATATGAATAGAAAGTAACAAACCTGGTAAATGGAAAGTTTTTCTTTTTGTATACGATATCGTCTGCAAGATATGGTCAAACAATGGAGTAAATATTTTTTGGACAAGTTTTACATTCAAATGTTAACAGTATGACGAATAGTATAGTAAATACGATGGAGTTGCCCAGTTACTAGCTTCTTTTATGGCATCTATATACTTTTTGTAATCGTCTAAAAGATATAATGCACGACACATGTCTTTAAATATTGTATAAGTTATTTCATTGACGGTGCATAAATTCTCAAATGAGATAGGGAATTTAACTTTGTTGAGAAGCATTCTTAAATAGTAAATTTATCCTATAGTAACGGGACATGGTGTAAATGATCCACAGTGTAACCCTTTTGCCTCAGAGTTCATGTTTTTTTATTTGCTTTATTCAACACTATTTCAATCTTCTTGAGAAATAAGTAGGTAAACAACATGATTTCTAATTTTAGAATCATAATTTTTATTGTCTCAATAGCAGATTATGTTTAAGTAGTTTTCAAAGCGTATGGCTTTGGTTTTCTCCAATGTACAAAATTATTTCTTATTTAACAATACAAAATCCATCTACCGCAAATTCTCGAAAAAATCTTCTTGAATGAAGTAAAACGGGAACTTCAGTAGGTTTTTCTTGTAGACGGTATTTCATAAATTCTCAAATGATAATTCGTAGCAAAATTGAAGGACATAATTCTAAATAATCCATCTTCACAGTAAGAGAAAATTAAAATAAAATGGTGAAAATACGTAGGATGATGCTCTATGATACATAACAAATCATTAGTATGTTTCTGCGATAAAATATATTGTGGTTCCAGATATTCGTCAAAATCATAGACTAAAAGCATAGCTAATTCTGAAACCTGGATAATAAATAAATTATATTTGTTCTCGTTCATAAACAATTAAAAAAACTTTCATATTAAGTTGTTTAGATGAAGAAAATATTTTTTCTATTCTAAATATTTTAATGCAAGGTAGTGACTGTTGAGCATCTTTTCTAGGTCTCTTACAACAATATTGGGCTTTAACATGCTTTCAGTTTGCAACATTTATTTTTCATCACTACTAGACTAAATTGAAATTATGTTAATGTTTGTGATATTAATTGAACAAAAGTTTAAAGATAAATGATATTTAAAAAGTACATTACCTTACAAAAGAAATTTTATTTTCAATTTCGTGTTCAATATAAAGCTAGGCAAATTTTGGGTATTTTTCTATCTAGATAGGAGGCTACCTATTATGTGATAGTTTGTTCCATGTATTTTATAATTATATATGGGTCACATTTAGAATTTATTGATACATCAATTCTTCACCAATTGACGTAAATGCAAACATTTTATGCTCCTATGTACCATTGAAAATGTTTTCTATTTTTTGTTTGTTTATTATTAGGTTTTGCAAATATTCAGGATCATCAGACATTTTCGATAATGATACTTTTCTTTTTAAGAACACAACGAAAAATTTAGAGAAAATTTTTTTTAATTCATTCTTTGGTCATACTATATACAGTATTTACAATAGTAACTTGGATCACAAATTTTGTCTTTGTTATAAGTGTATAAAGCCACATATTGTAAACAAATATAAAAGAAATACATGTTTAAAAATTAGACTAATTTCATTGGATACATACTTGAAAATGAATAATTACCAAATGGGTCTATCTTTGGTGGTTATACGTTAATAATAGTAAATATGTGCGGACTTCGAGATTGCAACTGCACGAACATAGGAGATGAACGAACGATTGGAGTTGGAACTTCAGCCTCTATAATGTTGTTCACAATACACATATTAAAAATTTTCAAAATGCTATGAAAATGATATTTGTATACAAAAGATGTGTGGGTGTTATAAAAATCAATAAATTTTACCTAGATTATATGTAGAAGAATCAATGCAAACAATGTGTCCAAAAATTCTTTGCTGCATGTAAACATTTTTACATCTTCCGCAAAAAGTTTGGTTAGTAGCTTGGTCTGTCTTGACCACTATTTCAATACCTAAGGTTGACGACTTTACCTTACTAGAAGACGATTGAGACAATAATAGTTGTCAACATCTTCTAGATGTTGTTTTCCAACAAGTGCACTGAGGATACACTTTTGGGGCTGGAGGCAATATTGCCTTGGTTGGGTGAAAACTGTATCATATGCTAATAATATATATTTAATAACGATCAAAAATATGGAAGAGGTAGTAGTCTCGGTTTTTCCATTGAAAACATGGAAGAGAATGTTTTAGTGAGGAGATAGTTCGAGGAGAGACCACGGTAATTTCCTGCAAAGTATGAAACAATAGTTTAAATGATTGGTAATCGTTGAAAATTTAATAATAGAGCATAAACATGTGAACATATCGTGGTAATGTCATCGATAATATATTGATTTTCCGTTACTTTGTTCACTTGAAAAATAATCGGAGAACCTTTGAGGAATCCATGAGGGAGATGATGTTCGAGGCGAAAGTAAATGCGACAAAGCATATAACTTGAAAAAAAAACTGTTGATTTCACATGGTTACAAGTTCTTATGGGTAATAGTCTCCAGCATTTCTCTCCAATTAAACAATTCGAATTAGTAATATGCAATTACTATAAGTGGAAAAAGTGTTCATAAAGAATATACACACATATCAAGACATCCTCTAGTAACCCATTACAATGAATAATTTCAGAATTATAAAGTTGTATATGCATAAACTAAAACTAAATGTAGTATGTATATATTATATATTAATGAAATCATAATTTTGTGAATTAAATGAAACCTACTGTTGTTTAAAAGATTTTATTGATGGTTGACTCTCATGCATCAGAAGCTTGTTACAGTATTGGGTATTTCTAATGGTTTTGCAATCTGCGGGAGAAAAATTTAGTTGTAAATTCTAACAAAATCAAAATTAAACTATTGTAAAATAAAATAACTTGTAATCTAAGTGTGATTTAAACACACATGAAGGAAGCATACCATTCCAACTGTGAATTTATAACAAATGGTATATAATGATTAGAGGGTCGTTCCTATGGTTATGAACACATTCGTAGACACCTCGAACAAAGTTATTCCATAAAGTATACTCTATCACATGTCCACTATTACTATAAAAATAATAAATAATAACAATAATAGATTGTTATTAATAGATTAAAGAGTAAAGATTGATTTATCTATAATCTCGCAATTCCACGGAAAAATTCTTCACAACTTGCCCAATATAACTTGTGTCGTCCTAAGATTCTAAAATAAACTACTTTTCTAATAATAAACAAAAAAGTTAAAATAGTAAGAACAAATAAAAATGTTATGAGAACCAAAACTCAAAGTATCTCTGCAAAAATATCAATGAAATTGGAAAATTATAAGTATTTGAAAAATCTTCACATGGATGCATAATAATTGTCGAATTAAGAGATTTTACATTAGATGCGACAATTTTATAATTTTTCGGAGCTTCTAACAACACTGAAGTTCACTAGTACTTACGAAGCAACCTCAGATAAAAATACTGATGTTTAGGCCAATACATCAATCTGACGGATACTTGCATTCAGTTATTGATCAGGTTGTTTTTACTCTATCATATCTTACATGTTTATATTATGTTCTGAATGATTTTAATCTCTTTAAATTTCTTCTTACGTCTTTTTTGCTTTATTTTATGATCTTACAGACAATAAAAACTAATGAACATATAATTTTAGAAACAATTCAAGAATTTAGCACTGAACGAGCATCAAGGCGTGAAATAGTAAAATCGTAAGGTTGAGTTCATTATCACTTGGTAGAGCATTTGACAACGAGATGTACAAAAATCTCCGAAAAATTGTTTAGACAGAACGAACAAACAACTTAGGGCTAGAATGAAGAAGTTGTTTTTACCCCCATAACTTCGTTCGACCTAAGCGCCACACAACTCGATCAAGTGTTGAGCTAAGAAGGAAGACACTTTTACCCCCAAAAGTTCGCTCGACCCGAGCACAACACAACTTGGTCGAGCGATGTACCAAGAAATGGTACCTTTTAGCACCATAATTTCGTTCGGCCCAAGCGCATGCCAACTTGATCGAACATTGACACAAACTTAATTGAATGGTGTGTTGAATTCAACTAATAATTCAAATTTTGAATTATTTAGAGCTGTAGAAGTTTTCTATATGAAGAGGTCAACATTTTGAATGGAGACGAGAGAAAAAATACAAAAAAAAAAGATTTTTGGATAGTGCAAAAGAGTGAGAAACTATTGGATAATATTAAAGGTTTGCGTTATCAGCGGAGACGGGTGAAAGGCAAGGTCATGGCGGCGACTGATCGAGATCGATCCTTAACCTCTTTTTAACCCTTTTTTCTTGTTGTAGCTTATTCCTTAGTTGTTCCATGGATTAAATCCTTGCTTTAGTCTGGGGTGTTGTGTATTTTGAACTCATCGTATTTCATATCGAATTCATTGTTTTTTGCTTTTTATAGTTTACTGTATGGTTTATTCTTTCAATTCTTAATGGATCTTTTGAGTTGATTTTCGCGTAAAATAATTCAGATAAAAGAAGACAAATGAAATGATGATGACAAAGTCGATAAAAGATAAACGCATTGATATGTGTCATTGTTAGTTTTTTCTTTAATTATCAAAACGACGTCGTTTTGACGTCACTTTTTTAAAAAAACACTTAAAAATTAACCGGATGGTCAGAGAAGGCTCAATGTCTAAACGCCGTCTAGACGGACGTTTAGAGGAATTTTTAGAACACTGCTTAAAGTTAAACAATTTGTTATATCATTAAAAGTATCCATTGGCATCGGCCTCTATACAACAATTTATTGAAAAATATAAAAATATAAAAAATTTACATTATTATATTTTTAATTCTATTAGAAATTTTAGTATATTTTTAATTCTATATTTTTTTGTATATTTTAAATTATAGTTTAAAAATTCCGTATAAATATCTCATTAAGTTAATGAAAAAAAATCTTATTATAATCTTAACAATATGATATATTTATGTTTTTTTTCGAATTTGGGGTTTTTCAAATTTGTTCTCTTTAGAAAATTATCTCTATATTGTCTATATCTTGGAATATTATCTTCCTTTTTTGTTTTTGGCGATACTTAGTTCCTTCATCATTTGTCATGTAGTCCATATTTTGCTAAAGAATGGAACTTTTTTTATTTATCAAAGAAACATTTTATCTTATTTGAAAAAAAAAACATATCGCCATTTTGAGGATATTAAACCATTTTCATATGATGAGAGGCAATGGTCTACTTGACATGAAGACTCTACTTTTTCAAAACTAAGTGTTACGAATGTTTTGAGAAATTTAAAATTTTTGCTTCCATTATATTATAAAATGGATTTCTTCTGAACAATACTAATCCAATCCAAACTCATGTTATTTCACTCTCTTTTTTCAAAATGCAAATACAAACACACGAAAGGTTCATAAAAGTTTGATTCGAATCCATGGAATATTTCAATAAATCAACCATAAAATAGTGAATTATTTCCAAATTTATTCAAGTTTAACAAAAAAGAAATAGTTGATTTATGGAAATATTCCATAGTAAATTGGTGTACGAAGTCTTTTTCCTTTTCTTTTTTTTCTTTTTCTTTTAAAGTCTTACGAGATTTTCTCAGAGCGACACGAATTAGGGTTTTTTCGTGCCTTCCTATGGGCGTACGTTTTACTCTTACCAGTGGCCTATCTATTTTCGCCTTAGTTACTTCCGAGTAAGCCATCGCCCACTCACTCCAGAGCACGACAACGCTTTCCTTCTCCGGCGATTTCCCATTTCTTCATCTTCTCTCTCTCTCTCTCTCTCTCTCTCTGTGTTACGTTTGAAACCCACCAATACCCTGTACCGTAAGCCTGCCGAGGAGGAAGTATCCCACATTGGTCTCTTGTTCAAATCTGGTTCTTGATTTCGGAACCCGTGAATTGTTCTCCTTTCTGTTTTGATCCAATCGTATTGGTTCTTGGTCGCCTTCCCCTAGGGCTTCTTTGGATTATTCTGTCGGATTTTTGGAGTTTTTGATGATGGCGGAGACTGAGAGATCACTGGCCGATGATCAAGAGGTAGTCGCCGTAGCCGGCGAGACTAAGTCCCCATGGAAGACGGCGGCACCTCCCGCCGAGAATGTTGACGCTCCGGTAATGGGAGCTGAGTCGTGGCCTGCACTTGGCGATGCGCAACAGCCGCGGCCGAGGAATCCGCCGGAGGATTTGGCGTCTGCGTCGGCCAAAAGGGTTCCGGCTTCGGCGCCGACCACCGCTCAGGTTTGTCAGTCACGTAATAGTCTCGTTTTGATCCTTAAGGCTACTGGTTGTTTGCTTCTCATGCTGATTCGGTGTTTCTGCAAATGCTGGTTTTTAGTGGTTTTGGATTGAAGTTATGTACCCATTAATTTCATTATCAGTTTCCTTCGTAGTTATGTTTCTTTACTGGTCTCTAATTTTCTGCCTATATTGGATTAGAGAACATTACATATTCGAGCATGAACTGCTTATGGCTGACAATATTGTCTTCTTGTCTTTTGATGATTCAGGCTGTAGCTGGACATTCAAAGCAGGCCGGGGGTAACACTAATCCTGCTCACAAGAATCCATCTTGGCGTTCAAAACAAGGGTCTAGGCGCAACCAAAATTCTCAGCCTTCTTATCCTGTATACACCGTACCATATAATCAACCAGGAATACCACCCACTATTCCGGCAATGGTACCTCCACATCATGTCCCTGTCCAAGATTATTATTATGCCCCTTATTCTCCCTATCCGATTGCCGGAGCTCCTATTCCAAAATCTGGCAATGAGAAGCAAGTGCAAGCTTCCCCTCTTCCACCTGTTCTGGCAGTGCCTCAAGGAGACCCCTGGCAGCCTTGGCAACATCAGAGGGCGTTTGACCCCAGAAACAAGCCACCAAACACTGGACATAGGAATTTTGTGAGACCTCCATTTATGGGTCCAGCTCCTGGATATAGTGTTGGGCCAGGATTTCCTGGTAACGTATCAAGTCTTTGTCTAGGTGCTTTAGGAAAGAGCTGCAAATAGTTTTCAAATGATTTGCTTCTTACTATATCTGTTTTTAGGACAGAGGATGCTGGTTTATTTTTCATGATTTTTGCTTTCAAAGCAGGGCCTGTATACTATATGCCAGTTGCACATCCTGGAGCTATGAGAGGCCCTTATGTTCCACGCTTTGCTTCATACCCCTTAAACCAAGGTCCACCAGTATTGTCTCCCGAACAGCAAGATTTAAGGGATAGGATCGTAAAACAAATAGAGTATTATTTCAGGCAAGTTATATTTTTTTCCTCTGTATTTCAAATTTTTTATGTTGTTTAAGACTCGCTTCCTTTCTTCTTCGTTCAGTAGCCTTTCTATATTTGTGAAGTATTTCTGCATGTCATCTTTGCTAGTCATAGAGAATTGCCTCATACCTGTTTTCTTTCTGTTTTTTTTATCAGTGATGAAAATCTTAAGACTGATCAATACCTCATTTCCCTGATGGATAAACATGGATGGGTTCTCGTAACAAAAGTCGCTGACTTCAAAAGGGTATAATTTATGATATATTCCAGCCTGGACCAGTTTTTATTGGTGTTGGCTACTTTTCTCACTGGTGTTCTACCTTGCACTTATTTACCTTCTTTTGAATTACAGGTTAAAGCAATGACTACGGATATACCATTTATTCTCTATGCGTTGGAGCTCTCTAGCTCTGTAGAAGTGCAGGTCAGGCTCCATACCTTGCTTCTTCTAAACCAGTTAACACCTTTCTTATCTGGTCTGTTCAATAATTGTGAATGGAGTTTGTTAGTTCATATACGAGCAGAGTTATAAGTTATAAGTTCTCTTTCTTCTGCTAGTTACATAGTAAATGTTTATTCTTTTTACAGGGTGACAAGATACGCAGGCGTGATCAGTGGTATAAATGGGTTCCTACATCTAAAAGACCACCTTCCATGGAGAAAGTTGGAGACAAAGGTGAAGATACCTCAAAAAATAATTATTGCAGAGATATACCTGGGGAACCTTTAGAGGATTCATCAAAGCTGATTGCACGCAAGAGCTCTGTAGAGGTAGAACTTTTGTTGTATATGAAGCATGTTTCGACAGAAAAATATATTTTAGAAATGCCCGATCAATTTTCAAGATTGGGGTTCCAACCATAATATTCCTTTCATGTGAATGAGTTGCAGGTAGCTGAGTCCTCAAGAATCAATACTGCTGGAACTGGTAACCTGGAATCATCTTTGGACAATCAAAAAAAGCTGGATGACCTGTCTAATGATTTTTCAAACACATTTATGCTTGATGAGGAACTGGAGCTAGAGCAGAAGAGCTCAGGAAAGTTTAGACTTGCCATATCTAAAAGGTACCATATGACGTTGGCACTCTTTAGTTTTCGTTTCTTTTTGGCCATTAATCATTGTTTCCGATTTTTCCTCGTTCTTTTTTGTTTTATGAAGAACCAGAAAGCACAGATGGAGTAATGAAGTTACTTGTTTTGGGTTCCTTTGACTTTTACTGTAGGATTGAGGAAGAAGACGATGAGATAGTTGTTGATGATCAAGATGTTCAGAGGCTTGTAATTGTTACTCAGGCATGAAATAAATACACTTTCAGTATCCTTTATGCTGTGATAATTGAATTACACGTTAAAGCTCCTGTATATGCTGGACAGAATAGTGGTAAAGGTGATGGTGTGGGAACGAGCGGAACCGAATCAAAAGGCATTTCAAAGGAGCTTGCATCCACAATTAACGAGGGTCTATACTTCTTTGAGCAGGTCTGGACTTTCAGTCGCCAGAATGCATCGACTTTAACCTTTCTATTCAGCTCCTAACATAAATCTGTGAATGATGAAGCAGGAGCTGAAAAAGAAGCGATCTGGCCATAAAAAGAACAGTTCCCGTTCAGAGAGTAGAGATGGAAAAAGGTCTGGAGGGTTGACCAAAATAAGTGAGAGCTCTTCAGCACCTGATGGAGTTGAAGAGCCTGGGGCCACTAATTCTCGTAGGAAGCAAAGTAAGGGAATACACAAACATCATATGTCCCATGCACAGAGGTTCTTCTCAAGCAACTTCCGGAACCAAGGAGCTAATCGCCACTCACATGGAAATATATCTGAAAGCCCGCCTAGTAGTTCTATCGGATATTTCTTTGGTTCTACTCCGCCTGACAGTCACGGGTCAGTTTTCTTGTGATTGTTGATTCTTTCATTCTTGTTAATAAAAAAGTATTCTTTTTTCTTGCTTTTTCAGTATTTTTAAAATTTGTGTTGATTGAATATTGAATATACAGCCCCAGGCCTTCAAAGTTGAGTGTATCCCCTCAGTATTCTCTCTCTGGCAGCAGTCCACCTGTGGGCTCATTGCCAAAATCATTTCCACCTTTCCAGCATCCAAGCCACCGACTGTTGGAAGAAAACGGGTTTAAACAGCAAAAGTGAGTCTACGGTTGTCTTGTTTAAAATGCTCGTCTTTGCTTTATGAATCTCTGTTCTAAGAGGATAGCATTGAACTGAATCTTGAATTATTTCATATACTATCCATAGGTACTTAAAGTTTCGCAAGCGTTGCTTACATGAAAGAAGGAAGGAGGGGATCGGATGCAGTGAGGTAATTTGTCTTAACCAATGCCTCTGATTTCATTCGGTTTAAAATTGACAAAATATCGATTGTGAGTAGATAATTTGGTTGTCTCTAAAAGTTAATGCGAGATTATTATTCAACGTTGTTTAGTTGTTCATGTCGTTTTAGATCATGTAAGTACTAACCATCCAAATGGTGAAGTGTGTCTGAATTCTGGCTGTTCCATTTGCAGGAAATGAATTCATTATACAGATTTTGGTCTTATTACCTCAGAGATTTGTTTAATCGTACAATGTACGACGAGTTCCGGAAGTTGGCTCTCGAGGATGCAGCGGCCAATTATAATTATGGATTGGAGTGTCTTTTCAGGTTTTATAGGTAATACTCACCTCTTCCGTGCTTTGGCAAACGTCTCTTGGAACCAACATTCCTATTATGCGTACTGCCCTGCATCAATGAACCATTATACTTTCTGTTTTTCAGTTATGGTCTGGAGAGGCAATTCCAGGAGGACATTTACAAAGATTTTGAGCAGATAACTCTCGAGTTCTATCGCAAAGGAAATCTCTACGGCTTGGAGAAATATTGGTAACAGCTCTATATATTTGATCTCATTCAAATCAGTTGTAGCTGTAAGTCACTGGATTTTTGTTGTGATACTTTGATTCATCGTACACAGCTAAAGGCACTATTTGGTTAAAGATCTTGCATATGAATTTTAGGTTTCGGGTTCATATTAGTAAGGCTGAATTCTTTCCTTTTCCACAGGGCATTCCACCATTACCGGGGCAAAGACGAACTGATACAGAAGCACCCGGAACTGGAAAAGCTACTGAATGAAAAGTATCGAAGCATAGAGGATTTCCGCGGAAGGGCATCCAGCATCAAACGTTAAGCCTGTTAAAGAACAGTGGCAACAGAGAAAAAAAGAAAAGGAGAGAGAAGTGTTACAGAAGAGACAAGGTCTTGTTTCAGTCGTTTTTGTGGGGCAAATGAGACTAAAATTTTGTAAATTTGATAATGTGAGGAGGAGACAGAGGCACAAAGCCAAATGCTGACAACTGAAGAAGGAAGCCATTTTGTATCTTTATGCATAAATTGGGCATTGAGTAAAGAAGAGTTTCTTTTTCTCTCCACATTTTGTACATATACTAAAAACATTAGGTCCCTCTCTTCTCATTATACTTCCAATTTTTTTTTTTTTTGTAAAACGCATAAAATATGTTTACTTTTGGTTTTTGGCCGAACTCTAATATAACCTAGAATTCTTTTTAGAAAATCTGTTGTTATTCAATCTGTATAATATATAAATGTCATAGAATTTTGTGGTATTTAAATTTATGGTAAAATCTCTAGGTAGTATTTAAAAAATATATTATATGCTATTTTGATTTCAAGTCTATCTTTTTTTTAAAAAAAAATTAACTCCAAAAATATTTTTATAATATTGAAATTTCAAATGATCCGGTGCAAACCTAAACCCCGACCCAAATGATCCAGTGCGATCCAAATAACTCAATCCGACTCATGAGACCTTCGAAATCGTTGGAAATTGCTCTCAACTTCGAAATCGTCTTTCGTACCTCTCAACTTTGAAATAGGTTTTGTTTTTCTATTTTTTTTTCATTTAATTAGATTTACGAGAGTATACGTGAAGTCATATTTGATATTTTCTCTAAAAATAATATATGAAGATAACAATTTTGTATCCACAAGTCTTCCTACAAAAGGCGCCCTCCCTCAGATCTACAGTATTTGTTTCTTAGATCTCAAACGATCCATTTTCTTTAGGTTTTCCTCCAAATTTTTTGGTTTTATTTTATAAGAAGGAACTTTTCATTGTCATATGTTCTTAAATTTAATCATTTGATATTTTCAAAAGAAATTATAGCTTTGTGCGTTGATATCTCTTTTTGGTTCCAATCCTATTTAAATGTGAATAACCTTTTTAGATGAAACTCGATTGTGAATCGGAGAGATGTTTTGGATTTTTCACTCACTAATTAAACTAAAAAAATATATATGTTTATAGATTCATTGTTGTGTACATAAAAGCAGATATAATGTAGTGTTCATTGTTCAAACCATTTGAAGACTATGATGAAGACTTGAAGATAATATTTGGACCAAGTAAATTAACTTAGAAGAAATGCAATTAGGATAGGCGATGGCACTCATCTTCAAATATTTGAAGCTGAAGACAAGGAGTAGAGTAAACATTTTTGTGTTATCCGATTCGAATAAGCTCGAAAAATCTTATTCATATTCATATTCAATATGGATTATTCGTAGAATCTGTTTCAGTCCAAAACTCAAATCTATTCGAATTCAATTCGGGTAAAAAAAACGAATTAGTAGAAATCAAATTGCCCAAATTACTCGAATCAACCAAAGTACCCAAATTACCCGATTCGAATCACTCGAATAATCCGACTCATACTACCCAAACTATCTGATAACTCAAATAACCTGATTCGAATTATTCAAACTACCTGAATAATTTGATCCAAATTATATGATCCAATAGAATTCAAATTTCTTTGATTCTATTACTCTAGACTCGAAAACCCCAAACCGAAACTAGAGGAATCCATTCCAAAAAAAAACATTGGGTTGAATTCGGATCAATTTTTTCAAAACCCCACAATTCGAACTGAACCGAACCCCGAAAAAACAAGAAGCGAAATCCAAATGATCAACCCTAATTAGGAGGCAAACAATTATGTTGAATATGCTTGAATACATGGACCAAGATTTTGAAATAGAATACCATCAACAATTCACATGGGCATGACAATTATTGCAACAATTCTATAATTGGATGACAACTACTCTCATCACTTATAAAACAGTCCCAAGATATACCAAATCTGAATGTAAGGAGGTGTTATATTATGTTATTCTACATCAATTAGAATATATAATGTTTTACATATATAATATTGGATAACTCTAAATTTTTGAACTACATTTTTTGTTGAATTAGAGAAAAATCATTTTATACATATATATATATACACATAAATACATATACATACATACATACACAAATGTGTGTATATATATTTGTTTGTGATTATATATGTGTGTATGTGTAAGCAAAATGGTTTGAAAACCCCTCACATCCGGATGTTTCGAAATCTCCTTGAATCAAGCTTTGTACCTCAAACTCCCTAATGTAGTATTTGATATGTGGTATTTGACATAACAAGTTAAACAAATCATATTCGTTATCAGTGTCATGCAAGCACCACGTCGACCAAAAAAATGAAGTTAAGTCGTCTATCAATCTGACGATACATAGGGAATTTCTGAAAAATCCGAACGTAGTGCAAATGTTTTGGTATATTTTTTCTTTAGTTCAATGTCTTTGAGATATAATAAGATATGGTTCAAATATTTTCTAAAAAATCTAGGGATATTTGAGAAATTTTCAAACCATTTAGCCTAATTATTAAAGAGGCTCCATGATTCTAAAAGGTTTGTAAACGCTAGTAATACTTGTATAAATATATATAGAATTCAACTATATATATATATTATTTAAGATTGACAAAACAAGGCATTGAAGCCTTAAGTTTCTTTGTCAAAATAAATTGATTAAATAACCTAATTATAATGAGATAAAAAAGACACCGCTAGCTACAAAGAAATGAAAATAAAAAGCAAGGGTAACTTCAAAAACTACTAGAGTTAAACTACTTCACATATATCCTCTCCCAAAAAACAAAATTTAACTTTGAAAATATTTTATAATATTGATATTTCCAAAATACTCATACGACCCAGTGCGATCCAATTCGACTCTACGACCCAACGATTCAATACGATCCTGCGACCCAGTGCGACCTGCGACCCTACGACCCAGTTCGATCCTGCGATTTAGGAAATCACTCGAAAATCACCGAAATCGTTCGGAAATTGCTCGAAATTGCCGGATATCGCTCGAAATCGCCAGTATCAGCTGGAAATTGTCGAAAATTGCTCGAAATCGCTCAAAATTGTTGAAAATCGTTCGAAAATGGAAGGAAGAAATCGTTCGGAAATTGCTCGAAATTGCCGGATATCGCTCGAAATCGCCAGTATCCGCAGGAAATTGTCGAAAATTGCTCGAAATCGCTCAAAATTGTTGAAAATCGTTCGAAAATGGAAGGAAATCGCTCGAAAATAAAAAGAAACTCGCTCTCAATTTTGTTTCTCTCCTCTCAAATTTGAAATAGATTTTGTTTCACTAATAAAAATGTCAAAACCGTAAGTGTTTTCACTACAAAAATATAAAGGCACGTATCTTTTCTCCAATTTTTTCCTGCTTCCAAATATATTTTGTCACATTAGAGAGACCGACGGAGGAATATGAGAAGCTGAATAAAGGCAGAAGATCAAGGAGATTTAGCCTCATTATTATTCACTTTTCTTAAAAATATGAAATATGAAAACCTTTTAATGCTGATACATTTTTAATTATTTTCTTTATTTTTAAATCTAAAACCCATAAGACAAATCAAAAGCTAGATAGATTTCGAGCGTAGAAAAGGCGAGAATGCATTCTTATAGAAAGTTTAGAAGCCAAGAACAGAACATAAAAAGTGAAGTCAATTAAGTGAAGATCTGATTCAACTAATCAGATCAACGCCTAACAACAAAAAAAGACTAAGACCCAAAAACACTTTACGAGGATCATATCAACCCACTAAAGGCATTCTTGCCTTAAGCTCCGATTCTTCAAAAGAAAAACTTATCTAGTAATAACACTTTTGTTGCAACCCTACTTGGAGATTTGGATTAATCAGCAAAAGAACATAGAACTTTCGACTTTTGGTTCAAGCTTCGGCATCTGAGGGATCGGGACTGCTCCAACCGTTGTCACTCGGCCGTGGCTTGAGGACGTTTCAGACATATCCTCAAACTTCATCAGTGTCCCCATCTGTGTTGCGGCCAAGTGAGCGTAGCAAACTGGTGCAACTGCAGAAAACAACCATTGAAAAATCAGCCGCAATACTTAGAGCTATCAGCAAAATTAAAAAGAAACAAATGATGCATTACCTACAGAGACCGCAGTCGTGCTCCGCTGGTAGCTGCAATTATATCAAAGAAATGATGGGTAAGTTAAGATCTTCCTCTTTGATAGCTGTAATACCAAAAAGAATGATTCAGATTCAGTCAAATATCTCTACTCACACATAGGATAAAGAATGCACAAGTTCTTGGAGTTCATCTGTGGAAAGGCCGATTTCATCGTACAAAATATGGTAATGAGTTGGTCGTGTTGTCCCCTAAAATACATCAAAGGAACAAAACCCAAATTAGAGTCAATAAAACGAATGAGTGAGGCGAACTGCTTTGCAGGATATAGAACTTACGATCATTCCAGCGTGTGCACAAAGATAGAAATCATTGTTGTGCGGGTGACAAATCTTGTTGTCGATGATTGTTCCTACACAAAAAGAAAAGCCAGATATCAGTTCCCTTTCAACATACAGCCGCCACACAAAAGATCAAAAGATGATCCGCGGTTATTACCAGGAGGAACGTTCTCAGGAGCATTAGACTGGAAGAATTTGGTATGATGGTTCTTTTGAGCAATGATGACCATAAACTTGGGGTTCCAAGATTCATCAAGAAATTTGCAAGCCTAAAATGTAAAAACCAAAAGAAAGGGCTTTATAGATTAACGTGAAAACCCGTGTAGAACTATTGATTAGTTCAAAAACCAAAAGGCTTTACCTGTATAATCTGATCCAGTTCAATGTTCAGAACTTGATTAAACTGAGATTCACTCACACCATCCCTAAGTGTACATAGCCTCGGTGAGTTAGCAAATTCCCTATTACAGTTCGCAAGATTATTTAATAGATTATGTATTATACCTGAAAATGATAATGTGATCCGGTTTTCTCTTTCCGGAACTCGCATAGAAGTCAATCAAAAGCTCCCTGATATGTTGTGATTGGAAGAGATAAATAGGGATTAATATAGACATATATAAAGCATATTCAGGCATTTTGTTGACAGAATCACTATGAAAAACAAACTTCAAATAGGAGTAGATGACAAGTAACAGCCACCGATACACGGAAACTTCACCTGATAATGCCTTCGTCGTCAGTAGCAGTGACAGGCTTGAACAGATTATCAATCATTTCAACCTTTCGGGACTGAGTTCGTACACAAGCTCTGTATTTCGAGATTAACGGCCATTGCCTGGAGCCGACAACCTATAAATTCCAGAGATAACAAATCAGAATGATCAAGAAAAGAATGCGGGCAAACACCCACCAATCAACCGGAAAATAAGAGCTGGTTTCTTGACCAGCGTAATCAACCCACAAGGGCATCTTGCAAATGAAAAAAAAAACAAGAAGCCACAAAAAAGACATAATAAAGTTACCGCAGCAATGGACGGTATATCTGACTGCCCTGGAGAACCATGGGAGACATCCATCCCAACTATGAACGTAGGAACCTTAGTTACTGCAGGCATTGCTGGTGTGCGCTCAATGGCTAACATAGAATTCAGACCACCAAGCTATATAGACAAGAAGTAATGTTAAAAACGAATCAGGAATCGCATAAAGGATAAGAAAATTTTGATCATAAAATGTTTTTAATTGATTGTCTCAAATTGGCTAGCATCGTGTTTAAATATTTATCAGAGCTCACCTTTGCATTTATCTTCAGGAGGACGTTTGTAAGATACTGGTCATTTACTTTCATGGGAGCAATACACTGAGTCACGATCCCAAACTCAACAAGATTTTTCTTTTTCCAAGGACCTGAAGCATTTGGGATAAATCAATAAGAGGATACCCACATGTAATTTAATCGAATAATAACCTTGGATGAAAGAATGTTTTCACTTTTCTTTTGATTAACTGAGGGAGATCAAGAATGTAAAGTATTGATCTAACCATAAACATCGGAGTTTTTCCTTTCAGATAGTATACACAGAAGGAACTGTGGAGCCCCAGGGAGTTTGGATTGTATCATTTCAAACATCTTCTCCACCCTGACTGTAGCAGGTGCCCGTCTCATTTGAGGATTTTCTTCAAACATGTGGAACGGCTGACTTATTTGCTAAGAAAAGGGCAAACAATAGAACCAACACAGAACTTGTAAGAGTTGCATGATCATATGTGATTATAGAAATGTCATGAAGAATCTTACAATTCCTTTCATATGTCCACATCTTATCAAATCACGAACAAGTGATTGCATATCACACCGCGCTGAGAAGTTGACGACAGCCCATTTTTCAATCTTCGTTGGCTCAACAAGTCTCTGAGGAAGAATGTTGATGTCAGTATCACAAGTTCATAACATTAAAACGATTGGCATTGCAGAAAAGCCGAACCTTGTTGTTAAAGTTCCAACGCCCATTTCGTGGAAAGAAGTCTTCACCATTTCCCACTTTCAGCTGTTAGTAGAAAAGAGATAGAGATATCTTAGCATCATAATGTCAAACTTACAGAGAACAATACGAAAGAATAACGATATACACCTTTGGTGTAGGTAGAACACGGCCTTCAACTTGGGTGAAGTTAGAATTAATATTAATGCCACTAGCTTGCAGCAGTGGCTCAGCATTATAGTTGCTGGTCTTCAGAGCCTGGGAAATGAAGTCGGGCTTAGATTCAAGACACGTAAAAGAAGGTTTCACAAACCCTATAGATCATCAAAAATCACCTACATGAGATAAAGTGGCCATTCGTTCCTTTGGTTTCTGCCTGGATTTCTCAACTAGGGAGGCCCTTTGTAAACCGGTAAGGGCTTTTGTGTACCGCTGAAGAGAAACTAGTGAACAGAGCTGTGAAAACAAATATTAGACGTCGATCCTTTGCATTGAGAGAAAAAGAAATTACACCATGCAAAAAAATGAAAGAATCAACTACCTCCATGGGGATGTAAGTCGGACGCTTGGGCTTACCGACATTGATACAAGGTAAATCAGCTGAATACCTCAAGTCCATCTGACGGACATTAATAAAGTAGTCATACACAGTCATTTCGACCTCCTCAGCTTCGCCATTTTCATTTTTCACATTCTTCCGCTTCAGAACAAACCTAAAACAAGCAAGAAAGATAATTACCCAAAAGCAATATGAAGTCGAGATATATCATATAAAATGCATTCAAGAATATTAAGACAATATCATACGTTAGGTCCTTGCAGGGTTTGTCACTAAGTCCAGTTATTTTGTATTCTTGATTTGAAGGGAGGACCTTGACTCTCAGATTCTTGAGGGTTCGTTTAGCCTGTTGTAGAAAAACATCAAATAAGTAATTCAAGAAGAAGAATTACATCACCAAATCCAATAACGTAAGAAGAAGAACACAACACACCTTGCCCCAGTCAATGGAGTATGGATCTCTCGCTCCCTGGTTTTGAATAAGGAAGTCTACCACAGGACCAGGTTGCACTATCATTGTCGTGGACATGTCTGAGGAAAAACGAAAAAACCAAAAGCACGGAAAAAAAAGGTTGTTATTAACCTAATTGTAGTGAATGGACGAATCTGCAAGAACCCAAATCTCAAAATATTTATACCAATATTCAGGGACAAGCCACTCTGGGTAGTTCTAAAACTTGAATGGAAGCCTCTACAGCCAATGACACCTCCACCAAGTTTTTCGAAATTTTTTACGTCATTGTGGAAGAAGGATTGGCGAACAAGGAGACAACCTCTGCAAATTAAAAACAGCATAATAAGAAAACAATGCAACGGATATAACCTTTTTGAAAGGGAAACAAATCCGAAATCAACATACTGTTTTGACGCGTGTTGACGCAATATGATATCCAGGACCCTTATAGCTTCCTGCAGATTCTCTGTCTCCTTCCCTTGAAGTGCACTTGCAATAGCTTGCATTGGTATTTCCGTTGCATAGCTAATCTCAATCCTGAATTTCTTGGAGTTGTATGGACGCCTTAACCTTTTCTTGTCAGCATCATTTGGATTATCATCGTCACCAGGGCTAGCATTCCCGTTGTTCCTGAAGAACCCAATAAAAGACACGTTTTAAGCGCTATACAATCGAAGCCATAACATCAATTGTAGTTTACCTGTTAGAAGGAATGTCTTCAAGAACAACAGAGAAGTCGAATTTCTTACGGGGGAGGGCCCCAATGGTGAACAGAGTCTTTTCACCATCATAAGCAAACTCCTTAAAGCCCAAGTCACTTTGGTAGGTTTGCTGGACTTTATCAAGCACCTTCCTGCCCACCCCCTTAGCTTCTGCTGGGCGGCCATCTTCATACATCAGAGCAACCTATAACCAACACCGAGAAACACAATACACAACTATTGTAAACTTCCAGATCTGCGTTTGAATGATACGAAAAAACAGGCTAGAGAAGCATACGCTGTAATGGAAGAAGCGACCATTGGAATTCGAGAAATTGACTTTGAAGTGGTTTGTAAGCAAAGGAATCTTCTGGCCCTTGGTCCCCAGACCACGCCGAGCCATGGGGACACGGAGTTTCTTCTTCATTGCAGGCTCCGGTTCCACCATAGCAGGGACAAGGTCTGCCGGTACAGGTGGAGGAGGGGGTAATACTTCCCCTGCTACATTCTCACCCACATTTGGATCCCCAGAAGTCATATCCTGAAAAGATAAGCAGTAAAGTAATACGGAATCCTAAAATCACAGGACAGGCAATACCCCACTTAGCGTCAAAGGAGGGGGAAAAGGAAAAATACAGAACAAGCAAGAGAAACATGTACATGCAGATGAAGGATGAATCACTCTATCTCACTTTCTTTCTCTGAGGAGAAGAAGAAGGAGAAGACCCAAATCTGAAACTGAAAAATAAAATAATAAAAAATACAAAAGAAAAGTTAAAGTTTCAAACTTTTGAAAGCGAATAAAATAAAAAAAAAGGTAGTAAGAGAATAAACAAAAGAAACTTGGGAGATTATCTCGGGAAGAAAAAACAAACAAAACCTAATTCCAGATTTTTGGAAAGATTAAACCAAAAGAATAACCTCGGATTTCTCTGCGTTTAAAACACAAACAAAAACCCACGGATGCTTGAAAAAAGCTTTCAAAAACCCAGAAGAAAAAACAGATTAACACTAAAAAATAACATGAACCCAGAAGAAAAAACAGATTAACTTTCATAAAATCACAGAGCATACATGACAAAAAATACAATCTTGCGACCAGAGAAAGAAAACCAATAAAACTATGTTTGACAGAGAAACAAAGTATGAATACTGCTTTACAGCCATAAAGAAAAAAGGAATAAACAAAAAACAAAAAACTCATGCAATATAAAACTTAATAAAAAAATTTGTAGTGTTCAAGCAACATGCATGGTAAACAGAACAAAACCCATTGCAGAACAAAATCGAAACACAGAAGGAGATGATAATGTAGAATAACACCAAACAGAGAACGATTCCGATCGTAATCATTATACCTTCGTGTCCGATAGAAAGAGACGCCGATGAAAAGCGTTTGCTCAAACAAACCCTAAATTGAATTTGTTAGAAAAAGGGGCTGGCTTTCTCTCTGCCTTCACAGTCTGTAAGACTTCCTTGTATTACATTATATATAAAAGGAATGTTGAAGGCTAGTGGGACCCACGTTTATTTTTCTTTTTCCTTTTTCTTCGTTACAAATATTACTTGGATTTATATCAATATAAATAGTTTTGGTATTCAAAATAGATTACAATCGCTTTTAAAAAGTGTATTTTCGGAATTTACATTAATTTTTAAATATCTTAATAGATAGATTATATTTTTTATTGGATAGAATAATTACTAATTTGACAAATTTTAAGTAACATTATTTTAGAAGGCAATGTGAAAAAAGGAAATTGATAAACAAAAATAATAATTATTTATTGAGAGGGAGAGATTATTGGCCTTAACAAATCATGCATTATGTATTTAATATTACTTATAATGGGCAATTAATTAGTAATAAGCAGTACATAAAATCACCAATGGCTATTTTATTTATTTCACACACAGGTGGCCTATTTTATAATTGTTATATTATCATATGGAAATTGGTAAAACTAAAAATAATCAACTATTTAATTTACTGCATTATTAAAATTTAGTTGATAACATAAAATTCTAAAATTTAGACAAATCTGCACACTACCAATTTTTTAAAGAATATTTTTTAACAAATCATAAATCTTTATCATTTTAAAATAACTAATGTAGACTTTAGCTAATTTTAAAAAAATGTGAATTCTTTTTTTACCATTATTACTATCATAATAAATAACGTAACAGACATTATGAAAAAAAGGTACAGATTAAAGGTTGCGATTATCACTTTTTTTCTTCTTTTTTTCAGTTTTTTTATTTTATAAATATGAAAAATAATACATTTATTTTTAAATATTAAAAGTATACTTTAATTAATATATTTTTATACATGAATTAACTAAAAACTGAAACAATTATATAATATTTTCACAGTTATTTATATATTGAGTTTTTATAAAATTTGATTTGTTTATATTAATATTATTATATACTAATTATATTCAAAATTAATATTATTTCATACGTCAAGTATGCAATAAATGTATTATATCGAAAATAACTTGAGCGATAAAAATGTGATTCGTCCCACTAAAATTTGGATATAATTGTTTGGAAAAATTTTATTTCAATTAGAGTTAGAGTTAGACAATTTAGAAATAAGAATTTTGATTTATATTTTAAGTTTAGTTTTCCTTTTTCTAAAATTTAGAATTTGACTTAAGAATTGTGTAAAACAAATTATCAAAATATAATTTTAATTATAAATTTTTTTATTAATTACTTTTATTAATTTCACATAAAATTATTATAATAATAAATATTATTATTTACAAGTCAATCTTAAAATAATTTAAAACATTTAAAATAAATATAAATTAATCATATATAATATTAATTATACAATTTAATAAAAATTATCAATTTTTAGATTTTTTAAAGGATATCTTGATAATATTGATATTTTGGATTCGAAATCTGAATGAGAACGTTGTCTATGAATCTTAATTCCGACTCAAAATTTTAAAAAAAAATATCCTTTATCATGGTATCAACAATTGGTTTCGGTAAATAGGAACTATCTTTTTATCTTTTGTTGTTCTTTTGGTATTCAATTTTTTTGTTTATGATGTCATCAATTTTGCCACACTCATGCACCATTAGTTATTATTTTGCATCTTTTAGTCATCAATATTCAATTTACTATTGATTTGTTGATTAATATCATTACAAATAAAACTCTTTTTCATATAAAATGCAGTGCAAAGAAATTTCTTGATCAAATCAAGAGATAGAACATAAAAGACATCTAAAGTAAGGATCATGCATTTCTCAACCATTGATATGCATTTGTTAACTCGAATTTTTACTGTTTTTATTGTTTTATTTAATATGTGTGCTATAAAAAATTTGATTATCTTGAATTTTTTTATGTTGACATACATTTTTTCATGGTCTGATTTCTACGTTTTTTCTTCATATATTCTACAATAAATTATTTTTTTCATTTCTTCATAGAGTAACGATCATCTTTTAAATCTATATATTAAAGTGCATAATTTTTCTGGTTTCTCAGTCATTCTCCTTTTTTAG
>CM071870.1:36918994-36941967 GCA_036759665.1 Gynandropsis gynandra | reverse complement strand
TTCCTCCAAAGGCAAGGAAAAGGTCGCGACCCAGGAATTACAAAATACAATCTCGGAGATGAAAGTCCAACTAGAACAACAAAACGCCCAACTAGAACAACAAAACTCACAGTTCAGCGCTCTGCAAAGAGAAGTAGAGCAAAATAGAAGAGAACCTGAGCAGTGGCTGAGGATGATGAAGGCACACATGCCTTCTATCAATTGGGATACGGCCGGAGACAACGATACTAACGACGATGATGATTCTCAATTACCACCTACTAATTTGTAAATGTACCAACTAATTTCTAAATGTTTTGTAAACGGATAATTTAAATATTATTGTATAAATGTTTTTTTTAATTTCATTTTTTTAAAATTTTACGTTTTAATTTTTTTTAAAAAAAATTTCCAAACGGCAAGCTGCCGTCCGGAAATTTCCCGGAATATTTGCGGACGGTGGAGCTCCGTCGGGAAATTTCCCGACGGAGCTCCGCCGTCCGCAAATATTCCGGTCGATGGTCGGGTTTCAATTCTGACGCCCCGTCGGGAAATTTCCCGACGGTTCTATCCGTCCGGAATTTCCCGACGGTTTTCGAACTATCCTTTCAGTCCGAAATTGCGGACGGTTTGCGGACTAGAACTGATTGCCGACGCTCGTTTGCGGACGACGCGTACCAGTCCCGAATCAGTCCCTAAATGCCTTTCCGGACGGATTAGGGACTGATTTTTCAGTCCCTAATCTGTGTATTTCTTGTAGTGAGTAGACAACAGTCTAACAGTACTCTTAATTATGTCAAGAACATGAAATGTCTCTCTGTAGCTTGAAATGGCACTTTTAGAAAAACCAGATCTTCCAGAACATAGTCTGCCATATGCTTAGAATTGTATATGGCTCCAACTGACATTACATCGCCAGTTCCAGTTGAGATCCTAGGACTTGGGGTAGAACTCGCTACAAGAAGGCTCAAATTCTCCAAGGAAGAAAACCTGGTCATGTTCTTAGACATCAAAACATCAAGCTGGCTTTTCAGTTTGTTCACCTGAGAATGTGCCAACTCAATTTTCCACAAAACTTGCTCTAGGACACTGTCTTTATCTTGGGGCTCAAGAAGTGATTGGTCATCATCCAAATCCATTCGGTTCTTCGACTCAACATATTGGTCCTTCGCTACTGCCCAGTTAGGAAAAACGGAAACTTTTAAGATACTCTTCAAGATTTTCTATTAATTGAAGCTCATAATCAACAATCTCTACAATGTCAGATTGTGTCATTGGTTATGCGTGGCAGGGAATATAAATCAACGGAAGGGAAAGTGAAGTGCGTACCACCAAAATCATCGGCCAAAACAATTCCATCGAAACTTAATCTCTTCTTTTTACAACAAACCACAACAACACTTTAGGCAAGTTCACTACATTAATGGTTCGGAGTCATGGTAGATAAGAATGACTTACCAATATAAGAAGAGAGGTTTTGATTTGTTAGATAAGATGCAACATCATTTGTGCTCTCGACCTTCTTACGTTTCCTCCTCTTCACAACGCTTTTTGTATAGCATGGATTAGAAAATGGCAGGGACTTTATCCCGCACGTTTCAGACATGGACGAAATAATTGTCCCAGGCTTTTCTTGATCATATATTTGTCTTTAAGTTATGTGAATATAAGAATCTCTTTCACGGTTCCAGTGTCTGCTTCAGATAGATATCATAAAATGGACATAGACCATTATTGTGTGAACGAGGTAAGTCTACTTATACTCAGTGTTTATCCCCAAAACTGTACTCACATAGCAGGTTTCATAGACAAAAATGACATGGATAGATCGGCTCGGATCATATGGTTAGTGGGATTCCTTTTATTATTATAAAATATGAAAAAGTTTGTTATGTAAGATATGTAAATAAATCTAATATCTTTCGCATAATTTTTAATATTGATTCCTTATATTATTATAAAATATGAAAAATTTTATTATGTAAGAAATAATTATCTACTAAAAGTATTCTAAAAAATAATTTAATAATATGTTTAATAATTTTAAAATATATTTTTGTCTATATTCATGTGAAATCTAATTATATTTTTATAAATATAAAAGGACATGTAATATCCTATATAAAAAAAAGACAATAAACTATATGAATATATTTATGAATGGGTCAAATGAAAAACATTCATCCAAAGAGTTGACAAAATCGATTTAGATAATGGAAAAAAGATCGAAGATAATTAAATGATGTTTACAATGTTTAGAAAAAAATCATCAAAGATAATCAGTTAGCAACTATTCCTCAATATTGCTTTAAAATTTTCAAAGTAAACAATTGTTACATCATATTATTTATGGATCTTTATTTTTTGAAAACAAATGATATAATTCAAAATCATTGCGCGGGTTTTTTCTAGTAAAGTAAATATTTAATTGCATTGAACCTTTCTTTGTTTTCTGATGATTTAGTTTCCTCCCATTTTACATAGAGCGACAATATCATTTTCAACTTAAGTCATAGAAAACATTAATTTTTTTCAAGTTCAAAACATTGATATTCATACCTTTGGATTTATCGAGATATATAAGGTATTTCATAATACTTTTATAAGATTCTTAAGATATTTTGATATATTTGGTTCTAATTAGATTTATTTTATTTTCTATTAGATTCCTATATTTGTAATTTAAAGTGTTATCGTATCGTTTTATATTTTAACATTAACCAAATACAATGTGTTAGTGCACAATATTTCCATTTTATTGAGATTTCATTTATTGTGTGATTATATATACTTTGTATTTTATTGTGATTCAATATTGTGATATTTTCCATTATGCATAATTATTAGTATTTCCAAATATATTAGATATTTGTAGATTTTCAAACATTCACAAGATATTTGGAAAGATTCTAAGAGGAAAAAATAAAAAAAACTTAATAATTCTATAGAAATGAAATCAATGAGTATTTTCGAAAGAAACTTAACTTTAAAAGGAATATGTGGTTTCACGTCTAAAAATTATCTCAATCATTTTGGTATGTCGAATTTAAATATGAAGATAAGAGAGTGAACGAAAAGTTTTTGTGAATATTTGAGAGCATTCGAGATGAATATTTGTAACATAAACCTTAAACAATAAAGTTTAGAGGCTTGTAGGTGAATGATTCGAGGGAGAGCCATTTGAGAATCTAGGATTAGTGGGAGAATAGTTTTTTAGGCAGTTCATACAAGGGATTGTGTAACATTTTACTTGCATTTGGGATTCAATATAAGTGCGGTACTCAGGAGGAGTGTATGAGTCGTGTAGTCAAAGTATATTGACAAAAAATCAAATTATATGTGGTGACTGTTTGAAGCCTAAAAAAAGTAGTGTTTGAGTGTCATGCTACAAGAACACCATGAAAAATCGTTGTGTGTCTACTCTTTAAACTTTCAATCTTAAAGTTTGCAACGAATCAGATGAGTGAACCTCACATTTATGTGAGAGATCCAGAAAGAGAGACGAACATAACACAAGATATAAACTCGTATTGCAAAACGATAATGTTAAACGTATCCAGCTATAGATATTAGAAAGTTAAGATGAAATCAAACATCTGTGAAATCGATGAAGACACACGAAAAATTGTCAAGTATGAGTGGAATCCTCTGGTGGTGATAAATGAATCGCTAGATAAGCAGTTGGAAAAAGGATATAGAATTGAGGAAATAACAGAATATGTGTCTCTTTCTTAGCAAAAAAGTTCCACAAGTTTCTTAAGAAATCTGAGTTGTACCTCAAGTCTTCTAAAGGGTATCCAGAAAAAAAGGAAAATTATAAATACAATGTCATGAATGCAAAGTTATGTGTACAAGATTAACGAGAATCCAAGTGTTCAGAAAAAAGAATACCTATTGAAGACCTTGAGAATAACAAATTGTTTCAAGTGTCATAGGCACACAAAAAAATGAATGTGGAAACAATAAAGAAGATCCGAAAAAACATTCCCCATTTAAAAAAACGGATTCGAATTCTAAATAGAAAAGTAATAACGAAGATATGGTGAACAATATAACATTAATTGGAATAATTGACCCCGATGACGAAAGGGGAAATATAGAAGAAGAAGATAGTGATGATGACCTCACCATAGAATAGATAATTCCTATAAAATCGCACAAGTTCCACTTCATGTGTGGTATCAATGGTTGAGATAAGTTCAAATAGGAACAAAAATAAAACATTGCACTAGTAAATTGTATGCAATTGATTTGGATGAACTAAAGTTATCATATTATGATATGGATTTTAAACTTTTTATAGTACATTGTGATCCAATACTGTTAGAACCAATCAAGTCGGACCTAGTATAATTTTTCTCAGAAAAACAGAATCTATGAAACAAAGCGACTAACAATGAGTAAATGAAACAGTAAACGTGGTTACCGAACGTGAATTGATCGAGGCCTGCGATGAGCAGTGTCATTAGACAGAAATTTGTCCTCGCTTCTGCCTAGAGGATGCAACGATCTCGAGAAATTCGTGACTTCTTGATGAATCTACTTTGTAAGTATTTATCTCAGAAAAACGGATGCCTATTCAGAACAAATTGATCTCCTATTTATAGACTTTCAACCATCAACACTTTCTGGAGCCTTGAGGAGCCAAAAAACGGTTTTTACTGAACCATTGCAATGGTTGCAAAGGAGCCAAATTCGTTCAAAATGGAGAGGTGTGACTGTTGGCTTCAGAACCAGTGCTAAACCGAATTTAAAATTGATTTCGAGAAAACTAAACCGAAAAAAAAATTTAAGTTAAATTCGGAATTAACCACTGAGCCCAAGAGCCCAAGGCCCTATCTTGACCCATTAATATTAGGATCCGAAGCCCATTCCAAGCCCATGAAGAAGCCCACTTCCATGTCATGTCTTGTAACCCATTTAGACATGACCAATAAATGACCCAATATATACATGGAATCCTTCATGTAATATTGTCAATGTGGGACTCTTCACCTCCCATACCTCCCTTATTCCTACAAATACAACCTTTAGAACTAAGCATATTGAAATTCATCATCATTTTCTCAAAGATCAAGTTGAGAAAAAGTATTACATCGCGAATATGTGCCCACCAAACGACAATTGTCTGACATTTTTACAAAACTTTTGGATTTGATTTATTTGCGTGTTTGTAGAAATACATCGCTTTTGTAAACTCTAAACTCAATATATATTAATGAAAATATGAGGTAGGAGAACTTATGCATAATTGCACATGAAAATCTGAAAATGAAAATATATGAGAGAAAAATAAAGTGTTACACATGATGTTGTTAATTAGAAGTATACATTGGAATTCGTATTTGTTATATGACGTCTTTTATAGTATTCAGTTGTTGAACAACACTCTTACACTCCGTCATCAATGAAAATAATACACAAAAATTATAAATGCACGATAACTTATATAAATGCAATGAGTATATAAGTGGTGGAATGGATATTTAACTTCGACGTTCTAAAGACATAAGATAACAACAAAACATGAATACTCCATCATAATTTAAATCATAAAAGTATACCAATATGATAGCATGAGTCTAAATGGTGGAGAATTCGCTAAACTTAAATTTGACGTCCTAAAAGTCTAGAGTGGTTATTCACAGTAGAACAATAAATATTTAAAGTGTTGAAAAATACAAAAGAATATTAACAAAAATTATACTTCAGGTGTATCTGTTAAATTTCCAAAGTATACTTTGACTCACGATTTAACTGCATTATGTTTAAATTCAAATACCTCAAAAAATTAATTTTTGTTGAGGAAAGAGATTGTTTTAAGAAAATGGTGATTATGTTAAAAAACAAGTCAACTTATTGAACTTTAATGGCTTATAATTTGTGAATTTGTAGTTGTTAACCAACGAAACTCTGAAAGATTATGATTGATTTTGATATTTATTAGTTAGAGGTGCTAAATTAGAGGAACAAGACTACTCATGATTAAATGTTTGTTCCTCCATATTTGTGCATGCTCTTTAGGAACATCTAACGCCATCGTTTCTATTAAATTAAGATGTATTACATGAATGGATAGCCCAACGAAAGCAATCATTAACAAGATGATCTATTATATTTTTTGTCTTCTACTCATACAAATAGAGGGAGAAGGTACCGCTAGTTGTAATACAAGTATAGTTGAGGGGATAATCTTTTGCGCTTTGAATATGTCTTGATATCTTTTAATTACGTTGTATAAATTTGTTGAATGATTCATAGATCTAACATGAATTACGTTTGTATGACTATAATATAAAAAATGGAGAGATTGTTAGTGAATAATATTTCTATTTTGTTGAGATTCCTTTTGTGATTATGCATATTTTTCATTTTTTATTGAGATTCAATATTGTGATATTTGTATTATGCATGTTTTCTATTATTATTGATATTTTCAATTGTGTTAGATATTTGTGGATTTTGGAACATTCACAAGATATTTGGAAATATTTTAAGAGGACAAAATCAAACAACTTAACAATTCTATGGAAAGAATATCAATGAGTATTTTGGAAATGAGCTTAACTCTAAAAGGAAGAGGTGGTTTGATGAGGGCATCTTAAAGAGCACACTTGGATCGAAATTGGAGAAAAGACAAGTTGGGAGTAAAATTGGAGAATAACCGAATGATGATAAGCAAAATTCTAAGCTAATTGGTCCAATTACAAGGGCTAGAGCTAAGAAACTTCAAGCTTTGTGTATTGAGCATATTTTGGGTGTTTTGGGGGCAAACTTTGAAGAAAACCAAAATGTACCACATCAATTACATTACCAAACTTTAGTCCCAAATTGAGCCTAAATAAAGCTTCAAATAGCAAGAAGAGAGTGTTGAACAAAAATAGATGTTCTAGAAGTTCAACCAACAAATTTAATACTTCAAGCTCTCAACCATAACTCAATAACCCCATTTACTTCTCCTCCATGTGAAAGTTGTTTATTTAATATTTTCAACCACTTCTTTGTCTTTTATTTTCCTTTAAATAGTGTCCTTATGTTGAGAACAAAAATCAATTTTCATTTTATCAATTGAGAGGTTTTCTCTAAAGTGATTTTAGAACTAGATTTCGAACTTATCAGGTTATCATCTATAGCATTCGTACTTTGACTTATCAATTTGTTCTTCCACAAATGATTTGTGGAGTCATACGATTCCCCTACGTTCTTCATTCAGGTTCTATTGAGGTCTAGGACTGTTCATTTCGAATGTGGGCCTAGGTTCTTTGAGATAGCAAGTTGACTAAGGGTTTAAGGAACCGATTCCATCGTCTTTAGGAAGAAATTCGATCTAGGTTTCATATCATTTGGTATCAGAGCCAAGTTCTTCTCTATAGGATTATCCTTATCATTATTTACTTTATTTTCATTTTATTTTGGGTTCTATTAGTTTTTCATTCTATTTTGTACGTTTCTATTTCTTTTTTATTATCACTTCATTTTGTGATTAGCTAGGATGAATAAAAAAACAAAAGAAAAAAGAAAGAAAAATGAAGTTGATTCCATAGAATACATTGAGAATAGCTCTTTTGTGTGATTTGAGCTTAAATTCGCGTTGTTTGAGTCTATTTTATTTTGGTCGTGAAAGTTTATGCTTATTATGAGCCTATTTTTAATCCCTGAAGAAAATCAGATATTAGAATCATTAACATTTTGTATTTTGAACGTATTTAATAGGATAAGTGTGAATTTCATTGATTGGTGTGTTAGATTGAATTTGTTATCAGAGAAAACAAGGAAAGTGAGTGAAATAGAGTGAAACACATTTCTGAGTGATTTGTGAGGTTTTAACATATTCTTATTTTCTTTGATCTCTTTTTATTTATTACTAACGTTTTCTTTCAAAAAATGGCTACAAACCCGGAACACACACATGATGAAGAGCCACAAAGGGAGGAAGAAAATTGTTTACAAATGGAGGCACTAACGTGGCAGATACAACGCCTAGTGAATCAAACCATGGGAGCAATCAAGGAGAGGTTGGATCGCATAGAGAATGGAAGAAATACAACTCATCCTTTAAGGCACCATAACACACCTCCAAGAGCTAGAGAACCGCAAAGAAGCTCTAGTGATGAGAATGCTTCAACTTATGTTGAATTTGAAGAATTGGAGAAACCAAGGAGGCATAGGCATGTTAGAGGAGAAAGAGAATGGTTGGATGATGATTTGAAGGGAATTAGGTTTGAAATTCCATCATTTCGTGGAAGAAACAATGTTGAAGTTTATTTGGAATATGAGCGCAAAACTGAACTGGTTTTCGAACTGCATCATTATTCAGAGAGGAAAAAGGTTCAACTTGTTGCTACAAGATTCAACGACTATTCTTTCACTACTAAAAAATAACGACATTGCAATGGACGGGGCAACAGATCCGTCCGTTGATGATCATTACCAACGGATTACAACGGATACACAAGAAATTCCAAAGGGCCAGAATTTGTTGCAATCCATCGCAAAATTCAACGGATGGTTAACGGATAGATACCGTTGCTCCCGTCTATTTCAATCTTTCACAAAGTTTAACGGGTGTTCAACGGATAACTTTCGTTGCCAACGTCCATTGGAACCCCGTTAGAAATCCACAAAAAAATGCCAACGGTCATTCGTTGCATTTTGTAACGGATGTCCTTTGGAAACTATAACGGATGTCCAGATGCACAGATGCAGCACATGGAGAGCGTCATAGAATTGTTATCCGGTCAGATGGGAAAACAACGTCGCGTCAAGAATCGGTTAACGATTCGGATGCAACGGCTTCACGAGGTGTTGGTGACCACAGGGATGACATCGGCCTCGTAAATTTAGATGAAATGTAATAGTTTTAGGTTTTAATTTTTTGTATAAACTTTTATAATATTAATTTTAAGTTATTTGAAATTTGTTTTTATTTTTAAAAAAATTATTTTTATTTTTTATTTTATTTTTTTCAAATATTTCTAACGAATATCCGTTAGAAATTTAAAGGGCATCCGTTGGAAATGAGTTTTCTCGCCAAATGGTAACGGAGGCCCATTGCCATTTCCCGCCAAATTGTAACGGATGCCCGTTACCATTTCCCGCCACTTTGCAACGGATGCCCGTTGCAAAATTTCAATTCCCGTTTTTTTTCCAATGGGCTCGCAACAGAGATCTGTTACAAGTTGCTAACGGGCATCCATTACAAACTTGTAATGGGTATCCGTTGTAAATTTGTAATGGGAATCCGTCACTATTTTTTAGCGGACATCCGTTATAATTTCCAACGGAAATATTTGTTGCACCTTTGTTGTAAATTCGCAACGGATATTATCCGTTGTAACACCGTTAGGAATCACAATGGATCTCGATTTATAACAAGCGATTCCTAACGGGCACGAATCTGTTGCCGTTCGTTGAAAACCCGTCATTGTAACGGATTTTAGGCAGTTTTCAACGGATGTGTTCATTGGAAAACGCCTATTTTTTATAGTGTTTAGCATGATGGGATCAACTTATACTCTCCAGGATGAGGAATGGAAAGCATGTGGTTGATACTTGGCGGGAAATGAAAACCATCATCAGAAGAAGATTCATTCCCCACCATTTTCACCGAGACAATCTCAAAAGGTTATGGGAATTGAAGCAAGGCAAAAGGAGTGTAGATAAATACTACAAAGAAATGGAAATGCTCTTGATTCGAACTAATACGAAAGAGAGCAAAGAAGCCACCATGGACAAATTTCTTGGCAGTTTGAATCAGAAAATTCAGGATAAAGTGTCAACTCAACATTATGTGGAATTGGAGAATCTGCTACATTTGGCCATAGAGTTTCAAAGGCAGATCAAACGGAAGGCAAAATCACATCCGAGATACGGATAAAACTCAACAAACTCTCGACCACACTTCAACAAAGAGGAAAGAGGATTTATAGGCTCAAAATCAACTAAAAAGTATGAGGGTAAGCCTAAGTCATCACAGCCTAAGAAAATAGGTACCTCTAATGCTTTTCTATCGCGTACTGAAGATATTAAGTGTTTTAGGTGCCAAGGGTTGGGCCACTATGCTAGTGAGTGTCCAAAGAAAAGAGATTTAATGGATCATGATGATGGAACGATTGAAACAAAGCCTGAGGATGAATTTGAATCAATGTCATCTTGGGAGGATGATATTGTGGAACAAAAGACTATCAAAGAAGAATTATTGGTGGTGAGACTAGGGGTGTAAAATGAGCCGTCGGCTCGCGAGCCAGCTCTAGTTCAGACCATATTTAAGCGAGCCGAGCTGGGTATTTTCTAGCTCATTTAAAAAACGAACTCACGAGCCGAGCCCAAAACGAGTCCGAGCTTAGATGAGCTGGCTCGCGAGCTGACGAGCCGGCTCGCGAGCTGAAAAAATCATGTACAAAAATAAAATATTTTCCATTTTTGTATATTATTATATATAATATTGCATTTAATAAAACATAATATATTGTTTAAATATAATATACTATTATAATGTATTTTTCCTTTTTCTAATAATTGATATAACAAAATAAAGAAACAATTTAGTAAAATTACGAGCGATCGAATGATATTTTATACTTTTTATTCGAGAAAGTTATTTTTTATTTAGTACAATGATATTTTATAGCATTATATTTGAATTAATGTTTTCATATTTTCCGATATTTTATTTAGTTCGTTTGATATGTTTATCATATATGATATTACAACTAATTCAAAATAATTAAATAGTTTGGCTCGCGAGCCAGCTCGTTTTTTGGCGAGCTAGAGGCGAGCCGAGCTGAGCTAGAATTTTCCAGCTCGTTTAAAAAACGAGCCGAGCTGAGCCAGCTCGTTTTTTGGCGAGCTGAAGGCGAGCTGAGCCGAGCTGAGCCGAGCCAGCTCATTTTACACCCCTAGGTGAGACGAGCCCTGAGTCTGTGAACAAAATTAGAGGAGAAAATCCAGTGCGAGAACATCTTTTACAAGGTGTTTGGTAAAAACTAAATTTTGCTGCTTGATTTTGATAGTGGGAGCTGCGCCAATGTGGCAAGCACGTTATTGGTTGAAAGGTTGGGTTTGATGACTGGGAAACATATGAAGCCATATCAACTTACGTGGCTGAATGAAAGTGGTGCTTTCAAGGTTCGCAAGAAAGTGAAAGTTTTATTTTGCATCGGGAAATATGAGGACGAAGTTCTTTGTGATGTTGTCCCTATAGAAGTGGGGCATCTGCTTTTGGGACGTCCTTGGCAATTTGACAAACGTGTTTAACATGATGTGTACAACAACAAATCCACTCTCCAACACAAAGGAAACAACTCAGATTGGTTCCATTGACTCTTAAAGAAGCTTTTGAAGATAAGTTCTAAATGAAGAAGAACGATAAGAAACCAATGAATGTGTGTGACCATGAGGTAGATCACTTAAAATCTGGTGGTCTTGAGAAAAACCAAGTTAAAGGCTTGTGAGAGTGAATCCGTGAGATTAAACACCAATTTCTTGATGAGAGCTAGTGAGATCAAGAGAGTCATGCTTTATCATCGACATATGTTTGTACTTATATACAAAGAGATATATTTGAGTATTAACGAGCTTACAAATTCTGTTCCTAGTATTTTTCTTGATCTTTTGCAGGAATCTGATGATATTTTCCAGAGTAGGTTCCAGATGGACTACCACCTCTTAAAGGAATCGAACATCAAATATATTTTGTGCCCGGAGCAAGCATCCCCAACAAACCAGTCTACAAAACCAATCCCGAGGAGACTAAGGAATTTCAAAGACAAGTTGATAACCTGATGAAGAAAGGATACGTTCGGGAGAGCATATCTCCATGTGTTGTGCCGGTAATTCTTGTCCTAAAGAAAGACGGTACGTGGAGAATGTGAGTTGACTGTCGTGTAGTCAATCAAATCACTGTAGAATATCGACACCCAATCCATAGGCTTGATGACATGTTGGATGAGTTACATGGTTTTAAAATCTTTTCCAAGATTTATTTGAAAAGTGGTTATCATCAAATACACATGAAAGAAGGTGATGAATGAAAAATTGCCTCTAAAACTAAGCATGGATTGTATGAATGGCTTGTCATGCCTTTTGGACTCATAAATGCACCTAACACGTTTATGAGGCTCATGAATCACATTTTTAGGCACTTATAGGTAGATTTGTTGTTGTCTATTTTGATAATATCCTGATTTATAGTAAGAATCTTGAAGAGCATGTGGGGCATGTCAAATCTGTTTTGAAAATCTTGTGTGATCAAAGATTGTTTGCTAATCTAAAAAATTGCACATTTTGCACTAACAAACTGGTGTTTTAGGCTTTATGGTTAGTGAACAAGGAGTTCAAGTTGATGAAGAAAAGATTACTGCAATCAAAGAATGATCAAGTCCTCAAACCGTTAGTGAAGTGCGAAGCTTTCATGGTCTGGCAAGCTTTTATAGGCTTTTTGTGAAAGATTTCAGTACCATTCTTGCACCTCTTACAGACGTTATCAAGAAAAATGTCGGTTTTCAATGGGGAGAAGCACAAGAAGCTGCATTTCATCTTTTGAAATAAAAACTTACTAATTCACCCCTCTTGTCTCTACCTGATTTTTCTAAAGCTTTGAGATTGAATGTGATGCTTCTAGATTTGGTATTGGGATTGTGCTAATGCAAGAAGGGAAACCAAGATCATACTTCAGCGAAAAGCTTAACGGTGCACAACTAAGCTACCTAACGTATGATAAGGAGCTTTACACGTTGGAACATTTTTATTGGTCTCATTTGAAACAAGATGTTGAACGAGTTTGTTCATGATGCATCACTTGTAAGAAAGCTAAATCTCGACTTCAACCCCATGGTATGGACTATCCATTACCAATTCCTCATCATTCATGGACTGTTATATCAATGGATTTCGTGCTTAAATTTCCTAGTACCATAACTGGTAAAGATTCAATCTTTGTGGTGGTTGATAGGTTTTCTAAGATGGCTCACTTCATTTCATACCATAAGACCGATGATGCATCTCACATTGCTTCATTGTTCTTTAAAGAGATTGTTCGAATGCATGGGATGCCTAGGACAATAGTTTTTTATCGTGACGTGAAATTCTTGAATTATTTCTGGAAAACGTTGTGGTCTAAGCTAGGAACTAAGCTTTTGTTCTCAACAATATGTCACCCTCAAACTGATGAACAAACTGAAGTTATGAGTCATACTTTTTCTATTTTGCTTTGTTCTCTGATGAAAAAGAATTTAAAATCATGAGAAGATTGTTTGCCTCACATTGAGTTTGCATATAATAGATATGTACATTCAGCTACTAAATTCTCTCCATTTGAAATTGTTTATGGATTCAATCCACTCACTTTATTGGATTTGTCTCCTTTTCCATCTAGTGAATATTCTGACATTGATGGGAAAAGAAAAGCTGAGCTTGTGAAACAGATTCATGAAGGGCTAGATTGCATATTGAGTAGAAGGACTAGGCAATACTTGAAGCATGCGAACAAAGGGCGAAAGGAAGTTGTCTTCGAACCATGAGATATGGTTTGGGTCCATATGCGAAAAGAGAGATCTCTAAACCAACGCATGTCTAAGCTGATGCCACGAGGAATTGACCCATTCAAAATCCTTAAGACGATCAACAACGATGTTTACCAAATTGAGCTTCCAAGTGAGTATCAAATCAGTTCTACATTCAATGTTTCTGATTTATCTCCTTATATTGCAGATGGGCCAGATTTGAGGTTAAATCTTTCTCAAGAAGAGGAGAATGATGAAAGCATCTTAAAGAGCACACTTGGATCTAAAATGGGGAAAAAGACAAGTTGGGAGTAAAATTAGAAAAGAACCGAATGACGATAAGAAAAATTATGTGCTAATTGGTCTAATTACAAGGGTTAGAGCTAATAAACTTCAAGCTTTGTGTGCTAAGCACATTTTGGGTATTTTGGGGGCAAAATTTGAAGAAAACCAAAATAGACCACATCAATTTCATCACCAAGCTTTAATCTATATAATCTCAGCCCAAATGAAGCTTCAAATAGCAAAAAGAGAGTGTTGGACAAAAATATATGTTCTAGAAGCTCAACCAACAAATTTAATGATTTAAACTCTCAACCACAACTCAACCACCTCATTTACTTCTCCTCAACATGCAAGTTGTTTGTTTAATGTTTTCAACCACTTCTTTGTCTGTTATTTTCTTTTAAATATTTGCCTTATGTTGAGAATGAAAATCAAGTTTCATTTTATCAATTGAGAGGTTTTCTCTAAAGTTCTTTTAGATTTCGAACTTATCAGATTATCATATGTGGCGTTCGTGCTTCGACTTATCAATTCGTTCTTCCGTAAACGAGTTGTGGCGTCATTCGATTCCCTTACGCTCTTCATCTAGGTTCTATCGGGGTCTAGGATCGTCCATTTCGAATGTGGCCTTAGGTTCTTTGAGATAACAAGTTGCTTATGGGTTTAGGGAACCAATTCCATCGCCTTTAGGAAGAAATTCGATCTAGGTTTCATATCATGGTTGCACGTCCAACCCATTATTTCATTCATATTGGTGCATCGAAAATTCAAAAGGAAGAAAGGAGAGTGAGAAAAAAAGTTTTTGTGAATGATTGAGAGTATTTGAGAGGAGTGTTGTAACATAAGCCTTCAACAGTACAAGTTTGGAGCCTTGTAGGTGAGTGTTTCGAGGGAGAATCATTCGAAAAACTAATATTATTGAAATAATAGTTTTAGGCGGTTCACACGAGGATTCGTGTGACATATTGCTTGGATTTTGGATTTAAGATGAGTATTGTATTCAGGAGAAGTATTTGAGTCGTGTAGTTGAGATATACTCACAAAAAAATTCAGTTATACCTTATGACCATTTGAAGTTTGAATGAAATAGTTTTGAGTGAGAACACCACGAAAAATCGTTATGTGTTTACTCTTTAAACTTTCACAATGTCTTAATCAACCTTAAATTATATGATTTAGAAAGTTTAGATATTAGACAGACAACAGTTCTCATGGTGTTCAAACAACGTAATACTCAAAATGACTCTTTTTTCATATTTCAAATGATCATTGTATATATATTGGTTTTTTGTGACTATATGTGGATTAAATGACACAAACACTCCCTTTGAATACAAAATTTGTATTGAATCTTACATCCAACCAAAATACCACACAACTCCTTATGTAAAATGTCTCGAAATATTTTCAAAATAATCTTATTTTCAAATATCCAAATATAATAATTCATCCCCAAACTCCATACTTTTATTATTTAATATTTGTATTACAAATTGTCCAATGCTTTCAAACATTTACAAAACTTTTCGTTAACTTTTCTATTCCTTTGATTTTTCGACATAAAAAATATGGTACCTGATGCATTATATGTTCCTCTAATGTTAAACTCTTTGATTTTATTTTCATATAATTATTAAATTAATTGATTTTTATTTTAAAATATTTTAAATATATTGTGAACAAATATTTAAAAGATTAAAAATATTAATAGTAATAACAATTATAAATAATGAAAATATATAAAAAATTAAAATTACAATATAAAGATCTTAATAATAATAGAAAATATGAATAATTATAATATAATGAAAATCTATACTGTAATAAAATATAATAAAAATCTTATGCATTAACAAGTGTTATTATATAATTTATAGTTATCATATAATTTTAAAATAATATATAAATTATAATAATTATTTATAAAATAATTTATGAACATACATGATAATAAATATATACATCGATATATCACATATATCTGTAATTAATTTGAAAATAGTGCTTATAATATATTTATTATATAAAAACAACGTTAAATTAATAAAAAAATCAAAATCTATTATATAATTTTGTATTTACATATATCACAACGGTGCTTCATATAAGACAAACCTACTATCTACCTCACCCATTGTTCGTACATCTTGTTACTTTTTTTCTTTTTTTATTTATTCCTAATTTATTATGGAAATTTATATATTTTATAAAAAAATTGTACATATTATTACCATTTATTATCTTTCATTTTGATCTATTTGAAATTAATATTTTATTTCAAAAGGAGGAAACAAAATTAAGATAGGTGAAACACTTTAGTTCTTTCATTAAGATAAATCTGTTAGAATTTTTCTTGCAATCAATTTAGTATATTTGTATAAAAACGATTTTTTTTTAAATCAATAGATTTAAGGTCACCAAAATATAAAATATATATTAACATATCTACAGTTATAATATAAACTTTTTAAAAATTATAAAGTTAGTTAAAGGATTTCAAATTTTAATCAAAATATCTAGAAATATTTAAGGATATTTTTTGTAATAATTTGTGAAAATAAAGAAACTACAAACATCAGTATTTTTTTTTTAATTTTTATGAGACATCATAAATATACATTGATTAATAAAAAAAATGAAAGGTGTAGTAGTTATGTTAAAAATGGTTTATGGGGACCCTTAATAAAAAGCCCACTCATACCCGAAACGGATGAAATTCGACAAGTCACCGCGTTTTGATCGCGTCTCTGACACGTGGTTATGATCACGGCGTATGAAACGCTGGTGGCAATTTCGGCGTTTGCGATTCTCTTGGGCTTTCAGTTTTCCGNTTTCAGTTTTCCGTCTAACCAAATAAATTCGTCCCCGCGATTCCCGCCATTAGGTAAACGTACAATCTATCTCTCTGGCGCGAGCTCTCTCTCTCTCTCTCCCCTCTTGTCAAAGCCCTAATCTAAAACCCTAATTTTGTTGGGGTGCAATTGTTGGTCTGAAGATGGTATCGTTGAGCTGGAAGCACCAAGCGCTGATTCAAGCGTTGATTTCGCGGGGACCTCTCAAGGAAAACGAGTTCCAGTTGATCTTCTCCGGAGTCACCGGAAAAAATCCAGGTTTGTGTTTGATCTGATTTCATCCGCTTTTTGATCAACTTCGATGTTGTTTGGGTTGCTTAGCAGATTTAGGGTCAGGTAACGTGTGAAAATTTTATGGAATTTGCTTTGTTTGTATAATTGAAAACATGTCTATTTAGGATTCCAGTAGTTCGTCGTGTGATGCTAGGGTTTTTGTAGCGTCGAAATGGATATTGTTGGATGGGTTTTCTTGGGTCTTCGTCAAAGTTGTGGATTTGACTCTTGTTTCCTAAGATTAGGAAATATAATTTTAATTCTTATAGCTGTCCCCTCGAATTGATAATAGACGTCACTGGTCCATTTGTATGTATAGAATACACTCAAATATCGTCTTCATGTGATGCGAGCTAGTATTTCACTATCGAAATGGTGTTGATAGATGACCAAATCGGAGTTCATTCAGTTGCTCAGAGAGTCAATTTCTTAGGAATATGTCAAATCCCTGCTTTAATTTATAAGAGCATTGTTGCTTAAGTTGATACCATTCATAAATTTAACAATGTTGAATGGATTTTGTAAGTCTGGTCAATGGAACTTATTTGTTATTCGAGCTCGATGGATTTTTTTTTCATCAATTATCACATTTCTGAGGCTCTTCAATGCTTTCAGATGCAGGAATATCTAAGAAGATATTTGACAAGTTCCTTCTCGAGATAAACAAGGAGCTTTCATACGTTCACTTTGAGTTAAGGGCTTGTAGAGATCAGTATGATGGCCAAGTGTGTTATGGAGTGGTTAACAATGTGTCTGACGAACAATCAAAGCTTGGAACTAAGTATTCTGTTCCACAGATTGCATTCTTTAAAGGCATTGTAAGTCTCCTTATCACTTTATGCCTGGTTATGTCTGTTCCTTGTTAGCTATCCTAAGATTATCTTCTTTCGTTGAATCTAGACCATAGAGTAAATGTCACATCAGTGAGCTATTCTTTGTTTGTTTGTATTTCTGCCATTTTATCAGCATTCTAAAAATGTTTTCTAGTTCTTATTTATCCGGTCGTAGGCTCCATTCCATGGGGCGAATAGAGCTAAGCTATATAAAAAGACTCAGCATTGCATTATTTAAATGTATGATAGTAGTTCTTAGTTTCAATTTAGATAAATCCTCTGTTTGTCCTCGGATCTTCCAGTCCCAATCGTGGTCCAAAGAATGACATTTTTCTCCATCGCGCATGCAACTCGACTTTCTTGTAAAAATTCCAGTGAAGTTTTGATGTCTTGTATACCATGAACTAATTCTTTATGTTGTTTTACTGCGGGAAAATATTTGATTTATCAATTTAAGACTAAATACATGAATAATAATAACGGATTGATATTTAACGTAGAGAAGGGAATCTTTTACTTCTTTTGTGTTTTCACGATGAGTTTGTTCCTTTTCATAACATCACCATGATTCATGATAAAAAGATTCCCACTTAGATGCTCTTAGTCTTCTGTTCCATCCTTTGTTTGATGTGCTGCACTTTGAAGCAATGGTTATGATAAGTTTATACAACTGGTTAATAAGAATTGAAGAAAGAAACTATCTTAGTTCACTTGTCATATATCTTGTCTAAACTTTGATTCCTTTGATTCCTCTTTCTTTGGACAGATAGAAGCAATTACACTGGATGAAAGTGCAAGCGGAAGCATATCAAGCTTCGATGCTCTTCATATCCGACCAGAGAACCAGGTCAGTCAGGGTTCCTTCTATATTTCTCCGTTTTTATCCATTGATCAAAAGGGCACCCTGTCCAATTGATCATTGTGACTCTGGTTAAGTTGCTTAAAAATCTTCTCTCTGAATGAATATAAAACAGTTATGAACTTCATCTCTCGCACATATACTTATAAAATGCAATCATGCTTGCGGAGTTCCATTTCGTGTCTTTTTCCATATATGAGTATAGAATTTCTCACCCTGTTCCTTTGTTATGGAATTACATATGCCTATTGTATCCTCCATAAAAACATATCAGAATGGCAATACAATCTCTACCCTGTTTGCCGCGACTGACAAAAAGCTGATTGGTCATTTTCTTTCTGTCATAATATGTTCTCTCCCACGACCATTGAACCTACCATCCTCACCGCGTGTAGTTGGATTATCAATGTCTGGTCTCTTTGTTAAGAATAACAGTTCCATCGATGCCCTTTCAGATACCGACTGAGGCAGGTGGCAGTCAACAGGAAGTCCCTCCTGCATTCAGGAACTTCTCAATGTCGCAAAAGGAGAAAACTCTCGACGAACTCGTACATGATAAATGGCTCTGTCTCACATCCGAAGGCAACTATGGACTTGGTATCAAATCTCTTCTTGACCTGCGCAGTTGGTTCAGGAACAACAATGTTCCCCCTTGTGAAGTATGCAATGAGGCCAGCATTAAGGTCCACATTCTTTCTCAACCTTCTGCAAATTTTCAAAGTCTGTTTATTTCGGTATTGCAATCTGAAATATCTGAAAGATGGTCCATAGGATTAAATTTATGTGACCAACCAACCAGGCCTAACAGGACTTGCAAGTGAACAGAGAAATGTATAAAATCTACAGGGTTCAATGAAGTTCAATATTCAGATCGTTATAATTGATTCCTGCATTGTGTGAAGTTGTTTAGGCACCCACTTGCTGAACAGTCTTTAGGTAAAGATAATCAAATGAGTTTGGTTCTCGTCCGCACCCATAGCAAATGCCTGATGGACAAAGCTAAGCCAAGTTTCCATTAAGTGACACTTTTGTTTATGACACTCATTTACAGGCGGAACTGTGCCCGAACGAAGGTTGTACAGTGAGAGTGCACAAGTACTGCCTGGGAAACATGTTACCTCAAGGGGTACATACTCAACTGACATCAACTCAAACTTGAGAATGATATAGTGGAAATGGATTTTATAATCACATTGATTTGCAGAGTGATAAAGTATGCCCTGGTTGCAACAAATCATGGCCTGTTACAATCACCAAAGTAGAAGCCATTGAAGCTCTTCCAAGTGAGGATGAAAATGAACTACCACCAGAGAACCAAGCTGCGGCTCGTGAACCCAAGAGAAAGAAACTTAGGAGCAGCAGAACCTTTGATGCAGATTCAGTTAGGAACAGTTCTTCTCAAGTGTCTATAGCCTCAACTAGTAATAACCCTTCTATGAAAAGGGTAACCCGCAGCTCCTCCCATTTGAGGTAAAACAAACATTTTCGAAACTCAAGTTTATCTACAAGCTTTCCATGTATATTTTTATGCCAATTTAAAAATCGTGTTAAGTTCCTGTATCGAGACATCACTGAAGATTTGCTTTGATGTGTGATTAAATGGATGTGAATCATATTCTCCGATTCACTGGGAATGTTCTTAACGGATCGCCCCTTTTACGAAACGCTATGGTGTTCCAGATCGCCCATTTNTGGGAATGTTCTTAACGGATCGCCCCTTTTACGAAACGCTATGGTGTTCCAGATCGCCCATTTGACGGAATCGAGCATTACATACCAAATGATAAACATACCAAATGATAAGAATCTATCACGTACTAGATTCAAATCAATCCTTACAAATCCATGAATCTCAACCCCAAAAATTTAGTTTGGAGAAGGAAAGCATCGCTAATCTCATTCTTAACCAATAACCAATGTGAAATCATAACATATACATCCTTATTATAGAAAAATCTGAGTTTTTCTCTTGGATTCTCTGATCTAACGGTGACGTCAATTGTCGATGATATAAGATTAATGATGTCAAGTTGAATTCAGTGACCGAGCCTCCATCGATAGAGAATGGTGTAAAACAAGCTAGTTCAGCTCGGCTTAGGAAAACAAGTTGATTCAAAACGAACTGAAAAATCTGATTTCTACTCGATTCACCTTTAATTTGTCAAAAAATTAGTTGATGGAGAATACAGAAAACGAAGATAACATAATCCTAAACATGATAGACTCTAGCAAATTCGATGCCTCGACCTTCCCTATCGTGTTACCGATGTGAGGATTGATGCTTCTTTTTACATCTCTATTGACAGAGTCGCTTTTCTGGTGGTGGTCGCAAATAATAACCATGTTCGACAGTCGGCGGTCGCCTAGCGGCCGACTAGGTACCGACTTATGAATTTGAAAAAAATGTTATTCGATATTTAGACAAAATATAAAATTAAAATCAATTTAGAATAAATATATTTGATATTCTCATACCACAAAGCTTACAAATTTATAAAAATATAAATTGATGCTAACAATTAATAAAAAATATTGAAAAACATAAAACGTCTAGATACCGTCTAATCAACGACTAATCCGTGTAGACACTAAACGCTTGTTGACCGTCCGACTAGCGCCTAACAACTTTTAAAACACTGATACGTGATTATGGTAAAAACAAAGCTAAGAGCAATGATGTTATATTTCAAAACTTGTAAAAAACGAAGTTTAGAATTCAGTCAACAAATCTCATGAAAAACCCAAATTCATCTCATAACCCTTCAATACATTAATCCATGATATATATCGTTAGACTGTTGTCGATCTCAGCGTTTTCGTCAAATATTTGATCAAAAATCAAAGTTGCGATAAAACATTAGTATTAGGATGCATTTATACAAGAAAAAAAAAATTGTGTATGAGACATTGGAACATATATTTGAAAAAGTTCCATAATTCGTTAATATGTTCCAATGTCTCATACAAATTTTTACTTAGTAATTTTCCTTACAAAATTCAGCAAGGCTGATTTGATTAAAAAAGATTTATGTGTCAACAAATCATGTTCTGATCATATCAATTTTGTTTTACAATTTGTCATATAGTTTTATGTCATTTTAGTTTGTTTTAATTCTTTTTTACGCCTTTTTTAGTCATTTTATGATCTTTAAGATAATAGGGACTATGAAAGACATTGCGATATTTAACACGAAAAATAAGTAAGCTGAGAAAACCAAAAATTCTCGGTGAAACACTTTGACAACGAATGCTAAAAAATTTCTAGAGGATTCTCTCCACTACAAGAAAATCAGGTTTTAGGGACCGACAAATCGGTTCCCAATCCGTCCCTAAACTGGTTTAGGGACGGATTGGAGACGACCAATGGTAGTATCCAATCGCGCGACTCCAAATTTTTTCCGTCCCCAATCCGTTCCTAATTAGGGACGGACTTTTCAGTCGCCAATCCGTCTCTAATTAGGGACCGAAAACGTAGTCCCCAATCGGTTCCTGGATTAGGGACGGTTTTTTTCGGTGTCGAAAGTTTGGAAACGGACAACATATCCGTTTCCAATTTTGGAGACGGCACAGAGCCGTTTCCAATATTTTTTTTAAAAAATAAAAAAAAATTAAAATTTTTAATAGATTACATTAAAAGATAAATATCATACATTACATTCCGACTACATATTTTTAAAAGTTCGATTACATTACATTCTGATTACATATTTTTAAAAGTTCGATTACTCATACATTACATTCCGACTACATATTTTTAAAAGTTCTATTACATTACATTCTGATTACATATTTTTAAAAGTTCGATTACATTAGATTAATCCGATTACATATAATCCTAAGCCGTCCGTACTCCTCGTCGGAATCACTGTTCTGAACTGCATCCCAATCGATGTTAGGCATTTGCGCTTTCATCATGCGCAGAAGCTTATCCATACGCCTATCTGATCGTTCAGCACACTTTTTTTATAGTTCAGCCTCCTTTAGTGCTTGTTCTACGCGCCTGTCGGATTCTTGGAACCTTTCGTCCATTTGATGTCGGAGCTCGTAATCCACTTTTTCTTTACCTTTGGATGAAGTTGAATGTTTTGAGGACATTGCTCCAAGTCCGAAAATACGACCTTTGTAGGGCGTAACTTGCTGTAAAACAAATACCGAGAATTAATAATAACATTTCTAAATAATAAAATTAGATCATAGTAGAATGTAATTATTACCTCGAGATACAACTCGTTGTACTCTTCCTGACTAAGAGTAGTTTGTGAGCCGTCTTCTCTCGGGGAAATCTGCGATACTCGCTCCGATGCCATGATTTCAATTTCATCGTGAGTGCTTTTCGCCTTAGGATCCACCCACGAACCATCTGACTTCCTAACGTGTGTACGTTCCAACA
>CM071870.1:36901291-36915806 GCA_036759665.1 Gynandropsis gynandra | reverse complement strand
TGGTGTGGGGGAATAGTAATTTTCGCGCCACAGGAGAGAGAGAATTAGAGGTGCTCTAGAGGAGAGAGAAAAATTGTCGTCAAGGGTAATATGGGATTATCAATATTTTAAGGATAGATTTGAAGTTGAAACTTTTTTTTCAGCCAATGGTATTTTTGAAGCACTTTAGCCCTATTGGAGTATTTTTTAAACTCCCCATTTAACGGTGAGATATTTCATTTTCAATTCATAAAAATAATGATTTACAATAAATAATTTTTATCGGGTATGTCATGAATTTTAAACTCAAGGTTGACAAAGTTTAACATAATAAAACTGTATAAATAAAAATAAATATAGAATTTAAAATAAGAACTATATTTAATTGAAGATTATATAAAAGAATTACCACAAATTATTATGATTGGAAAAAAATTCTTTACGTTGATAATATATTAGAAAATAAAAAACAACAAAAATTACGAAAAATATGTAGAAAATAATTATTTTATTCGAGTAATTTTTAATAATGTATAAAATATAAATGGAATAACGTTTATTTATTAACTTTACAAGTTAAATAAAAATACATAAAATTTATAACTTTATAGAATTAATATCAAATGAGATTTGAGAGTGCCAAAGAGCACTTAATAATTACAATATTATAATAAAAATCTTTGAAGAATCTCAGTTTTTATATAAAATTCATTAACTATTGTGAGATAATATAAGCATTGAAATTTATTATTAAATAATGACATTAATCTTTTGAAATTTTGTGAAGAGAAATTTCATGTTACATCAATATTACATCAATAGAAATACACTTACTTTGACCATTTTGTCTTATGTCACATTATCTAAAGGTATTTTAATAAAATTTGAAAATTAAAATTTTATTTAGTAATATATTTGAATTTATATGTTTTTTGTAATTTTTTTACAATCGAAAAACAAAATAAATAAATAAGACTTCAAAAATTTTGAGAGAAGAGAAATTATATTGACTCTAAAATCCGAGAGCATTGCAATAATGTGATCCGAATCTATGTTTCATCATTAATTCGTTACAAATGATGTAATTAATTTTTGAGACCATATAAGATTTAATGAATAAAACATCCACACATATTTTTCTTAACGAAAAAAACAAATTACAAACAATTCAATACATAGAATCCTATACAAATAGAAACAAACAATATCCATCTAAACATTTATTTTAATATTTTTCTAAAATATTATTATCAAAAATTTGATATGGTTAATATACATTTAAGAGATATTAACACATGTGAACGCAATGTCGACCACTTCAATCACCAAACACTACTTTTTTCCCCCACCTCTCTCTCTTTCTATCTCTCCCACACTATATATACACACACACACACATATACATTATGTATAGATAAATATCAAGCCTTTAGAAAAGATTGGAGGCAATGGCGGTGGTAATGTGGTGGTTGACGGTGGTGGCAGCGGTGGTGGTATCGACGGCGGAAGCGGCGGTAAAGGAGTATAAATGGGAAGTGGAGTACAAATTTTGGTGGCCGGATTGTAAAGAAGGCACCGTTATAGCTATCAACGGCGAGTTTCCCGGCCCCACCATTCGTGCACGCGCCGGCGACACCGTCATCGTCCATCTTACTAACAAGCTCACCACCGAAGGTGTCGTCATTCACTGGCATGGCATCCGTCAGGTTAATGAGTTTTTATTTGTCTTATTATATAGGACCAATTCTTCTCTAATTCAAGAAAAAAGTAACAATCTATATATATATATATATATAATTTTTAAATTTGATATCTATATATTTCGTCATGAAAATTTTAAAATGGATATACTACTTATCTAAAATAAAGATTTAGATCAATATTAACGAAAAATAGTAATCATCTCAATATAAAAACATAAAAAAAACAATATAAAATAATATAAGGAAATAATTCATTATTCTTTGGTTTTGAATTGAAATCTATATACCATAAATAGTATTACTAATTTAGATACTGATTTTCGTAACAAAATTTTAACCCAACCTAAAATTCTAAAGATATGTATTGAAAAGACAGTGTGTGTGTATATATATAGCAATATCTAAGGATATTGCTTTGAAATCATAAATTATTATTATATTTAAACGAATGATTAATGAAAAAAGATGGTGTTACAGAAAACGGAGTTTGCAAATTATAAGTGTCTATGGAGACACAAATTTTAGTAGAGTTGGATAAATACCTTTTTCTTTTTTTTCAATTAAAATCTAAAGATTCGCTTGATTTATATCAATATATACATAACTTACCAATATATAAATATATATGGCAAATATGGGCTGGGCGTAACTAATCCTAAAAGCTAGCTCAAGAGTTTAGGATTGCCCAACACCATATATACAAGTCCCAAGGTTCATGTCCTAACCGATGTGGGACAATTTATCATAACACTCTCCCTCACGCCCAGGCTCGATCCTGGAGCGTGGACATCGCAATCGGGGGCCCAACATCGGTATATTCAAATCGGGACGAACCGGGTTCTGATACCATGTCAAATATGGGCTGGGCCTAACTAATCCCAAAAACTAGCTCAAGAGTTTAGGATTGCCCAACACCATATATACAAATCCCAAGATTCATGTCCTAATCGACGTGGGACAACTTATCATGACAATATATATATATATATATCATATATGTATGTGAAAAAGTGAAAAGAGTTGGATCCGAAGCACATGCAAATGCTGTACTGTAGGACTACTGAGCATCGTGTTTCTTTATTTTTTGTTTCTTTCTACCTTATACGTCATCTATATACATACATACATATATATATATATGTGGTAAATAAACGAATCTAAGCGTATTATTAATGTGACCTTTTTTTTCAAACTAAGTTATAACTTTCGTATCAACTTTTCCAATAGTACACTGATTTAAGAATCTTTTTATTTTCTTTTCAACGGGCTATAGTATAAGTATTCATCATATGTATGAAATATGTCATATGTATGAAATATGTCATATATATATAAAGATTAATACGAGTAATTAATTATTAATTGTATTTTTATTTAACAATGGAACAGTTTGGAACTCCATGGGCAGATGGAGCAGCAGGTGTGACCCAATGTGCCATCAGCCCCGGCGATACTTTCACTTACCAATTCACCGTAGACAAGGTCTCATTCCTTTTCCTTTACTTTTTTTTTCTTTAGAAAAGGGAAATATAATGTCAAAATAAAAATATATTAATTTGATGTATGTTAAAATACTTATTTTGGAAAATTAGTATATCATATAATATTTATATCATTTAACATTTTAAAATCCAAAATCTAAACCATATTAATTGTCACACATTTTAAAATAGTTACAAACGATGTAATTTTAGTTTTTTATTTGTTAATTAAAATCAATAAAACTACTTAGATTTGATAATTTTGGAAAGTTAGGATAGTAAAATAAAAATATGTATAAATTTCGTATCAAAGTTAGGATCAAAGAATTGATTTAATAAACAAAATTTTCATACTTTTACTACAAATAAATATGGAAATATACATACATGTTGGAAAGTTTTTACACTAGAATGAAACGACGTCGGTTGTCAAAGAATTGATTTAATAAACAAAATTTTCATACTTTTACTACAAATAAATATGGAAATATACATACATACATATACACAACTTGACTAGAATGAAACGACGTCGGTTGGTGTGAAATGATATGGTGTAGGCGGGAACATATTTCTACCATGGACATTATGGGATGCAGAGATCGGCGGGGTTGTACGGATCATTGATAGTCGACGTGGCAAAAGGAGAGAGAGAACCTTTACGTTACGATGGAGAGTTCAATCTCTTACTGAGTGATTGGTGGCACGAAGACATTCACACCCAAGAACTTGGTCTCTCTTCTATACCCTTTCGTTGGATTGGTGAACCACAGGTATTTTTTTTATTATTGTTATTATTACAAACAATATGATTTAAAGTAAATAAAATTGAATGTTAGTTAACATATTTATAAAAATAAATATTTTTTTAAAATTGTTAAATTATATATGATTTTTTATTTGTATATAAAATATATACTATTTAAGAATACTTTAAATATTAAAACTGAAGTTGATATATATATATAATAGATATTTATACATCAATTAAGAAATAATTATTATATTTTATATTATTTTTGAAGTAATATGATAATTTATGTACAAAATTATATATATTTAGAATAATTTCAAATATTTTTATGATAATGTTTATATACATAGATTTTTTAGAATTTTACATGAAATTTATTTATTTATATAAACTATATAAAATAAATATGAAACAAACGATAGATTAGAGTAGAGAATAGAATTTTTGTAAAATATCTTAATAATATATTTATCACAAAATATTCTTTTTTTGTTATTTAGAAAAAAAGGAGTTTAAAACTTTTAATCGAATTCGTTTGGTCTCTTGCTATTTGTTCCTTATTTTTTATTTGCTAGTGGAAAATTCCACATTGTAAAGTGATCTTGATAAATATTCAAATTCTAAATCTAAAAGGAATAAAATAAATAACAAGAATTATAACCCGACTTTCCACTATATAAAAGAGATAAAGTGCTTTTTTTGCTTTCTCTTTTCTTTGACTTTGTTAAAAAATAGAAAACGGAGGTAGTCTAACAATACAGTTTTATTTAATTTATATATTATTTTGTAATATAATATCTTCCATATACATAAAAACAGTTTTTAATTATATTAATTAAATTTATATATAAATTGGACGAATTTTTATAAAATGAGAAATTTTGATACTACGAGTCATTTTGTTAAAAAAAATTATATAGAAAATAGAATGATACAAATATTTATATAGATGAAAATTACGGTAGACAATGAGATTCAAAGATATTCAAATTAGAAAAATGTGAAACATTATTACGAAAAAATTAAAATGAAGAAAAATTCAATAACGAAACCTGTGGAAACTAAGAATCTTTGTAAAACTAAAATGAATTACATCGAACCAATTTATTATATCAAAGCTAAATCTGATATGTCCCAACGTAGTCATATCGTTGTTAGAATCTTACCTATATATACTTATATTTATAATGAATTAGTATTTCATAGTGATACTGAAATTTGCATTATAATTATTTATTTATACCAATCCTCAATAATATTTCGTTTGTCTATAATAATTTATGGGTTTGTTTTTTCCCTTTGTATTATTGTGAAGAGTATATTGATAAATGGGAGAGGACAATTCAATTGTTCTCTAGCGGCGCATTTTAACGACGAACAAGCGAATCGGTGCACGTTTAAGAATGATGATCAATGTGCTCCTCAAATTTTACATGTTCAACCCAACAAAACTTATCGGCTTCGGATCGCTAGCACCACCGCACTTGCTTCCCTCAACCTGGCTGTTCAGGTAAATTAATTGAATTATTTCTCTATTTAAATTAATTGCATAACCTTTTATTCAAGGTAAACTGAATTTAATTATTTTATCCATTTGATTGATTTATTTAATTAATTGCATATATTTTTGTTTTATCATAATATCTTATTAAAATCAATAGCTTATTTTAATATCATAATTATTTTATTATACATATAATTCTAAAAAATGAAATACAAAAATAATATTTTGAAGTCATATTTATAAATGAATAAAAATCAGGCAATATTAGATAAAATCAATGTTTTAAAAAGTGGTTCAATGGTAGTTGTAAAATATTAAGTTTTTTTGTAATTTTTTAAATTTTTAGTATTAAATTTATTTTTTACAATTACTTTCAAAATTTAGGATATAATGATAATAAATATATTGATTTCAGATAAATATTTGTTTGATATTTTATATAAATGTTAAATGATATTATTTTATATTAAAAAAAGAAATTATATTTTCTAAAAAATATTTAGTCGATATTGAACGTTTAGACGAAAATTGGTTAGGAAACGAACAACAAGAAGAACATATATTACAGTTTACCACATAATACACGTATACTAATTTGGTTTTTTATACATGCTGTATTATTTCACGAATCGACTTAGATATTTTTGTCAACAAATTGGGTTTGAAATATTTGCAATTAATATCCATCACTACTTTTTTTTTCTGGTGGACCAAAAACGGGACAAACACGCAAAAAATGTGTATATTTTTAAAAATATACATTGTTTATATTAAAATGTAAATTAATTATTTTTCTACAAAGCTTTGGATCCTAGTTGAGCGGTGACGATATAAATAAAAAATTTTAAAAATTAAATTCTGTTGTTTTTTTACATGAAAATTTTATATCAAATTTTTTTATCTCGAAACGTTTAAAAGTTTCAGGTGTTTGTGTAAAGATAATATTTATTTGTGAATACCGTTATTTTTGCACGGTGTCGTTTTCGACCATTGAAAGTTGACGCAATTTATTATTGTATTTATTTATGTGACGATACAAATTTATATAGTTGGTATATTAGTAATATATTTTTACGTGTTATTTTCAACAACTATAAAGATTAAAGATTTTACTAGAAAAAAAATCGCGGATACAATTACTGTTATATGCACGGTAGAGACAAAACTACAATACATATTTTAACTTTTTTTGTTTCTACTTTTCATATATAGAATAAAAAGAATTTATTTTATTTCTAAAATTTTAGAATCTATAATTATTGAACTTTTTAAAGTTAGAATTGTTTATGTTTCCTGCACTTAATAAGATCAATGTTTTATTTTTTATTTTCAAAACTGTCAAATGTTTAATATAGTAGTAGTACTATAATAAATGTCAAATGGTTTGCATAAATTATATATATATAATAGTGGGTGACTTTTGAATAATGCCCATTTTAAAAAGTAGAAAATAAAGCATTTTTATGATGGTTTCAAGTCAATAAAGTTTTAAGGTGTAATGAAACATAAGTATTATTATGCTAAGATATCACTAATTTTAATAACTAATCTAAAGATTATAATAAAATAAATAAAAAGGGATACACTAAGATATTAAAGGGCGTGTAGCATGCCAAGTCTTATCCCATTATGATGAATTTGGAACTCATGTATATTCTTCCTGTTTCATTTTTGCTTTTGCTCATAGTGATTAATAATTTATTAGTTTCATGTGAATCTTTTTCAACTTTTTACTTTTTCTATTTATATATATATATATATATGTGTGTGTGTGTGCCTATTTAGTATTCACTTGGCCATTTCTAGTACTTGTGATATATATAGGTAAACCATATAACATTATTGGTTTGACTATTCTTTTATATACATCTTAAACTTACCGTGGTTTAAAAAAACCTAAATCAAATAAACTAATACCGATTTAAATTTAGGTTCTATGTGTCCGTATTCTGTTTAATTTAATCTATAGAATTAAAAAAGCAAAGTAGAATAATTTTTTCATGTATGTATTTGTCCAACTCTTGGGCTCTTAAAGCCAACTAATAGTGGTCCAATGGGCCCTTTTTCAATTAGTTTTTTGTAATCTGAGTGTCACGTGCATCTGATTTTCCCATGTGCAGGGACACAAGCTCGTCGTCGTTGAAGCCGACGGCAACTACGTCACGCCATTCGCCACCAGCGACATCGACATTTATTCCGGTGAGAGCTACTCCGTCCTCTTGACTACCGACCAAGACCCTTCCCGAAACTACTGGGTTTCCGTCGGCGTCCGGGGCCGAAAACCCAACACTCCTCCGGCGTTGACCCTCTTACGTTACCAAACTGCCCCTGCTTCTAAGCTCCCCTCGTCTCCGCCTCCGACAACTCCACGATGGGACGACTACGACCGTAGCAGAAGCTTCTCGAAGAAGATCCTCGCCGCCATGGGATCTCCGCCTCCGCCGAAGAAATCGAATCGCCGATTAATTTTGCTCAACACACAAAATCGGATCAACGGATTCACAAAGTGGGCAATTAACAACATGTCCTTGTCCACACCGGTGACGCCGTATCTGGGTTCGATCAAGTACGGCTTGAAACAAGCGTACGACCAGAGAAAACCGGCGATAAACTTCCCGAAGAATTACGACATAAAGAAACCTCCGGCGAACCCTAACGCGACTCACGGGAACAGGATCTACATTTTCCCGTTGAACGTCACAGTCGACGTGATTCTCCAGAACGCAAACGCGTTGAACCCAAACGCGAGCGAGATACATCCGTGGCATTTGCACGGACACGATTTCTGGGTATTAGGGTACGGAGATGGAAAATTCCGACCGGGAGTGGACGAAACGGCGTTTAATCTGAAGAATCCGCCGTTAAGGAACACGGCAGTGTTGTATCCGTACGGATGGACGGCGTTAAGGTACGTGACGGACAATCCAGGGGTTTGGTTCTTCCATTGTCATATCGAACCACATTTGCATATGGGAATGGGTGTGGTCTTCGCCGAAGGCGTTAACCGGCTCGGTAAAGTACCGCCTGAGGCCCTCGGTTGCGGTATGACCGGGAAAATGTTCATGAACCGGCACCTTTAACGTACCGGTTAATTGTACCGGACTTCGGTTTGGCTCTTCGTTTTGGTTTGGTAGGTGCGTGTGATTTTTGTGGATGTTGTGTTCAGGTTCGTGTATCACCGAATGCCGGTTTAAGTTTATGGTTCAGTGTGTAGTACCGGTTATAGTTACTTAACCGGTTTAGGTTGGTCAATCTGTAATCTTCGTAATTATAATTATATTTTGGGAATATCAACATTTATACGGGTACTTTTGAAATTAGAAATATTTTCTTTTTCGGGAAGAGTATTTTTGAAGTGTTTTAGCCCTACAAAGATATTTTTGAAGTTACCCATCAAAACCTTTAATGTGTATATTTCTTGTAAAAGAAGTACACAATTTTTCATTAAAAAAAAAAGAACGAACCTTGCATTATATTTGTATATTTGGACACAATTGTATTATTACCCAAGTAAATTTGTTTCACTCCGATATTTTTTTAGAGATTTTAGCTTGTTCGATTGTTTCTCCAACTTTTATTTAAACATTATTAACATCCGAATTTTCAATTTCGACATATTTTTATCTGTCAAATTGTGCGTATAAAAGATTATAAATTATTATTTGGTCAAATTCTCATCTGATTTCAATAATATTTGGTCCGATTAATAATAAAGAGAAAGTAAACCTTAACATTTTCAACCTGAATACTCTTCTTGGTATCCGAACCTTAACATTTTCAACCTGAATACTCTTCTTGGTATCCTAACCTTAACATTTTCAACCTGAATACTCTTCTTGGTATCCTTCTTGGTTGCCTCTCTCTCGTGCCATATCCTCCCATGTCTCATCACCAAAAATATCCAAAATAATCATTATATAAGTAAAAAAAATTGTTATAATAATTTTCGAAATATCAAAGTAATAAAAAAATGAAAAATATAAGAAAAATCTATGATAATTCTTATTATGAAGAATAAAGAACATGCTAATAATATTTTTGTTATGTATGTCAGTTATATTTGTAGTTTGTAACAAATTTGATAATTATTATTAAATTTTTTATATAATGATTACTTTGATCTTTCAAAAATTGTTATGACAATTTTATTTATATATAGGTAAAATCGTCTAAAATTTTTTAGAATGATCTTAATTTTTTGATTCCTCTCTTAACTTTCCAAAATGCATAAACCTCCTTAAATCAACAAAATAGTATCTTTAACCAACAAAACATTATTTTAACGTTCCAACTTTATAGTGATTTCTCTGAACCTACATGCGTCATGTAGGATCGATACAGTAAATGATAAAATGAAAAGATGCAGAGGTGAATAGTAATCTGCTGAATACTTCACTGCTTTTATTGACTGGATAAGAATGTTTAAATAGAGAAAATTACAAATCTAAATCTCAAGAAAATAGCAACAGAATTTGACTAGACTTATTCCTCAATACCAAGTCAACAAAAACAGAAATTCCTAAAGAATAGGACAAACTAAAAAAACTTCTCAGACCAAGTCGTTAACAATCCCTCCCTTAAACTGAAAATTTGCAAACATTCAGTTTAAAGTCTTCAACGTGCATACACCCAACAACTTTCTGGATTTCTCGAACAAATCCATCCTGAGTGCTTTTGTAAAAATATCAGCAACTTGGTCTTCACTCTTGCAGAACTTCAGATCAATTTTTTCTTCATTGTAGAGATCTCGAAGGAAATAAAACTTCACATCAATGTGCTTACTTCTTCCATGTAAAACTGGATTCTTCGACAACTTGATTGCCGAAGTATTGTCACACATTATCGTAGTCGCACTGAGTTGCTTAAATTGCAGCTTCTCTAGGATTATCCTCATCCAAATAGCTTGACATGCACAAGTTGTTGCTGCAACAAATTCAACTTATGTACTTGACAATGTGACAATAGGTTGCTTCTTCGATGACCACGAAACAACACATGTACCAAACATGAAAACATAACCAGAAGTGCTCCTTCTATCATCTTGGTCTCCTACATAATCATTGTCAGTAAACCCCAACAAATCTGATGTTTCGCCGTTTTTGTAGTATAAACCAAAGTCTCGAGTTCCTTGTAGATATCGGAGAATCCTCTTTGCTGCGAACAAATGCATTACAGTTGGATTTTCCATGTACCTGCTGATGAGACTTACACCATACATTATGTCTGGTCTTGTTGCTGTTAAATACATCAAGCTGCCCACCATTTGCTTGTAAAGTGTGCTGTCCACTTTCCTTCCATCACAATCTTTGTGTAGCTTCATGTTGCGGTCAGATGGTGTGATTACAGGATTACAATCCTTCATCTGGAACCTATCCAAAATTTCTGCAACATACTTCTTTTGCGAAAGAAAAACCCCAACATCTGATTGTACCACTTCTACTCCAAGGAAATAATGCATCAAACCTAGATCAGTCATTTCAAACTCATTCTTCATAGACTTCTTGAACTCATCAAACATGACAGCACAATTTCCAGTGAATATGAGATCATCAACATACAAACACACTATGAGTAGTTTCCCATTATCACCAATCTTGACGAAAAGTGAATGCTCGCAAGGACACTTTGTAAAACCAACTTTGAGAAAGTAATCTTCAAAGCGACTATACCAAGCTCTTGGAGCTTGCTTTAGACCATAAAGAGCCTTTTTCAATCTGTAAACTTTATGCTCATTTCCTACTAAAACATAACCAGGAGGTTGATCGACAAATACCTCTTATTTCAAGTATCCGTGCATGAAAGCGGATTTGACATCTAGCTGGAAAATGGGCCAGGAATTTTGTGTTGCCAATGCGACCACCAATCTGATTGTGTCATGTCTTGCAACTGGAAAAACACTTCTGTGTAGTCAACTCCGAATTCTTGCTTGTACCCTTTTGCCACCAAACGTGCCTTGTATTTGTCAATACCTCCATCTCGGTTCAGCTTTGTTTTGAAAACCCACTTGACACCAATGGGTTTATGTCCATCAGGTAGATCACAAAGTTCCCAAGTGTCATTTCTTTCGATGTTGTCTATTTCCTCATCCATAGCTTTCCTCCATTTTTCTTCTTTGGCAGCACTTTCAAAAGTTGTAGGATCACAGTCAGCGAATAAGGCAAAATAAGTAGTTGGATTGGTTGGTCCAATTACCTCATAATCCTGCATCCAAGCTGGCCTTTTTCTGTTACGAACGGACTGCACATCCATGGTACTGCCCCCAACTGTAGGTTTTGATGTTCCAGTATCTGAACGGGTTCTTCTTTTACTGCTCTTAGTAGATCCTGGTGTTCGAGTGTCTGAACTAGTTGAGCTAGATGAGTTTTCCGGTTCAGAGACTGTTGAAACTTCTTTTTCCACGTCGATGGTACACGATACTTGGGTAGGCTGCTGCCTGTTCCAGTCCCATGTACTCTCTTCATCGAAAACAACGTCCCTGCTAATCACAATCTTTTCTATCAGTGGATTGAATAGTTTTTAAGCTTTTGATACATCACTTACACCGAGAAAGACACATTTTTCTGATTTGTCATCAAGTTTCTTCCTTTTCTAATCTGGAACATGAGCATAGGCCACGCAACCGAAGATTCTGAAATAATCTACAGCAGGTTTTCTCCCGCTCCAAGCCTCTTCTGGTGTCATATTTTTAACAGCAAAAGTCGGGCATCTGTTTAAAATATGAACTGACCAGTTAACTGCTTCAGGCCAAAATGTCTTCGAAACCTTTCCTCTTGCCAGCAAACTTCTCACCATGCTGAGAATTGTTCTTTTTTCAGCTCCGATACGTCGTTTTGTTGTGGTGTATACGCAGCAGTAAGCTTTCTCCTTATGCCTTGTTGCTCACAAAATTCTGCGAACTCCTTTGAGCAATACTCCCCTCCTCGATCTGTCCTAAAAGACTTAATACTCTTTCCTGCCTCATTTTCAACTTGAGCTTTGAAACTTTGAAACATGTTTAGAGCTTCAGATTTTTCATGGAGAAAGTAAACCCATGTCTTTCTCGAAAAATCATCTGTAAAAGTAATGAGATATCTTTTACCTACATTTGAAGTTGGATTTATTGGGCCACAAATATCTGAATGCACCAGCTCTAAGACATCCTTTGCTCGCCATGACTTCCCTTTCGGAAATTGAGAACGTGTTTGTTTGCCAACAACACATTCTTCGCACACTTGAGAAGATGTAAAGATTTGTGGAAGACCTGTCACCATGTCCTTTTGTTGGAGAGTTTTCAGTCCACCAAAGCTTAAGTGTCCATAGCGTAAATGTAGGGGTGTAAAAAACAGTCCGAGCCCGCGGGCCCACCCGAAGCCCGTCCGAAATACGCGGGCTCGGGCTGTGAAATTGACGGCCCGAATGAAACCGGGCCTTTGGGCTCGGGCCGACTAAGAAGCTCGTTCGAATAGAGCCCGGCCCTTCGGGCTTCGGGCCGGGCCGAACGGCCGGATCGTGTGGCTAATTAGGGTTCCAGTCTTCCAGACCTCACGCACCTCTCGCTCTCGTTTCATCGTACAGCCCAAGCCCGCGGGCCCACCCGAAGCCCGCCCGAAATACGCGGGCTCGGGCTGTAAAATTGATAGCCCGAATGAAACCGGGCCTTCGGGCTCGGGCCGACTAAAAAGCTCGTTTAAATAGAGCCCGGCCCGTCGGGCTTCGGGCCGGGCCGGGCAGCCCGATTGTTTGGTTACCCCTAATTCAGAAATTCTCTCCAGACCGCGCCTCTCTCTCTCGTTTCATCATCGTTCGTTCCTCTCTCTCTCGTTCGTTTCATCATCGTGCGTTCCTCTCTCGTTTCATCACCGGCCGAGCATCGTCATCCCGCCCGAGCGTCGTCGTCCCCCCGTCCAGTCGGCCGAGCGTCGTCGTCCCCGCCCGAGCGTCGTCGCCTCCCCTCGTCTCCTTGCTCGAGCGCCTGTCCTCACCGCATAAGGTATATTGACTCCACTCATGTATACTGATTCATGTATTACAATATGCAGAAAGTTAAGAATTTGTTGATTGTGTAGGATTTAGGGTTAAGGAGCGTGATTGTGTTGATTGTGGAGCGTCTGATTATGTTGATTGTGGAGCGTCTGTTGATTATTGAGTTAGGAAAAAGTTATATTCATCATTTAATATTTGGTTTCTTTATATAAATTTTTATTATTTATATTTATAGGATATTGCTGATTTCGACGACAAATAACCGTCTTCAGATGATGGATTAGGATCAGGTTTGGATAGATATCTAAGAGATCCTAAGATACATGTGCAACACAATTCGGATTTGGATGTCTTGCATTTTTGGAAGTCTGAAATGTATGGTAGAGAACTATCGTTAATGGCGTCCGATATTTTAAGCATTCCTATTACCACGGTTGCTTCCGAGTCTTCATTTAGTGCTGGTTCGAGGGTGCTTAACAAATATCGAAGCCGCTTGTTGGCTTCTAATGTTCAGGCGTTAATTTGTGCTCGTTCATGGCTATTTGGTTATTCCGAAGTTCGTAAGTATCTATTTATTATTTGATTTTCATATTCATTATTTGATTTCGTATCATTTATTCATTGTCTTGTTAAACAATTACAGGTACTGCTAACTTGACTACTTCTTCTAGCGTTGCCACCACGACAATAACTACAACGAAGGAAGATATGCAAGTTCATATGTTCGAATGTTGAAGACTTTTATTTATCCGTTAAGACTTTTGATTATGTGGTTTGAAAATTTAAGGTTTCTTTTGATTATGTAATGCTTTTATTTTTATGTTAGTTTGACAATTTAATGATTTCGAACGTTTCTAATGTAATTCGAAAAACTTAATTTATGAAAAGACGTTTTAGAGGGAATTTTTATATTAGCCCGTGGACTGCCCGAAGCCCACCCGAAGCCCGTCGGGCCGGGCCCGAATCCGAATGAACCGGGCCGCAACGGGCTCGGGCCGGGTTCGGACCGGGCCGGTCCGTTTGACACCCCTACGTAAATGCCACTACCACGACGGATCCCATGTCTCAACCATATAGCTAGATTGAATGCTTTCAATCTTTAGTGGGAACAATCTGTTTGAAGTCATCGGAA
>CM071870.1:36890060-36901281 GCA_036759665.1 Gynandropsis gynandra | reverse complement strand
TTTATTTGGTTTATCTATATTTTTATGAATTATTTTAATGTTTGAAATTTTAAAATGTTTAGATATCTAATTTATATACATAATATTCATAAAATATAATTATAATATTTTTTATAGAACAAAAAATATAGTTGTAAACCATTCACGAAAATAAAAATTACGTTTTAAAGTTTCAATTTTCAAAATGCTTAGTTAAATGCTGCTTTTATTTGAAATTTTAGATTTTTTGGTTTATCTATATTTTTATAAATTATTTTTATGTTTTAAAATTTCAAAGGATTTAAATATTTTTATCTGAATTTTAGCCATTTATTTACATTATTTAGAAATTTTTAGAAATTATTTATTACATAATTATATAAAAAAAATTCAACCCCGAGTTATGGTGGAGTGGCCTCGATTGGTTCGAAAATTTACAGTCCATATGGGTTGTGCTGGACTAATATTAAAATAACTCAGCCCATGGTGGATTGGGCTGGACCAACCCACTTAGCACCCTACACATTATGAATACATACATTTCCATTTTCAAAATTTTTTAATATGTTAGTGAGTAATATTTATCCATATTTTGACTCAGTTCATGAATAAAAAAGAATTTGTGGTGAAACTATAATTGATCTGATATAATGACTCCAAAAGAGCAAACTTTATAATGTCAAAAGGCAAAATTGATGATTGAAAATGCCTTATATTCACCTTTTTCCTCACGACATTTGTTGAGTTTTAAGGATGTTTGTATAAAAAGATATTATGTTGAAACTATAAATGAAAAAATATATTGAATATCTATATCACATCAACTATGTTGGACAAAAATGTGTGTTAGAAAAATTATCTACTTTCTAATGTAGGTTATAGTATAAATAATGAGAATAATTAAGTCATTTAATATAGTAAACCACAAATTTACTGAAGACATAAACCATAAGTTTATATATAATTTTAATGTTAAGCATGATCAATTTTGCTATCCCGATTGAACAATGATACAAAATATTATTGAAAATACATTCGACCATTCACTGAAAATCCATAAAGTTGTTCAATCTCGTAATTGAATAATGTTCCTAGTTTAAAAGAAAAACTAATAACAAGGTCCTCATAAACCAACATAAATAAATCACTATTATTTTTTTAGAAAGAATCCATGGTGATATATATGTGGTCTGATTCATGCGTTGTGCGAATTATTTCGATATTTAATGGTATTAATTTATGTATAAACTAGATGGTCACGTGTGTGCTTGCTATCATCTCATAACTTAGCTTTTGCGAGATTACTTAGACAAACACTATGATTATAAATATAATTTTCAGATTAAACAATTTATCGTGATAATGTTAGTGAATTCATGTTACAATCATATTTGACTTATTGTATGTCAATTTGCATAAATAAAGAACATCATTGATATTCATACACAGCAAGGTAAAGCATACTAATTTATAAAATGAATCCAATAGATTGCAAGAACAATGCTTATAAAATCTGATCTCCTCGTATAAGCTTAGGGACACACGATTCTACATGCAACACAACTAGAATGCATCCGACCAAATAGTTATAATGATAATTTCCATTTGAAATTAGTTTAAGGTTAGAAACTAAATATTTTGCATGTGAGAAATTCGAATGTGCAATATGTATCGCAATTAATCAACAACAAATAACTAAAATGAGACCTCAAACAAGGATAGAAATATATGTTGGGTATAAATCTATTCTCTAATAAAATATATTGAAAAAAATTGAGATGTCTTCATTGCAACATTTGCAGATAGTCATCTTAATGAATTGTTATACTTAACATTGGAAAAATAATAATCAACTGAAAAGAACAAAGTGAAATTTAATTTTATTGAAATATTTAGATCTTCGAACAAACAAAAGTGAACTAAAAGTTTAAGGGATAATTCATGTAAACATATTGCAAATCAAGTGCTAGATGCATTTTTCGTATTGCAGCTGTAATTCCTCCAATCAGAATATGTGTCCTTGAAAGACAACATATAATTGTTACTGATTCTTAGGTATGCCTGAAGTGTGGTAAGCCATTGGGTTCCAAACACTACTAAAAAACAAGTCAAAATCGATGGATGAATCAACATATATGTCCGTTGAAATATTTATCAACGGATTCCAACTAAATATCAACGGGTAGACATCCATTAAACTCTATTGGTGTTATCGATGGATTGATATTGGCCGTTGATATGTATTGTGGTATCCATTTGTGAACCATTAAAAATCCTTCATCTTTATCGACATATCCTTATTGTAATTTTTCCAAATTTTTAACGGATATCCTTTGCAAATTTCAAAGGAGACTCGTTAGAAATGGTCATAATTACAATTTTGTACCTAACCGTCTTCACGCATGCCTCTAACTCTTCATTTTTTGTTGTCTAGGAAATGAGAATCCGTTGAAATTTCCAATGGATACTCATTGAAACTTTGGGTACTTAACATGTTGAACAATTCTTTTTTTTAACAAATTCAATAAGCCATCTCAATTCCTTTCAAAACCTCTCCAAAGCCAATTAAATATGATACACTATGAGGACTCAACGATTCATCACGGTTTTAGAAGATTATTGGCGGGTTTCGGTGGAGCTCCACCACCATCTCCTCCGTTATCACTCTTGCTCGCGGTGTCGGGAGAGATGGAGAAGAAGAAGACGTCGGAGTTTTATGATTTGTAAGATATAATATTTTTATTTGTATTAGTTGTTTTAAATTGTTGTATTGAACTCTTTTATATATTTTAAATTAATATTTTACATTAAAATTTATTACTATTTTTATATGTTTAAATTTTGTTATATAAAATCAACGGATGCCCGTTGATAATACAATTATAATATTAACCGATTCTGTTGATATATTTTAATTTTTTACTAAAAAAGTACCAAAGGACATCCATTAATTTTCTCACGAAAGTTTTCAACAGATACAAGTTGATAGTCATTCAAACATATCAACGGATGTCCATTGAATATTTCAACAGATATTCGTTGTCTATCGCTAAGTTTTTACGGATGTCACCCGTTGAAATATTGTTGAAAGGTTCAACGGATGGGTGTTTGCAACAACCAATTACTAACGTTTTTTAATCATTCAAAGTTCTTTTAAATTTTTTTATTGCAATGAAAAAATGGTCATTCGAACGAATTTGTATGTTGAAAATAACATATTTTTGGTAGTGAAATATAAACATGTTTGCAAAAAGGAGAAAATAATCATGTTGTTCAAGACGAGAGTGCCTCTGCAAAGGAGACTATGATATAATATTGAAGAAAGTCACATACATAAAAATAATGATAATTAAGAAATCTCAATTAACTATGTCAATACAATAAACAAATGGAACCAAAATAATGTAGTTGTTGAAAAATATTTTGTTTATAATATAACACGTGATATAATAGATGAAAATGAGGATCATGATACTCGAACTATCCTAATTATTCAAATTATCTAAATGTAGTTTGAGTTATTTTGATTACAATACTGCAGAATTCGAACAACATGTACCCGAACTGAAACCCAAGAAACCAGGTTCAAAAATCATTTAGGTCTAGCTTTCCAAAACCTAAGGAATCTATATCAAAACGGAACTCAAATTAAACATCCTTAATTGATAGTAATTTCATCAAACCATGCAAAAATATTGATAATTCATAGGACACATCGTGAATGTGTTTGATTGAGACTTAGATCTCAATATATCAGAGAGACATGAGTTCTTTTAATCGATAAATATACATCCATAACATTATTTAAAAATAATACTGATTGCATAACTCAACTTAATGATAAACATATTTAAGTTAACAAGACAACATATTTCATCTAAGTTATTTACTCATTATCTTCGGCATAATGTTAAATAAATGTTAAACAAATAAATCAAATGAAAATTTTGTAGATTTATTCACTAATGCTATATCTACGAAAACATTTGATAAGATAGTTTATATGATTGGAGTACGCCTTTTGAGAGACGTACTTAGTGAGAGTAAAAATATTTGTTATACTATTTTTTCCAGTTTAAATTTTATCTAAATTAGTTTTTATTTTTAATGGGCATAATATCAGAGATACCCTCGTAAAGCTATATGACTTCATGCATGGCCTTGAAAACCTAATGAAAAAAATTAGAGAAAAAACAATTTTTCTCTTATTTTTTGTTTGTAAAAACATATAAGTTTTGAAATTTTTGAAGTTTTCCAATTTCAAAGTTAAGAAATACAAGTAGCGAGAGGCGTTTTAGGAGCTAAGAGCGATTTTTGAGCGGATTCCGAGCGATTTTCAAGCGATTTCGAGCGTTTCTTACCGATTTGAATGTTTTTGAACGATTTCAGCAGATTTCAAGAATATAATAGACTTATAATCAAAATAGGATTTTAAAGATATTTTTTAAATTGTCCCGTTTTATTAAGGTTTTAAAGAGTTATAATTTAAAAAAAACGTTGGAAGGAGAAGTATTATAATATTGTAATAATTAAATATCTTTTAAAATTTACAAATCTCCTGTTCGTTATTTTTACTCACCACTTCCATTTTCTCCATATTTATCGAACCATTTTCTCTATTTTAATTCTACAACGTTATAAATTCTTCTAAAAATAAACATAATTTCATTTATAGTTTACACACTTATAAATAAAAAAAGCACTTGAATAAAATATTTCCCTCTTTAATATTCTTCTTGATTCTTATTTTTCTTTATTTTCTAATAATGTTCAATTTCTTGTATTTTTTATAGATTTTGGTTTCTATTTTCCATGTGTTGTCCTCACTTATTTTGAATCGGTCCCTATGGTCTTATAAGCTTTTCCATTTCAATGATGAAGTGCTTGTCTTGCTGGCTTTGGTGTGTGTACTTTCTAGTTTTAAAAACACCACTGCAAAAATCTTTATTCCGTATTTTAACAACTAAACTTTGTTAAAAAAGACAACTAAACTTTTTATTTAATATCTTTAATATTTTTTATTTAAAAATAATAAAATTTACTTTTGTAATCATTTTAAAAGTTTAGACAGAATGAAAATAATATAAATTAGAATATCAAAATTAAAAAAAATTGAAGTATTAAAATTTGAAAATATAAAGCCTAGTAATTATTTGCGTTTCTTTTCTAGAAAGATTTAATGGAAAACAATTATCAACAATCAATTATAAATAATAAATAAATAAATTTTGCTTTATACTTTAATTGTGGATCGCATATTTGTGCATAATGTTTCTATATTGATTGCAAAATATAATAAGAACATGAACGAAAGGTTAGGATGTTCAAAAGGTCCATATTATTTTAATAACAACTATTAACTATACATAACCTCTTCCATATTATTCACCATTAATATATATCTATGTGCGCATGCTTGCCCGTAAGCCATCATCTTTCTAGTCATCCCTTTATTGCTATTATTATTTTGATATTTCGGAAGAAATTTGTTGGATTATTATTAGTATTGTTGCTGTAATAATAAAAAGATTAAATTATGAATACATTTAGTGGTGGAACTATGAAAGGGTCTTTGTCACGACAATACATACATGCGCTACGTTGATGGTAGTTATAAATGCAAAGAAATGAAGAGTTTCACGATTTTTGTATGGAAAATGCTTTAGTCACCGCAAATAACAATTCACAAAAAAAAAAGTACAGACAAAATAATTGCCTACTTCAAATATTTTTTTATTTTGTTACTTTTATCATAGAAAAAATCGAAAAGATATTAATTTAAAATTTTGAAGAAAACAGATTTTTTAATCGTGGGGAAAAACAAAGGTTTCAAAGATGAACCCATCAATCTCTTATTTTTCTTTTAATTTCTATTATCACAAGATGAGCAAGGAAACAAACTTTGTCCAACCATTGAAAATCATGTGACAAAAGCAACCATTCGATAAAAGTTTTCAATTTTTTGAGCTTCGCATGATCCATGCTCTTTAAGTTCATGTTTCTGCTTGGAACCAACAAATGTAATAGATAAAGTGATTTTGTTTTTACGTTAGTTTTGATTTATCAAACATTAAATTATAAATGTTGGTATCATTCTTGTCATTGTGATTCTATTATCCTCACAATAGTGTTTGAATTTGTGATCTGTATATTCGCCACCATTGTCTGATCTTAGACATTTCACTTAGTGATTTATTTCATTCTCAACCATCGATTTTCACTTCTTGACTTTTTCAAAGACATCAGATTTATTTGCTAGGAAAATAAACCCATATGATACAAAGAAAAGAATATAAGACGAGACAAGAGTAATATTCCCACCGGAATACAATAACATGAATTAACCCACAAAGAAAAATTCTATTTTTTTCTCACTCTTTTTCTCTCTTTCTCTTCTTGGTGGTTTGTTTTCATCCTCTCCCAGTGCCTCTTTATATAGGCATGAGAAGGAAAAAAATATCAACAATAGAGCTACCTAACTTGCACCATTTTTCAACAATGGATATGCCTAACTTGCACCATTTGTCAACAATGATGGTACCTAACTTGCACCATTTTTCTTCCACCATCCCCCTCCCCATTTTGATAATTTCTTTTCACATCAACAGAAATCGCATAGTTTGGCGTATCCATTTGTTGCTACAATAACTGAGCATATAAGTTTTTGGAATTACAATTTGAATCATTTTGGGAGACTATATGACTACCTAGGATAAAATACCCCATCTGAAATGGAAATCCCTCTTTAAGATTTTCTAAACAAATATCTACCATAATCGGATGAGATGTTTCTCATGCTAGGGCGTTTAACTTCGGTACTACAACACCTTACATCAACTTATCTATCATCATACGAGGATAATGCCATATGGCATGTAAATGGATTGACCCACCTATTGTTTTTTGTAAAGATTCAACTCCAAATGATTTAGTCCCCTAACATTCAATAGTCAGGTACAAGAAAGGTATCCTAAGCATATTTTCGTAGCTTGGTTGCTCGCTCTTAATCGCAATCCAACTAAAGATCGAATGGTGGCCCACTACATGTACATCAAAGTTATACCCTATGTGGTGTGGCTGCCGAGGCACGAAATCACTTGCTCTTTGATTGTGTGTACTCGTTCTCCTTTTTGGAACATTATCGTGTTGATGATTTGGGTTACTTCATGCCCACAAGATTGCAAGGAGATTGTATTCTGGTTATCATTTATATACTGAAATGATACCACTCTTTATTTATACCAGTTAATTTGAAAATATTTGATATATAAGCTATGATGGGAAAAGAATGTTGAAATCCATGACTTACGATCACAAGGAAAGAAGAATAGCCAAAAAGGTTGATCGTCTCATAAGGAATCAAGAAATTTTTTGTGTTATCAAAACCCTAACTTGGCGAATTTGATGGTTCAACTTTGGTTTCAAGGTTATGGCGTTGGCATAATTTTTTTTGTATCTCTTGTTGTATTTGATCAATATTGAGTTTTCAAAAAAAACGCTATAGTCATATACAGTTCGAACTGAGTGGCTAAGTTTCAATTTTGTAATTCACATATAAAGTTTTTATTTCTATAACTCCACGAGTGTTCTAATCTGCTCCTCGCCCATATTTTTTTAAAACATCATTTTCATTTTGATCTACTATAATATATTGGCTTATTGAATTTTGGAATTGCATAACAATAATATTGGTTTATTGAATTTTCCAATGCATATTTCGAGAATATTGTTTGTGAACAAGCTTTTCGGATACATAATATAGAGAATATGATATCAAATTGTTGACCGAAAAAACCTTTCAATCATACGCACGACGAAACACCTTCCGACGATTACAATGGAATGTCAACTGATGTGATTAATCTCAAGTAATAATTACCTAGACTAACTTTCGCAAGAATACGGATTGTGTAGTACCAGGGTCGAACACAAAGGAATCAATGCAACTCTAAAGCTAGTAAACTAATGAATATGACGATTAAAATCAATAAGTACGTGGAATACGAATAAAGCTAAACTAACTAATTAACAGATTAAATTCAATTAACTAAACACTACATGTTTTGAGAGATGCATGATGATGCAATGAAGTTCTAACATGATCATTGGTCTTAGATATTATCACAAGTTTAGGGAATTCAAGCTCTAATATTGGAATTGACTCGCGAATACTTGTCCATTATCTAGCTTGTGTACTACCAATCTTCCGACTGCATAATCTCACCACTAGATGCATTAAGACCGCTATCCTAATCCCTAGCTTCAATCGACCGACCTGGCGTAGATTCTAAACCAATTAAATCCTAAATCATGGCCGAGTTCCTAATTCTAATCCCTGGCGTAGATTCAGGAGACTTCTACAATCAATCATTCAAGTTGCGTGCAAGAACGAAAGCATTAAGAATAACCAATCATTCAGAAAGCGATCAAATACCATAATCATTCATTCAGGTTGCGTACAAGAATAAAAGCATTAAAAACCATCAAGCATTAAGCATAATACTTCATAACATATCGGGAAAGCTCTCTACCCCGTAGCTACTAAACTACTCGGACATGGTCTTAGAAAATAAAATGCAAAAGAAATCTATATTAAATATCACTACAAAAAAACATTGAGTTTCCAATGGATGGGGCAACGGATCCATCCGTTGGAAACAAATCGCAACGGATTTTAACGGAGACAATAATATTTCTAACGGAACATTTCCGTTGCCATCCGTTACAATTTACGACGGATTTGCAACGGAAACTGCCCGTTGCCATGTCCGTTGCAATCCGTCGCAATTTGTAACGGGTTTCTAACGGTAAGTTTCCGTTGGCAATCTCCGTTAATCTCCGTTAGAATCCGACGCAATAGATGCCAACGGACGTCCGTTGCAAGTTGTAACGGATATCCGTTAGAAATGTTAACGGAATACCGTTGCAATTGTGAATATCGAGGTTCACCGGTCGAAATAATTTCACGTGAACGTCCAACGGGCATCCGTTACACTTTCCAACGGGCATCCGTTGGAAAGAACAGTATTTAGAACTAAACCGAGGTTTGTAGCAAACCATATACAACAAACATATTTTCAACACAATGTCGTCTTCTTCGAATCGAAATATATATAGATCGAGAGAGTGGATGTATAGAAGAAAGGATCCTATAACCGAAGAGTTTACGCAAGAATTCTTACACGGATTAGAGCAATTCATGAGTTTTGCGTCGATGCAGCCTTTGTGTCAAGAACGCGGAACAATGTTATGTCCGTGCAAAAGATGAAAAATATGAAGTATCGAAGTCAAGAAATTGTTTGCAAACATCTTTATAAGGTGGGTTTCGTTGAAAATTACGAAATTTGGTTTTTTCACGGCGAAGATTGCGGTGTTAGAGATAGTGTGCAAGATGCACAAGTACAACGAAATGAAGAAGTTATTTATGAAGAATCAACGACGACCAATCCATATGTGGAAATGGTGTCAGATGCTTTTCCTGGAGTCGTTAATGAACAAACGCATGAAGAAATGCCGAACATCGATGCACGTCGATTCTTCAACCTATTGGATTCGGCGAAACAACCTATATATGAAGGTTGTCGTGAAGGTCAGTCTCGGTTATCTTTATCTTCAAGATTGATGGGTATTAAAACAGACTACAATGTTGCTGAAAATTGAATGGATTTTTTTTGCAAAACAATGCGTGAGTATTTACCGGAACATAATCAAGCTCCTGAGACATACTACGAAACAAAGAATGTGTTGAAAGATTTGGGAATGCCACATCAGAAAATTGATGTTTGTAGAAACAGTTGCATGTTGTTTTGGGGAAATGATAAAGACTTGTTGGAATGCAAGTTTTGCGGTGCAAGCAGATTTCGGCCTAAAAAACCATCTTCACGTAAATATGTACCATACAAGAAAATGTTCTATATGCCTGTAGCAAACAGGTTGAGAAGGTTATATGAATCGAGAAAAACCGCTGCGGCTATGAGATGGCATGCAGAACACTCGGCGGTCGAAGGTATAATGCAACATCCATCGGATGGTAAGGCTTGGAAAGATTTCAATGAAATATTTCCCGAGTTTGCGTATGAAACAAGAAACGTCTATCTTTGCTTATGCACGGATGGTTTTAGTCCCTAGGGACAATCTGGAAGCCAATATTCTCTGTGGCCGGTGATTTTGTCCCCGTATAATTTGCCTCCCGAGATGTGTTTGAAAAGAGAGGTAATGTTTCTGACGTTGTTGATTCCAGGACCAGAACATCCGAAGAAAAGTTTCGATGTCTTTTTGCAGCCATTAATTCATGAATTACGACAGTTGTGGAACGACGGTATCCTTGCTTATGACGTCAGTACTAAACAGAATTTCACATTGAAAGCGGTCTTGTTGTGGACAATTAGCGATTTTCCTGCCTATGGAATGTTATCTGGATGGAGCACGCACGGAAGAATGGCATGTCCATATTGTATGGAGGATACAGATTCATTTCGACTAGTCCATGGTAAGAAACCATGTTGGTTTGATTGTCATAGAAGATTTCTTCCGCGTGGCCATGCTTTCCGGAAAGATAAAAAACATTTTCGAAAGAACGTGGTACAAAAAGAAGAGGCGCCGTGCATACAAACCGGAACACAAATCCTTTACGAAAGATTGAACACAATGGAGGATTTACAAGAATCAGTAGAATGCGGTGGAGATCGTGGGCATCGTAAACCAAAAGGTCAAGGTGAATGGCATAACTGGTATAAACGTAGTATCTTTTGGGAACTACCATACTGGAAATCATTGATATTACGTCATAATTTAGATGTTATGCATATCGAGAAGAACTTTTTCGATAACATCATAAATACTGTTTTGAATGTGGCGGGGAAAACCAAGGACAACATACAATCTAGAAAAGATTTGAAGTCAATATGCCGACGACCTGAGTTGGAATTAAGAGATGGCAGGTCACCAATCCCGGTATTCAGATTGTCTGGTCCGGCGAAAACAACATTATTAAAGTGGTTAAAAACGTATTTCTTGCACGATTTAGGAGACGTTTTTGATACATATGTGATGTTTTACGTATGATTCCGTATCCGTTTTACTTGCTTTCGTGCTTTTCATGTTCCTACAGGTTTTTACGCGTATTTGGACTATTTTGGAGCAAAAGGAACATGCACGGAGCTAAGGAGCAACTTCGGGGATCATCACGGGACAAACGGGACGAGATTGAGCATGGAGAAGCCTCCACCCGGTCGGGTACAAG
>CM071870.1:36867771-36885037 GCA_036759665.1 Gynandropsis gynandra | reverse complement strand
ATATAAATATCACACATTATAAATATCTTATCATCAAGATTTCATTTTAAAAATATATTTATAATAGTTTATATTTAAATTGATAAGATATTTAATAAATTATAACATTATGAAATATTTAAATACATAAATAGATAAATATGTTTAAACGAATAAAAATTATTATCACATTTCAAGAGAGACTATAATCGCTCACATATTTTTCTAATTATTAATGATATAACTAGGTAATAAAATCGCGCGTTGCGCGGACTTTTAAAATAAATTTTTTATTTTATTCGTATATTATCATATTAATATAATTTAATATAACGATAATACTTATTCAGTTTAAATTAGTAAATTTTTTTTGACATGATTGAAGAACACACCAAACAAGAAGTTAATGTATATTTTGAAATTTTGTAAAATATTTTATAAATTATTATATGAACTTACAAAAGTGACTTTTGAAAACAAAGATAAAATGAACACATGAAAGTCGTATAAATAAAGTGATTCAAAATATTGGATTTATAGGTTTGTGAGTTTTTTGTCCCTAAAAGTTAACCAATAAATATGTTAGATATGTAAAATATGTAATATTATAGATATTAAGATGTGTAGTCCAAAAATCCTTCTTGAGGTTGTTATTGAAGTTATTCCATCTAATATTTGAAAACATTTACTCTAATAATTCCTATCCATTTGAAGCTTAGGAAACCAAATATTCCTTACACCATTCATGCCCATGATAGCTTGAGGGATGCATTATGTGGTGCTAAAGGAGAATAAAAAACAATTGCATTGAAGAAACTCTTTGGAAGTAAACTAGTAGCCTCCATGTCCTTCTAATATATGTGTTTATGAAACTGTAAGTTGGCTTCAAATGAATAGTTTCAAAAATATTGTTACCAGAAAATAGAAAATTCAAAATAAAAGTAATGCATAAATAGAAACGCGCATAGAAATACAAACGATAGACATAAACATTAACATAGAAACATGTTATCCTTGCAATCATCGTAAAATGATTAATGATGAAAAACAAGACTCAATATATTAATTCCCACAATGTTATATCTACTCAACATTTGACTATCCTAAAAATTTTGCTCTAAATCATATCACACGGAATTACATCCAACATACCATATAGATGCATCCATATTTTGCAAAATTTTTAACCCATATAACCTCTGCATAAAAGAAATAAAAAAATGAGAATAGCTAAAGTTTCCCTATAACAACAAATGAAACTTCTACTACAACAAATAATTTAGCGTAAAATTTATAAAATTCAACTATTTTAATGTAAGACAAAAGCAAATGATGCAATCGTCTTCGTTTACATACACAAACATTGTACCAACATCGAGTCTATATACCATAATTCTTTCAGATAGATATAAAGATAAAATTAACCAACTTGTTTCTATTCTCCCTATTGGTTGTGTTTCCAGCAAAATCAGGGACTTTCTCGTCTTCCTCCTTATAGTCCAAAAGCTTCTCCCAAGTTGTATCTGCATGCTTATAACCACATGTAAAATCTTATTGATAGTCCTTAATTTATTCTAATCGTATATACCAAAACAGAGAGTGCAAAAATGCACACCCTAAGCAATTATTTTCTTCAATTGAACAAATCCAAGTCATGAAATTTCTCTCTCCTCAAAGATAAATCTGATTTCTTAACTAAGCATATTTTAAGTAATCAATAGAGATCAGGTGCAAACCGCTTTAATTTTTGCAGGATCAAAGCTCTTTCCATTAGTATTTAGCCTCACTTGCACTCATATGTTAGAAGATAAAACCAATTAGAGTGAGGACGATCAAACTCTCCATGAATGTTATTGGACAAATTGATATCAGAAGTAAGAGGCAAAATGGATCATACACTCACATAATGCCTTCACTCACCTGAAACTTTCATCGCAACTTGATTAGGAAACAAAAGATCGATAAAAAAATCACATCATCGTGATAAGAGAATGATATTCAACATACTATGGAACAAAATTTTGACAAAGCCAAATGAAATTGGAAAACCGAGATTTGAATCTCACTTATCATTCCAAGCATTAACTTAAAACGCAAGCTACATTTAAACATATAAATATTGAAAATGGAGGTTCGAAATTTAAAACTTAATCGATTAAGGAAAAAATGAGCTGCAATCACATGGAAATGACATACAAATAGGTCAGTTTTCAATCCTCATACCTTTTCATCTTCATCCTGATCACATTTTTAATCATCAGATGAGTAGGATGTGGTATCATAGAACTTATCCCCTCTTAATCTTTATATTCACACGTGGAAAGATTTGAGTGACCCCTACATAAGTAACCAACATAACAACAAAAATACTGTACCTATAATATATAAAGACATGTGAATAATGTCCAATAAACTAAACCATCAAGGCTATAGAAAAATAGTGACCTTTAATGTGTAGCCAACCTTGTAGAGGGCACTTTTGAGAAATTGAAGTCACGTCTTATTTACCAGAACCGGACAAAAGGCGATTGCATACGTAAAGTGAGATGGAAACTGCAGTTTTATATGGATAAAAGTTAAGCCTTTACCTGATTGTTTGGTGCAAAGCCACCTTCATCATCGATGTTTGTTGCATTCTAACCATAGTTCTTAATAACAGACTCGATAAATACATGACAATCTGAAGATAGTTAGGTTACATAGAAAGAAGTTTTCAACACAGTTTCCATACAAAATCCTTCAATACCCTCGATACATAATATCAAATAGCGAATACCTAATCTACCGACATCACATTTCGAGAACCAAATCCTAACACCAGAACAGAAAATATGTGGTTTTTAATTTAAACTGGGGCACCGATATTTTGTTCAGAGAACTTCCTCTCAAGCTGCCTGCTATAGAACCCCAAGAAAACAGAACAAGATCACATTTCATCCACAACATTTAATTTAATCCATAAAGGCCTAAACAACGTCAACATAATTTTAGAGTTTACCTCCCATCCTGAGAATGATCATCGGCTCTGGCTCCGTTGTCCCTATAGGACATTAAGGGATGAATCAATTTATATTCTAGCACCATAACAATTAAATAGATGGCCAAGTTCAATGAGGTTCAAAAAATTTTTAGGTTAAATATTTTTCATTGGAAATTTAACATCTTTTTCAAAGAAAAAAAAAACTCCATCGAAATATCATTGATATTTTTTCAAATATCAACTCTTTTATTCTTGAGTTCAAGGCAAAAGGCATACATAGAGTCCAGATTTGAAAAAATTTACCGCGATGACGAATGTCCATCATCCTCAAAGGTTCGGTCTCTGTCAGACTTCTACTTCTTGATCCATCTTGGTGATCAATACTTCTGCTCTTTTCACGGTTGTCATCATTCCGGTATCCATCTCTTCCATACCAATCTTCAGAATCTCTGGAGTAACGATCTCCATCACGGCTATATCAATCATCATCCCTGTAGTCATATTCTCTTTCTCTCCCATAACTACTATGCTTTTCATCCATACTCCCATATCGGCTGACATAATCAAATCTATCACCATATCCTCCTAAAGGCCTATACATCTTACCTACCGTTGAGCCCCGAAACCTGTCGTACAATAGTGTCCAAGATTTACCATGTTCATCGATTGAAGCAGTAGTTTTTTCATAACTTTATCCTTAACATATAGTTTCACAAGTTAAAACTGTGACCACATGTATTTCCCAACAAACTGAATGCAGCCAAAAGCCATGCCTTCCTTTCTTAGACCAGGTTGATTCAGAACATGAAAAATTATCAATAAATTGAAGCTAAGACTATGTAAAGGCCATTGAGAAAAGGTAAATACTTCAGCTCGAAACCTAGAGAGCAATGGTGGCGTAAAATTCCAATAAAAGATTAATGTAAAGCTAGCAGAAATCAAAGAAATGGCCAAGCCAGAAAGGAAATAATTAAAAGATTACAGAAAGGAAATGATTAAAAGATTACATGCTTATCAAAAGTACTTGTCCCTATAGGCAGCTGTAGTCCCTGAGAGCGAGGGCTCCTGGACACCATTCGCCATCGATTTGTTCTTAGTCTCTGATTGAGCCGGCGTTTGTCTACTCGAATCGGTCTAAAAAAGACCTAAATCGATGCTTCACGGAGGAAAAATCCCCTCACCCTTCATCCCCGACTCTTCGCCACTTCACACCGGGCAGTAGTTTTCCACAGATTCATCCCCGACTCTTCGCCTCCTCCCGATTTTTCCACAAAAACATCCCCTCTGCCCATGGAGAAGAAGGGGATGGTCGCGCGTCTGGCCGGTGGAATCGATTCCATCTGCTCCGAAGTCGTCGACGACAAACCATCCTTGCATTTGCCTAGCCTCGCTTTTCGAATCTCCTCGCTGTCGTCGCCCTCGCTTGTCGCTTCTTCTCGCTCCAATCCCCGAGAGCGAAGGCTCCTGGACACCATTCACCAGCGATTTGTTTTTAGTCTCTAATTGAGCCGGCGGTTGTCTGCCCGAATCGGTCTGTAAAAGACTCAAATCTATGCTTCAATCCTCCTCCATGAACAGCAATACACACGAGTCGAAACAAGATCATGGATTGTTGTCGGAGAGTTTTTTAATGGGCATTAATCAACGGAAGAAAATGAGATAACATGAAACTGGTTTTTTAACATTTTTTTTGATGATGTGAAGGAGATGTTTCCTTCCTATGTTGATGTGGCACTATGAAAGAGGAAGAAAAATACTGTTTATTATATATACGATTTTAAAGGTTCTAGATGATTAAATTATGTAAATAAATAGTCTATAATTTAACATGGATGAAGAAGAACTAATAAAGGACAACATAGATATTTAAAAAAATCATATAAAACCTTATAAATCACAACCGAAGATCACATATGAAAACAGTGGAACACCATCAAATAGAACATATTTTTTTCATATATCCGTTTATACTACCAACGAAAAATTATTAAAAAAGAACGATAAATTTGATATACGATATAATTCTAATAAATAAATAAAACGAATCAACGTGTTTTTCAACTATCATTGTTTGATAATTTCAAAAGAATAACATTAAAATATTTTATGAATTATCTTTAAAAATAATAAAACAAAATGTTTAGAAAATTTCAACGATTTTAATGGATTATTCAGCTATTGATATCCGTTTATATTCTATTGTTGATTTGGCTTTTATTTTATATTTAACGGATTATTAAAATTTTAATGAGTTTTCAACTATATTTTTAATGGATTTTAATGATTATTTTAAAGATGTGTTACCATTGATAAATTTAATGGTTTTTAACAAAAGTATATATATATATATATATATTCTTGATATTTGTTGGTATCTGTGATATGAAAAATTTCAATAGATAATATATTAAAAAAACCAATAATAATATCCCGAATTTTTTGTAATGATGGAACAAGCGGCGAATTCTCAGTTTGGTATAGAGTTTTGAGGTATATCTTAATGAATGTACAGAAAGGGCAACACGATACGTATTTTCGTCGGTGAAGATAAAAATCTTTGGCCAATTGTCTACAGATATATGTATATATACACACATATATATATATGCACATAATGACAAGTGTAGGCCACGGGTTACCTACAATCTACGAATGTATATATACGCACATATATATATTAACACGTGAGTGTAAAAGCCAAAAACTTTACCAATTCCAAATCGGATTATTCAGCTATTGATATCCGTTTATATTCTATTGTTGCTTTGGCTTTTATTTTATATTTAACGGATTATTAAAATTTTAATGAGTTTTCAACTATATTTTTAATGGATTTTAATGATTATTTTAAAGATGTGTTACCATTGATAAATTTAATGGTTTTTAACAAAAGTATATATATATATATATATATTCTTGATATTTGTTGGTATCTGTGATATGAAAAATTTCAATAGATAATATATTAAAAAAACCAATAATAATATCCCGAATTTTTTGTAATGATGGAACAAGCGGCGAATTCTCAGTTTGGTATAGAGTTTTGAGGTATATCTTAATGAATGTACAGAAAGGGGGCAACACGACGTATTTTCGTCGGTGAAGATAAAAATCTTTGGCCAATTGTCTACAGATATATGTATATATACACACATATATATATATGCACATAATGACAAGTGTAGGCCACGGGTTACCTACAATCTACGAATGTATATATACGCACATATATATATTAACACGTGAGTGTAAAAGCCAAAAACTTTACCAATTCCAAATCACTGACAAAGACTTGGATATATTGAGTTCCCTCCTTCATACTCCACCACATTCCTGTTTTTTTTTTTTTGATAAAAAATATCCCACTAGAATATAAAAGGCATTCAAACATTATAAACGCGTGATATAAATAATTGGATCAACCACGTCACCAATCTAAAAACATATATACATTTTTTATGATTTTGTTATATATCATGTCTATGTAAAATTTAAAATGTTCTCGAATTTTTCAAATGGCAGATACTATAACACGATTCTTACATAGTTTAATTTTATTTGATTTTCAAATATATATTTTTTTCTTTTTACGAATTCCTAATGATTGTATTTGTTTTTTGTATATCGTACTATGAATAGGAGAAAATTTTCTTCTAAAATTCTATTTATTGTCTTAAATTTTGGTAAATCTTAGTAGATTTATTAAGAATTGAAAATTGAATTTTTTTAAGAATATAACAGTAACATTGTGGAAAAAAAATCACGATTTACTTGTTCCATATAAAAATTTAAAATTAAATAAAAATTGTCCGTTGAACCTAATTTGCATCTTTAAAAGTTCAAAAGAATACTCATAAAAAGATATGAATCTCATATAAAAGATGTCAAAACTTTATGTGAGTGGAATGAAACATTTGCTTTTATTGGGGTTTTAAGTATAATGAGAATAAAATAATACAAATACACTTTAATGCCTTGGTTTTTTAAAAGGGAAAAAACTTACAAAATTTCAAATTTAAATTGTCTTATTATTGAAAAAAATACTTTTATATATGTAAACTTTTTTATAATCCCGTCAAAACCACAATCTTTCAGTAAACTAACACGCAATTAAAAAAACAATATTTTTCCCAACCTTAAACTCTTGAAAATAAAAAATATAGTTTAAGAATTTTCAAATCAAATGCTGAACTCGTACGACTAATAAAGTTAAAGGAGGAAACAGATGCTATACATTTTTGTTTTATTAAAGATGATGTTGTTTTGATATTATAATGATATGTTGTTGGTGCGTTTCTAAAAGAAATCATCACACCATTAACCATTAATCAGAAACAAACAACGGTTATTTTAATATTACAACAAAATTTAAAAATTGATAATTTTTTTTCAATAAAAATTAGATGATCCGAATGCAAACTTTTTTACATAAGATCAAATAGTTCAAGTAATTTTAAACCTTTTTTAATAAAAATTTATCAAAAGTTTAAAATTGAAGTTAAAAGATTTTTCTTAGCTATTCCAAAGAAAAAAAAATGCAAACATACTATAATAATTGAAACAGACATTTGAAATTTTGTAAAGCAATAAAGAGCAGGAGAAGAGAGGTAAGAAGAACGAATCACCTTTTTGGAGTCTATTTATTGGCCTAAAACTCTTACATAATAGAGTGGTGAACAATATATTTTTTTAGAAAATTTTTTTGTATAATTTTAAGATTAGAGTTTACGGTTTAATTTAGAATCAAATTTTAATTTGTTTGTTTGATAATTTCAAAGTTGAGTTTAGATATAAATTTTAAATTTAACTTTTTTTTTATAAAATTAGAGTTTGAGTTAAGAATTTTGTAAAAAAATTATCAAAATATATATTTTACATATAAATTATATTTATTAATCATTTTATTAATTTCACTTAAAAAATATAATGATTATAATTATTATTATTATTTATAAGTTATATTTAAAATATTTAAATATATTTAAAAAAAATACAAATTAATCATATATAATATATTAATTACAATTTAATAAAAATCCATTTTTGAACTTTTAAGGGTATTTTAGTCATTTATATATTTTGGACTCGAAATCCGAGTCAGAACGGTGAAAATTTCAGCATCCAAAAAATTGCGATTCAAAGTTCGAGTTGAGACTTTGAGTTTTGATTTCAAAATAAAGTTGACCAAACGAACATAAAATCTAATTTTGAATCTTAACTCCGACTCAAAATTTTACAAAAAATGCCCGAAATTAGTTGGATCAAGTTTGTCAACATCGGTTTGGAATGACCCACGAATATTGTAACCCCTTTTCATGGTTAGCAATGGAACCAGACAGATTTATATATCCGGAGTTGAGGATTAATGACCTTTTAAATCATGATAATAATCTATGATGAGAATTGTTGCATCTCAATCTCAATTTGGATGAGGAGAGTAAACCTCAATTATGTAATTTACATATAAGACTTAACATTGATGACCGAGATGTGTGGATTTGAAAAAAAAAATTACACTGTAAAATCTTGTAATTAGATGATTATGCAGCCAAGTGAGTAGAGATGACATGATCAGTTACCCAATTGTTATGCTCTTATTCGTTGAATCTTTAAAATTGAAGCAGCTTCAGAATCAAGGTGAATAATTCCCGTTAGGGTTTTCATTAGATTGCTAATTCAATATATACATAAGAGATCTCCTATAAAATAGGAAACAGAATATCTACAAGTAAGGAGATTTAGGAAACTAAATATTTGCATAATATCTCTCAATTCGCACCCTCAAGTTGGAGCATGTAGATCAAGAATGCCCAACTTGGACCGAAGATACATGAACGGTTGATGTCCCAAGGGCTTGGTGAAGATATCAGCAATTTGTTCCGACGACCTAACATGGCTTGTAGAAAGAAGACCACGCTTGAGCTCTTCTCGTATAAAGTGACAATCGACTTCGATATGTTTCGTGCGCTCGTGGAATACCGAGTTAGACGCAATATGAAGTGCAGCCTGACTGTCACAAAACATTCGAATGGGTTGATCATGAGAGTAGCCGAAAGAACGCAGCAAACCCTTTAGCCATTTTAACTCACACGTAAGGTGTGCCATAGCGCGATACTCGGCCGAAGACCGAAGACCGTGAGACCATGGCATGTTTCTTTGTCTTCCATGAAATAGGAGATCCACCAAGAAAGACCATCTGTCCACCGACTGACTTACGGGAAATGGAACACGTAGCCCAGTCGGAGTCGCAGAACCCGCGGAAAGTCTGGTCCTGGTCGGACCGCAACCATATCCCTTGGCCCGGCGAAGCCTTAAGATAGCGAACCACTCGTGTAGCAGCTAACCAATGATCGTCTCGTGGCTGTTGCATGAAGTGAGAGAGGACATGAACGGAAAAACACAGCTCGGGTCGCGTATGGGTCAAATATAACAACCGACCTACTAGACGTCGGTACTGAGCTGGGTCGCGGTAAAAAGGGCTCGTGGACTGCATGAGCCGATGATTTTGCTCAAGTGGCGTGACTGCGGGCTTGGCACCGAGTAGACCACAATCCGAAATAATATCCAAGATGTATTTTCGCTGGGACAGATAAAATCCTTGGCTACTACGTGAAACCTCAATGCCCAGAAAGTATTTGATCGGACCAGATCTTTCATGTAGAAGCATTGGCGGAGATAAGCCTTGAACACGTCAATCTCGGTCTCATCGTTCTCACCAATTAGTAAATCATCGACGTAGACCAACACATGAAGACAATGAGTACCCCGATGTAAAGAAAATAATGAATAATCTGACCAAGATTGGCGGAAACCGTACCGAAGAAGTGCCGACGTAAGTTTGTCGAACCAACATCGGGGAGCTTGCCGAAGTCCATACAATGATTTCTTCAACCGACAAACCAACGCGGGATCTGAGACCGGAAATCCTTGCGGAGGTTTCATGTATACTTCCTCTTGGAGATCACCATGGAGGAATGCATTGTTTACATCCATTTGATGTACATACCAATTATGAGTAGCCGCTAGCGTAAGAAAGAGACGAACCGTGGTAATTTTTATCACCGGTGCAAAGGTTTCGTCATAATCGATGCCTTCCTGTTGTTTATTCCCCAAATAACCAAATGCGCCTTGTGACGTTCAATCGAACCATCAGCATTATACTTCAGTTTAAAAACCCATCGACAACCGATCGCTTTCTTCCCGGCGGGTAACGGTGTGAGAGACCAAGTCTTATTTAATTCAAGAGCCTGAAGTTCCTTCTGCATAGCTGCTGTCCATTCAGGGGAACAGGAGGCTTCGGAGAAAGAACGCGGCTCAGTATGTGCTGAAATTGCTGCAAAAAACGCTTGATGTTTCTGTGAGAAATTGGCGCAAGTCACATAATTGGCTATCGGATACGAAACCATACCTGAGGACTGTATGTCGGAGACGGGAGACGTGTGAATAGGGTCTTCAAGGCAACGAGCGGAATAAAGGACATAATCTTTCAACAAAATAGATGGCGTCTTACGGCGACATCCGCGACCCATACCAGTAGTCGACGAACCTACAGCTGGCTCGGACGAAGAACCTGCAGCTGGCTCGGATGAAGAACCGACAACCGGCACAATTGGGACCCCGAGGCTCAAACTTATCTGTTGGTGGTCGCCCGTGGCGAGCAAAACACAAGCAACCAAATACCCGCAATCGATCATGAGACGGAGGTTTTCCATGAAGCAATTCATATGGTGTCTTTCCATCATGGAGTGCTGAAGGCGTGCGATTAATAATAAACGGTGCCGCCAAGACACACTCACCCCAGAATGATTTCGGAAGTCCCGTTTGAAACATCAAGGCTCTAGCGACGTTCAATATGTGACGGTGTTTGCGTTCCACGCGTCCGTTTTGTTGTGGTGTATAGGCACAAGAAGTTTGATGAACTATTCCATTGTCCGCAAAGTAAGAACGCAACACCATAAACTCACCGCCGTTATCGGATCGCACAACTTTCACCTCTTTACCAAATTGTTTACGTGCCATGGTGCAAAAAATCGGAAGAATCGTTTTGACTTCGCTCTTATGAGTCATCAAGTAAACCCAAATTGCTCGAGAAAAATCATCCACGACAGTGAGAAAATAATAAGCTCCACTCGAAGAAGCTATATTGTATGGCCCCCACACATCACAATGAATCAAGTAAAAACTTGCAACAACTTTATTATCACTTTCAGAAAACGAATGACGGGATTGTTTAGCGCGGAAACAAATGGCACAAGGATCCTTATGCCCTTTCTTTATTGGAATATCTGAACAAAACGATAAATACTTCAATACTTTTTCGGAAGGATGTCCAAGACGTCTATGCCAAAGAACCCGTGAGGCCGAATAAGATGCAGCATTCATGGAAACTGGAACAACACCCTTGAACACGTATACCCCATTGCACTCTTCACCCGCTCCAATCAGAGTCCTCGTCGTACGGTCCTGAATGACACATAAACGATTAGCAAAGGTCACGGTGCAATTATTTTGCTTCATTAATTTCGCAACAGATATTAAGGTGCATGTCAAATTTGGAACGTAAAGCACGTCACGTAAACACAAATCTGCACCAAACCGGACTGTTCCGATTTTGGTTGCCTCGGTATGTTGTCCGTTTGGCAAACCGACGGGACACAGCTTCAAATCGGTGACTGATTCAAATAGCATTAGTGATCCCGTCATATGGTGAGAAGCACAGGAGTCAATTAAAATATCCACATCGCTCGTCTTACCAGAGTGTCGTTCATCAACAGAAGAAGTCGGCTTCAATTTGAGCAAATTCATTAGAGTAGACCATTGTTCATCGTTGAATCCCGGAAGACTTCTGCGATCTAAATCAGTCGCAGGCTGTATCGTCTTAGCCTTTGTCGTAGACTGTACCGCATTTGCCCGCACGTTCGCCGATCGTGGACGGGTGCTGCCACGAGAACTGTCATTCGACAAACCAGAAGCACGACCCCTGTTACGTCGTCCGCCTTCTCCAGGTTTGCGTGTGCGCTCCTCCCACCATTCCGGGTATCCCACCAGTTTGAAACACGAAGAGGCATCGTGTCCTGGCTTACGACAATGTGTACATATCAGCGTCTTGTCCCGGACTTGAACCGCAGCCGCTGTCACGACTGTTTGAGCAGAAAAACCGACAGCATCCACATGGTCATCTTTGATCCTTGTCACCGTCTGCTGTCTCTCTTCCTGAATCACGATCGAATATATCCGATTGAGATTCGGAAGAGGATCCATCGCCAAAATACTCGAGCGGACAGTGCTGAAACGCGTAGCATCCAGCCCGAGAAGGAACGTGTGCACCCGCTCCTCCTCCCTGTCACGAAGCAGACCGGCCGCAAGTTCAGGGCACCGACATTGTCCGCACGTACAGACACAGAGAGGTTTGTACGCATCGAACTCGTCCCGCAACTTCTTCAATTTACCAAAGTAGATTTGGATGGCTTGTCCTTACTGTTTACACGACATGATCTCCGCACGTATTTGGTGAACACGAGGTCCATTGCCCACCGAAAAACGATGCTTGAGTTCGTCCCACAAATCACGAACCTCCTCCACAATTGAAATTGTCGTTCGCAACTGTGGTTCAATGGTATTAAAAATCCATTCAACGAGCATAGAATTCACCGGTCCCCACTCGGCGAATTCCACATCCTCCGGACTCGGGCGCACAATAGTCCCATCAATGAATCCGAGTTTCCGCTTAGTATTCAACACGTGCCGCACGTGTTTAGCCCATTCCTCATAGTTGCTATCTCCACGTAATTGGACCGGCGTTATCACCGTGCTCGGTCCCTCCGATGGATGAAGATAATACGACGAGTAAACAGAGAGTTCTCGCGTTCTGGTCTGTCCCTGTCCTCGGCCACCTGTTTCGGCCAAGTGACCGCGACGTTCTGTCGCTGCAGCATCGCCAACGAAGTCACTCATCTTCCAATCAATTGGAATAATTTCTCACCGGAAAAATTCGACGGTGAAGAGACGAACGGCCCTGTTTAGCTCTGATACCAAATCAAGGTGAATAATTCCCGTTAGGGTTTTCATTAGATTGCTAATTCAATATATACATATGAGATCTCCTATAAAATAGGAAACATAATATCTACAAGTAAGGAGATTTAGGAAACTAAATATTTGCATAATATCTCTCAATTTTCAGAGATACAAAATTTAATTTGGAGTGTCCTACGTGGGAGCCTAGCAACAAGCGAAAGAGCATACAAAGAGATTGATATACTCCCCATTTTGCTATCGATAAGATGGAATAATGATATGTACTTCATTTTTTACGTGGCCCAATCTAAATATAACTATTCACACATACCCATTTTCCAATTAATGTCTTCTCAATCGACTCTACGCAGGAAACCATATATACTTTACATGTTCGAATGATCGTAAGATGGACGTTTGACTTTGCATATCGTGGATTGTGGCCATGATTCTTTAGCGAATATGAGAAACATGCAATATGGTATTCTTTGATCAAACTGATCATTATGCTAAGAGATTATTCGAAGAGCCAAATTAAACTCTAAAAAATGAAAAATCAGCTATAAAATCTACAGTCCAAGATAATCCAACTCTTTTAAAACACCTCTCATTTATCTCTATGGAGGGATATGAGATCTTTGTTGCCTTTTAAAAATCAAGCTATGATATCACCTGAAAAATCAAATAAAGAATTTTGTGGATTATGTATAATGATAAATGTGAAGATTATAGGCAAAGAGAGTTTGTGAAAAGATAACTTATTTGATGAATGATGTACAATATATGTACAAAGATAAGTTCCTACAATCATGGGAACTTAACAAACATGGAGATATTATAGATCCTACAATCATGGAAACTTAACAAATAAGGAGATATTATAGGGATTGTGATCAAGAATAGAATATTCTCCTAACATGCCCTCGCAAGATGTGTCTCAGTCGAGAGGCCCACCTTGATCCGAAGAGTGTAAAATTGTGTTTGCGGAAATGGTTTGGTGAATGCATCGGCTAGCTGGTCCTTCGAGGAGACAAGCACAACACGAAGAAGGCCTGCATTGACTAAGCTCCGGATGAAATGATAATCGATCGCAATATACTTCATGCGAGAGTGGAAAATCGGTTAGCACATAGGTAAGTGGTCCCAACATTGTCACAATAGATCACCGGAGGAGTGGACACCGAAACACCTAGCTCAGTGAGGAGAGAGACCAACCAACGAACTTCCGAAGCTGTCGAGGACACAGACTTATATTCGGCCTCAGTTGAAGACCTTGCGGGAAACCGTTGTTTCTTGGATGACCAGGAGATTGGGTTGCACCTAAGATAGACGACGTGAGCTCCGGAAAAAGTGTAATCATTACGATCACCACCCCAATTTGCATCAGAAAAAGCATGAAGAGAAAGTAGACTGCTACTGGACAGGAATATACCTAGAGACCGTGTGCCTCCTAGATACCGAAGTATACGTTTTGCAGCCTGCCAATGCTCAGTCGTAGGCCGATGCATGAATTGAGAGAGCTTGTTAACCACAAAGGCTATGTCCGGTCGAGTGAACATAAGGTATTGCAAGCTCCCAATAGCATTCCGATATTCCGTGGGGTCATCCAATAATGTTCCCGAGCTGGAGGAGAGACGTGTTGTCGAAGCCATAGGAGTGGGAACCGGTGTGGATTCGTACGTGTACGGAGGTCTGTGATGTATCGTTGTTGCGTGAGAAGAAGACCATGAGAGCTACGTGTAACTTCTATCCCAAGAAAGTAAGAAAGTGGTCCCATGTCCTTAAGAGAAAACGAGCCGAGAGGAGAGCAATGAACTTGTCCACGTGCTCGGCATGGCTGCTGGTAATGACTATATCATCAATATACACAAGAAGATATATGATGATATTATCTTGACGAAAAATGAATAGCGAGGTATCGGCGAGGGAATGAACAAACCCAGAAGCTTGAAGAAAGCCACACAACTCTGTCTACCATACGCGCGGGGCTTGCTTAAGACCATATAGAGCCTTGTTGAACTTGCAAACGTGTGTGGGGCGATCACGATCAACAAAACCTGGTGGTTGGATCATATAAACGTCCTCGGATAGAGAGCCTTGCAGAAAGGCATTATTCACATCAAGCTGGCGCAACACCCTACCACGAGTGACAGAAGACTAAAGACCAATCTTATCGTCGTCGGCTTAACAACAGGGCTGAAAGTGTCATAGTAGTCGAAACCAGGTCTTTGATGGAAACCCTTTGCCACTAGTCGTGCCTTGTACCTGTCAATAGAACCATCAGAGAAGACAGAAGACTAAAGACCAATCTTATCGTCGTCGGCTTAACAACAGGGCTGAAAGTGTCATAGTAGTCGAAACCGGGTCTTTGATGGAAACCCTTTGCCACTAGTCGTGCCTTGTACCTGTCAATAGAACCATCAGAGAGATGTTTAATTATGAACACCCATTTACATCCAACAACATTGTAAGAAGGATCCGACGGGACAAGATGCCAAGTGCCATTGCGGACCAAAGCATCAAATTCCTCAGTCATGGTTGTTCTCCACTTAGGATGTTTGAGGGCTTGAGACACACACGTAGGTTCAGTGTCGGGGGAGGCGGTAGTGGTAAGAGAAAGTTTTTGAATCGGTTTGGAGATGTTGTTTTTAGCTCGGATAATCATGGGATGGTTGTTTATGGGCGATGGTATGTTTGGTCCGTGAGTAGGTGAGGTAGGGGATGTCATCGGCGGTGGAGGATCGGAACATAGGGGCACCGATGCTGATGGATTGCGTGTAGATGATAATGTACGAATGGGACTTAGTGGGATGAGAGTGTATGGAGGTGAGGATGGAACGGATGGCTCGCCGGAAACGGGGGTGGCCGAGGAGGGGAATGAGGAGAAAGGAAACTGCTGTTCAACGAACTCTACATGGCGAGAGACATAGACACGGGAGGTTGGAAGATGAAGACATAGGAACGCACTTTGTGTGAGAGAGTAGTCGACTAACACACAAGGGAGCGAACGAGACTCGAGCTTCTGTTGTGTATAGGGACAAAGCCAAGGATAGCAAAGACAACAAAAAATTTAAAGCTTCAAATAGTTTGGGACGGATTGGAAAAGAGACTCAAACAGATCTTAAAACCTAGAGGAAAGGAAGGTAGGCGGTTTATGAGGCATACCTCCGTGGGAAAAGCAAAAGCCCAATAGGAAAGAGGTATGGATGCATGACTTAAAAGAGCAAGTCTCGTCTCGACAATATGGCGATGTTTTCGTTCCGAAATTCCATTATATTCAAGAGTATGCGGTGGTGTTGTGTAATGTGAAATGCCATTTCTTGCCAAAAAATTCTGAAGAGTAATGAACTCCCCGCCATTGTCCAAGTAAAGTGAGACAATACGAGATGAAAAACGATTTTCAACTAGTGCTTTAAACCGAGGAAATATTTCAGCAACTTGAGACTTTCTTTGCAATGGGTAAAACCATGTATAGCGAGTATGGTGATCGACAAAAATGACGTAATAGCGGTATCCATCAAACGAAGTCACAGGAGATGTCCAAATGTCCGTGTAAATCAATTCAAGGGGATGAGTTGATGATCATCTCGTTTTCATACGTATTTCTTGCACGATTTTAGAGATGTTTATGATATAGATGCGATGCTTTACGTATGATTCCATATCCGTTTTACTTGTTTTCGTGTTTTCATGTTCTTACAGGTTTTTATGCGTATTCGGTTCATTTCGGATCTAAAGGACGTGCACGAGACAAAGTACCAACATCGAGGATCATCATAGGACAAACGGGATGAGAATCGGAAAGTAATAGCCACTACCCGCGTGGGTAACTCCCTAGCCCGAGCAGGCATTTGTTACGGTGATTTTCTCCAGCGAATTGAGCACGAGTCGGACAAGAAATACCACGCCCGGGGCCTCAGCCCGAGCGGGCATCACCTCAGCTCGAGCGGGCTGCCTCTTTCTCCATCGCGTTCTTGCGCGATCATCTGCGCCGCACCCGAGCGGGTCACTTACCCAGCCCGCGCGGGTCGCGTCCGTCACTTGCAACTCCAAATAAGTTAATTTGACTTAAAACAAATGGGATTTTGTTAGGGACTTATACAATAAGGAAAACAATTTTAGAGAAGAGGAATAAGTGATATTTCGCTGGAGAAACTAATGGGAACGTTACCCAACTTATTCAAGAATGGAAACTCATGAAAAGACAACAATCGGTGGCTGCTGCAACATAAGGAATAACTGAACGGCCGAAAGGGAAAGAAGGGAGAAAAGGAAAGAAAAGAGGAAGGA
>CM071870.1:36847119-36865757 GCA_036759665.1 Gynandropsis gynandra | reverse complement strand
AAGTCGTTTTCCTTATTGTATAAGTCCCCAACAAACTTGCATTTGTTTTAAGTCAAATTAACTTATTTGAAGTTGCAGTTGACGGTCGCGACCTGTGCGGGTAGGGTAAGTGACCCGCTCGGGTACGGCGCGAAAGATCGCGAAAGAACGAAATTAAAAGGAGGCTACCCGCTCGGGCTCAAGGGGTGCCCGCTCGGGCTCAAGGCCTGCCCGCTCGGACTCATGTGCTGCCCGCTCGGGCTCATGCCCCGGGCGGGGTATTTCTCGCCCGACTCGTGCTCAATTTGCTGGACAAAATCGCCGTAACAAATGCCCGCTCGGGCTACGGAGTTACCCGCGCGGGTAGTGACTAGTCCATGCCGATTCTCGTCCCGCTTGTCCCGCGATGATCCTCGATGTTGGTACTTTGTTTCGTGCACGTCCTTTAGCTCCGAAATGAACCGAATACGCATAAAACCTGTAAGAACATTAAAACACGAAAACAAGTAAAACGGATACGGAATCATACGTAAAGCATCGCATATATATCATAAATATCTCTAAAATCATGCAAGAGATACGTATGAAAACGAGATGATCATTGATACAATAAGAAAAACGACTTTAGAGAAGGGAAATAAGTGATATTTCACTGGAGAAAGTAATGGTAACGTCACCCAACTTATTCAAGAATGGAAACTCATGAAAAGACAACAATCGATGGCTGCTGCAACAAAAGGAAGAACTGAACGGCCGAAAGGGAAAGAAGGGAGAAAAGGAAAGAAAGAGGAAGGAAAGAAGAAGAGAGGAGTGAGAGGTCGAGCTCATTCACTAAGTTTTCAGTTCTTGATCGAGGAGAGAATAGAGAGAAGAAGGAGGTTCTTGCGAAGGAGACTTACAAGGAGTATTGGAGATCAACCCCACACTTCGGTTTCGTCTGGTTTTCATGTTCCTTAGACCTTCCATTTTGTTTATGTTTGTTTACGGACGCATGAGCGAGTAGTTTGTTTGTTCTAGGAGAAGGTATTAGCCCATGGCTATCCCAGAACCACTTTTGATTTATCTTTGAATGCATCTTCCCGTTTTCGTTTATCTATTCTTTATCTGAATGCTTAATTTACTTGTGTTTGCGATGGCCACGTAGATGCATGTGTTAGGGATTAGGAGAATGACCGAAAGGAGAATTTTAGTCCTAGAAGATCAGGTTTAGAACAACCGAGGTTAGGCCACGAAAGTAGGGTAGCAGCGGTTGAGGGTAAAACGGACGAATCCGAGGTCTTATGGGTTTAGTTCAAGGTGTTAACCACGAAATTAGGGGGTAACTTGGCTAGATCACGTGTCTATGCCTCGAGAGAGGGTAGATATCATATTAGGATCGTCTACCTTATATAACTTGACTGGGATTGCATGATAGATAGGTTGATTGTTGGTTTCGGTAGTCTTGTGGTGAAAGTGGTTTTCTGGAACGTTTGTCTCATTCTTAAGAACTAGTTTGTTTATTTGTTTTTATTATTTCATTTTTAAAACCATATTTCGTTCGTTAGCAAGTTTGATTCGTAGTTTGAGTTTAGGTTGTGTTGCGTAGTCCCTGTGGGATCGACACATAAAGTACTACACACGTGCCGTGCACTTGCGGGTAGTTTAGGTTAAATAATTGTTTAACTTTGATAACGCATCAAGTTTTTGGCGCCGTTGTCGGAGACTATTGTCAACACGTCTTAGATTCGAGCCTAGAGTCTTCTTGTTTTTTTTGTTATCTTTTCTTTCGTTCTTTCTACCTAAATCGTTCTTTATTTGTCATTTGCATAGCGGTCAGATTAATGAGAGATGGATAATCAACATTGCCATGGAAAGCCTCAATTACCTATCGATAATTTGGGGAATATGTAGCAACAACAACTCGTGCCTCAACCGCGAGAACCACAGGCTCCTCCACCACGTCGCCTCAGAGATTACGTGGTGCCAAACATGAACAACGTGCAAACAACCATAAGGATGCCTGCTGTTGCTAGAGAACAGTTTGAGATTAAGCTGGCGATGATCAACATGCTTTATCAGAAGCAATTCATGGGTGGAAATCACAAGGATCCCCATCAGCACCTCAGAGACTTCCTTGAGCTTTCTGGTACGTTCAAAATACACTGAATCTCAGAGGACGCGATCTTATTGCGTCTCTTCCCCTTCTCAATTGGGGAAAGAGCAAAAACGTGGCTGCAAATCGCTCCCCGCTGGTTCAATCACGACTTGGGATCAGCTCTGCACATTGTTCTTATCACGCTTCTTTCCTCCAACAAGACGATTCAGATGAGAGGGGAAATCACAACGTTTAGATGCAGAGATGGAGGAACCTTGTTTGAAGCGTGGGGCAGATTTAAGGATCTACTACAAATGTATCCACGTCATGGTCTCGAGTAGTGGTACGTTATCCAAACCTTTTACAACGGAATTTCAGATGAACACCGAACGACGTTGGATAATGCTGCTAGAGGATCACTTATGGATCTGAGCGTCGAGGAGGCATATGAGCTGGTCGATAACCTTGCCACGAACCACACCATGTGGTCAACACCGAGAGGTATACCTAACAGCACTCGTCGCCTATGCGAGCCAAATCAGAGCAGAGCAACGGGCAACTCAGCGAACGCCATGTACTGCGTGAATTTCGGAGATACAGAACATGTGGCTTATCAATGCACGCTGCAGAGAATGTGGAATAAATGAATTACGCCCAGCAGAAAGGAAACATGCAATTCGGGAATACCTACAACCCGAATTAGAGGAACCACCCGAACTTGTCATACCGAACGACTCAACCAATGAAATATTCGGGATTTGAGCAACCACAACAGCCATACCAGCAAAATAACCAGCAATTAAAGCATACTCAGCAAGTTCCGCAAGCTCCTCAACCTCCTCAAGCACCATCGTCAAACCTTGAGGGAGTGTTGCTTGAATTTATCAAGGAGCAAAGGCAAGAACATTCAACTCAAACCAAATTCAATGCGGATGTGGGGACAGCGATCAACGAGCTCAAAATTCAGATGGAATCATTGAGCAATCATGTGAAGAGCTTAGAGAACTCCGTAGCACAGCAAGCTGCCTCACCCTCTCGGAATCCCGTACAGTTTCCAGGTAAACCCGAATTGAACCCGAGAGAGTACGTCAATGCTATTTCTGTGTGCAGCGGTGATATGATCGAGCATTCGCCCTCCAATGAGCAAAACCATGCCGCTGGTACGTCCATGAAAAGAGGACAAGGTAAGATTGCGATTATAGAAGGAGTCGAACCAGATTTAGACAAACCATACGTTGCTCCACCAGCGTACCAACCTCTGATACTGTTTCCTTAACGGTTAGTGAGCAGTAAGAATGAAGAATGAGTGGGCAGATTTGTAGAGGGTCTCAAGAAGCTTAACATCAACATCCCATTCGTGGAGGCCCTCCAAAAGATGCCTAATCATGCCAAACTCATCAAAGATTTTCTTTCCAAAGAGAAGCATATCGAAGAGAACGAGACGGTAGCACTCACCGAGGAATGCAGCGCTATCCTTCAAAACAAGCTGCCACCAAAGTTGAAGAACTCCGGAAGCTTCTCCATTCCATGCACAATAGGTAATATTGATATTGATAATTCTTTGTGCGACTTAGGGGCAAGCGTGAGCATCATGCCACACTCCGTTTTCAAGCGGATGGACTTCGGGAATCTCAAACCTACAAAGATGTCTCTACGCCTCGCGGATCGTTCGGTAAGATATCCGGTGGGAATTGTTGAAAACGTTCTCACCATGGTAGGTAACATTTGCATTCCCACTGATTTTGTTGTACTTGAAATAAAGAAAGATGCTAGGGTACCTATTATTCTTGGTAGACCGTTCTTAGCTACTGCAGGTGCCATGATAGACGTACAACAAGGAAAGCTTTCTTTACGTGTCGGAGATGAGACGATCGAATTCAACTTGTCCAGCCCCATGAATGGACCTTTATCCAAGGAGTCTTGCTTTACAGTCGATTCGCTGGACGAGTTAGCAAAAGACACGCACGATCAAGTAAGTGTTTCTGATCCTCTCGTACGATATCTAACACGAGTTTGCAAAGATGCATAATTTACGGACGAAGGAGCTGAGATGTACACGAAATTCATGAGTGCTATTGAAGCACTAGGAGACGTCCCATGTGAGGAGATACCACACGATATGCATGCTGGTTTCGCAGCAGAGAAGACGTCCGAACTTGAGCCCGAGTGTCTTCTTTTTGGTATGAATACATAGAATGCGATAAAACATATCCTGCTGTTTTGAATGCTAAGTTGAGTGCAGATGAGATGAGAAAGTCACCCACTCGCGTAGGAGAGTCAGCTCTTCAACGTGTATGCACGGAAATTATACGGAAGACAGCCACAAACCTTCACCCGAAACTCAAAGGACACTGCACCCGCACTTGCACGAGGTAATGGAAAAAGACGTCATAAAACTTTTCAATGCAGATACCATTTATCCAACCTCGGGCAGCAAACGAGTGAATCCCGTGCATGACGTGCCAAAGAAAGAAGCAATGACTAAGGGATGACACGACAAAAAGATCCTACCTCATGACTTCTAAATAGGTGATTCAGTTCTACTTTTCAATTCTCTTCCTCAGGGACAAGCAAACATGCAAGTCTGGGGGATTTTGATCATCTCGTTTTCATACGTATTTCTTGCACGATTTTAGAGATGTTTATGATATAGATACGATGCTTTACGTATGATTTCGTATCCGTTTTACTTGTTTTCGTGTTTTCATGTTCTTACAGGTTTTTATGCGTATTCGGTTCATTTCGGAGCTAAAGGACGTGCACGAGACAAAGTACTAACATCGAGGATCATCACGGGACAAACGGGACGAGAATCGGCAAGGAATAGCCACTACCCGCGCGGGTAACTCCCTAGCCCGAGCGGGCATTTGTTAAGGTAATTTTGTCCAGTGAATTGAGCACGAGTCGGGCAAGAAATACCATGCCCGGGGCCTCAGCCCGAGCGGACTGCCTCTTTCTCCATCGCGTTCTTGCGCGATCATCCACGCCGCACCCGAGCGGGTCAATTACCAGCCCGCGCGGGTCGCGTCCGTCACTTGCAACTCCAAATAAGTTAATTTGACTTAAAACAAATAGGAGTTTGTTGAAGACTTATATATTAAGGAAAACGACTTTAGAGAAGAGGAATAAGTGATATTTTGCTGGAGAAAGTAATGGAAACGTCACCCAACTTATTCAAGAATGGAAACTCATGAAAAGACAACAATAGGTGGCTGCTGTAATAAAAGGAAGAACTGAACGGCCGAAAGCGAAAGAAGGGAAAAAAGGAAAGAAAAGAGGAAGGAAAGAAGAAGAGGGGAGTGAGAGGTCGAGCTCATTCACTCAGTTTTCAGTTCTTGATCGAGGCTGCCTCTTTCTCCATCGCGTTCTTGCGCGATCATCCACGCCGCACCCGAGCGGGTCACTTACCAGCCCGCGCGGGTCGCGTCCATCACTTGCAACTCCAAATAAGTTAATTTGACTTAAAACAAATGAGAGTGTTTGTGTTGAAGACTTATATTAAGGAAAACGACTTTAGAGAAGAGGAATAAGTGATATTTTGCTGGAGAAAGTAATGGAAACGTCACCCAACTTATTCAAGAATGGAAACTCATGAAAAGACAACAATAGGTGGCTGCTGTAATAAAAGGAAGAACTGAACGGCCGAAAGCGAAAGAAGGGAAAAAAGGAAAGAAAAGAGGAAGGAAAGAAGAAGAGGGGAGTGAGAGGTCGAGCTCATTCACTCAGTTTTCAGTTCTTGATCGAGGAGAGAGTAGAGAGAATGAGAAGGTTCTTGCAAAGGAGACTTACAAGGAGCATTGGAGATCAACCCCACACTTCGGTTTTGTTTGGTTTTCATGTTCCTTAGACCTTCTATTTCGTTTATGTTTGTTTACGGATGCATGCGCGAGTAGTTTGTTTGTTCTAGGAGAAGGGATTACGGACGCATGCGCGAGTAGTTTGTTTGTTCTAGGAGAAGGGATTAGCCCATGGCTATCCCGGAACCACTTTTGATTTATCTTTGAATGCATCTTCCCATTTTCGTTTATCTATTATTTATCTGAGTGCTTAATTCACTTGTGTTTGCGATGGCCACGTAGATGCAAGTGTTAGGGATTAGGAGAAGGACCGAAACGAGAATTTTAGTCCTAGAAGATCAAGTTTAGAACAACCGAGGGTAGGCCACGAAAGTAGGATAGCAGCGGTTGAGGGTAAAACGGATGAATCACAGGTCTTATGGGTTAGTTCAAGGTTTCAGCCACAAAAGTAGGGGATAACTTGACTAGATCACATGTCTATGCCTCGAGGGAGGGTAGATATCATATTAGGATCGTCTACCTTAGATAATTTGACTAGGATTGCATGATAGATAGTTGATTGTTGGTTTCGGTAGTCTTGTGGTGAAACTGGGGGGAGCCCCTGATTCTAGAAAAAACGGGAGCCTTGTGCATTGATTATCGTGCGCTCTCCTGGAACGCTAGTTTGTTTATTTGTTTTTAGTATTTCATTCTTAAAACCATATTTCGCTCGTTAGCAAGTTTGATTCATAGTTAGAGTTTAGGTTGTGTTGCGTAGTCCTTGTGGGATCGACACCTAAAGCACTACACACGTGCCGTGTACTTGCGGGTAGTTTAGGTTAAATATTTGTTTAACTTTGATATCGCATCCGTGGAACGCATAGTAGAAGTGGAAAAAGGAAGTCTGTGACTTTTATTACTTAAACACGCACCACAAGAGAAAACCATCGTAGATGTTTGTGATAAAGGTAAAGAAAACGATGACACAATTTTATTCAAAATCTCATAGGACGGATGTCCTAGGCGGGATTGCCATTCAGACATATTCGACTTGATACTGGATAGGGCTCGAATGGAAGAAGAGGGTGATGTGGGATTCAGCATGGCAAGAGAAGGCCACTCGTACACCCCATCATTGTGCAGACCGCGTATTATTGGTGTCCTCGTGTTGAGATCCTTCACCTGAAAATAATGAGAAAAGAATTCCACCGAGACATTATTATGAGTACATAGTTGATGGACAAATATAAGATTTTTATTCATGGACGGAGTGCATAAGACATGGTTAAGAGATAGGTGACGTGATGAGGAGGGTAAGGACAAAGAACCCGTATGTGTAATCGCAAGCCCCGAACCCTCACCGAGCATGACCCCATCGTTACCCGTGTATGGAGAATGAATGGCAAGATTGGCTATATCTAATGTGACGTGGTGAGAAGCGCCGGAATCAACAATCCAAGTGGGAGACGCCGCCGAGGAGAGTGTGGCGTGATGAGCACTTGGTGGCCACGGGGAGGCGTTGCGAGGTGTTTGTGAGGACGCCGACGATCCATGGGATGGACGGAAGAGATTGCAGCGGCGGGAACTATGACCATGTACACTACAAAGCTGGCACTTTCCGTGATAGCCTTGTGAGGGATCTCCACGGGACGGATAACGATGAGCGGGCGGGCCGTAGTTGTCGACGGGACCACGGAAGTTCGAGTGCCAGGATGGACGTGGTTTTTGCTGAACGTTATTGGCAGTGATGGGTAGGGCCGAGGAGATCGGTTCCACAATGAGAAGATCAACCTCATGATTGAGAAGCTTCACATGCAATTCAACAAACGAGATCATCGTATCTTTTGCATTCACCGCATCACGAATGGGTTTGTACTCATCACCAAGACCAACCAGAATAAGATCAAGGATACCCTCATGATCCATGGGTTTGGTCTTGGTTTTGAAGAAGTTCATGTATTCATCAATCATCTTAGTGCCCTTGGTGTAGCGTTTCATTTGATCCTTGATTTGTTAGAGATGGTCGCGACTCGAAAGACCATACGTGGAGGCCAAAGTGGCCCAAGCTTCACCGGAATTGGAAGCGGAGGCAATGATCGCCTGACAATAGATCGAAATCGATCCAAGGATGGCCGCGAAGATTAGTCGATCTTGACGAAACCATGGGCCATAGGCCGGATTCGCAACGACATTGTTGTTGACTATGAGAGTCGCCACCGGAGCGAGGGCAGGATCTAGAAAACTGTCAAGGTTGTATCCCTGAAGGATGGCTCGAATCTGAATGCTCCATGTAAGATAGTTTGTTGTCGTGAGTTTGGTGACGTTAGAAACATTCACATGGATGAGAGTCGAAAGAGGATTGGCGGAGTTGTAGGGGGTGACCACGTCATTTGCTTGAGGAATGCCCGAAGTGTCGCGGTCGGTAGGCATAGAGGAAGCAAGAGACAGCGGCGGTAAGAAAAAATAAAAATTTAGAGTGATTGTCTTACGACTTGGAGCTCTGATACCATATAGGCAAAGAGAGTTTGTGGAAAGATATCTTATTTGATAAATGATGTACAATATATATACAAAGATAAATTCCTACAATCATGGGAACTTAACAAACATGGAGATATTATAAATCCTACAATCATGAAAATTTAACAAAAAAGAAGATATTGTAAAGATTGTAATTTAGAATAAAATATTCTCCTAACAAAGATTGTGTTTTTGGGATATAGTTAATAGAAGACCCTAAGTTCAGCAAAAGCTGTTAGCTTTGCCATTGGACTATTATAAAATGCTTGGCTTTGAAAAGCTTATTGTCATTCCTACAATCATGGGAACTTAACAAACATGAAGATATTATAAATCCTACAATCATGAAAACTTAACAAAAAAGAAGATATTGTAAAGATTGTAATTTAGAATAAAATATTCTCCTAACAAAGATTGTATTTTTGGGATATAGTTAATAGAAGACCCTAAGTTGAGCAAAAGCTGTTAGCTTTGCCATTGGACTATTATAAAATGCTTGGCTTTGAAAAGCTTATTGTGGAGGAGACGTATTAAAAGACCTGGTGACTATTCAGGTAATGGAAAAAATGACCAAACATTGGAATCCAAATAAGGAAACATTACATTGTTCGCTCGATTAATCAACAAGATTGAGCTTCCATTTCTATTGGTTGATTCAATTATTTCAACGCGTGTAATTTATTGGATTAACAAAAATGAAATCATGATTTAGTTATATATTTTCGATAAAAAATATTTTAAAACTCAGATTTGAGGTGAGTAATTTTTAACACAAAACTTGTTTAAACTATTTTAAACTGTTTTTCATATTAGTTTTTTATGTTATTTAGAAAATATAAAATGGCACCAAATTTATAATATTTGCAAATTTTTTAACAGTAATAACAACGAATTTTGATTACTCTAAATTTTGCATGAAGTAACAAACACTATACTAAAATCTTATCAAATTATAGAATAATTAATAACAAATAAATGAAAAATAATATAATCATATATAGAACCATTTAAATACCTGCGTCACACCCTATAGTAGTCTTAGATACTAACCGGAATAGGAATCACGATATGACATATACATATATCTATATGTTTCATTTCTCTCAATGCCGTTTGCAACGACCGTCACTTAACGGTGCCGGTTCACGAAGATGGTTCTGGTCATACCGCAACCGAGCGCATCGTCCGGTATGTCACCGAGTCGGTTAATTCCTTCGGCGAATACCACGCCCATACCCATATGCAAATGTGGTTCGATATGACAATGGAAGAACCAAACCCCTGGATTGTCCGTCACGTACCTTAACGCCGTCCATCCGTACGGATACAACACCGCCGTGTTCCTTAACGGCGGATTCTTCAGATTAAACGCCGTTTCGTCCACACCCGGTCGAAATTTTCCCTCTCCATACCCTAATACCCAGAAATCGTGTCCGTGCAAATGCCATGGATGGATCTCGCTTTTGCCAGCCTTCAAGGCTTCCGCGTTCTGGAGAATCACGTCGACTGTGACGTTGTACTCGAACACGTAAATTCCGTTGCCGTGAACCGAGCTTTGGTTCGCCGTCGGTTTATTTATGTCGTAATCCGCCGGGAAATTTCTCGGTGGTTCTCTGTGGTCGTACGCCTCTCTCAATCCGTACTTGATCGAACCTAGATACGGCGTTGTAGGTACAACTAACGAGACGTTGTTGATCGCCCACTTCGTGAATCCGTTGATTAGATTCTGGGTGTTGAGGAGATAAAGACGGTGGAGAGATTTCTCCGGCGGCGGTGGAGAGCCATCTCTGGCGAAGATTCCTTTTGTGAAAGCTTTGCTCCGGTTGAAATCATTCCACTGTGGAGTTTCCGGAGGTGGAGATTTAGGGAAGCCATTGTGAGGAGCGATGAAGTATCTGAGGAAGGCGAGTGCCGGAGGAGTTTCAGGTTTCCGGCCACGGACTCCGACGGAGATCCAGTAGTTTTCACCGGGATGTTGATCGGTTCGTAGGATGACGGAGTAGGTCTCGCCGGAATAAATGTCGATGTCGTCGGTGAGGAAAGGTGTAATGTAGTTGCCGTCGGCTTCGACAACCTCAAGCTTGTGTCCCTGCACGTGGGAAAACAAGCCACACGTGTGAGAATTTCATGTTCAATACAGAAAGCATAGTACGAATAAAGATAAAAGTAATTTGTTCAGGCTTTTAGATGAATAAAAACGCTTGATAAATAAAATGTTATTTAGTTTAAATGCTACCATGCATTTTATAAATCAGCATGTGAACTTAGTTCAATAATAAAGAGTATAATTTAATTTTTTTATGAACATGGATAAAACATTTTATTTAAAGGAAAATGACCATTAAAAATTTATTTAAAAAAATTTCTATGTTAGGGTTTTTCAACGTCATAATATTGACAATTAAATAGAAATTAAAATACATTAAATTTTTTATTTAAATAAATTTACAAGTGATTTCAACGAAGTTGGATGTTAATATTGCAATGTTTTTTAATGAAAGAGTCGAAAAAGATTACCTGAATGGCCACATTGAGAGAAGAAAGAGAAGTCGTGCTAGCGATCCGAAGTCGATATTTTTTATTAGGTTTAACAACTAGAGTTTCAGGAGGATTGCATTGACCATCATCAAATCCAAAAGAACACTCATTCTTTAATCCGTCACTAAATTGCGCTGCTAGCGAACAATTGAATTGTCCCTTACCGTTAATGAGAATACTCTTGAATTCAAACACAAAAAACAATATTAGAAATGCGACATACTTACGAAAACACAAGAAATGAATGATATTGTTTGAAGAAAGTATAGTACTTGTGGTTCACCGATCCAATGAAAAGGTTTAGAAGAAAGTCGGACTTGTTGAAAGTGAGTGCTCTCATGCCACCAATCGCTAAGTAACATATATAACTCCCCATCGTATTGGAATGGCTCTTTCTCTGCGTCAATTATCAACCATCCGTACAATCCAGCCGATCTCTGCATCCCGAAATGTCCATGGTAGAAATATGTTCCTGCCTGTAAAGGATTGATTTTCGTTGATGTTTACTTAACGAACAATCCATTACAATCCGACGAGAACAATGTAATCTTTTATAATAGTTGTATTGGTGATTCTATAAATGTTTGATATTGTGAATATTTGAATATCGAAAAAAAGAAAGAAAAAAAACACACCTTGTCCACAATAAATTTGTAAGAGAAAGATTCGCCAGGGTTTATTGCACATTGGGTGACTCCTGCTGCTCCATCTGCCCATGGAGTTCCTATCTATCCCATACTCAAACAACACATCATATTTTTAATATATATTATTACGTTAATATCCTTGAAATTACATATAGTTTTAAAATATGTGGGAAATATTATAGAAGAGAAAGATTATCCTAACTTATTCAACGACAAATGTATTATAAATTTAGAATATATTGAAGAACTCTAAAGATTATTTGGAATATATTCAAATTGTATCATTTAAACAGTGTGACATCATACATTAGTTTAGGTTTTCCTTCAGTTTCTTTTATCAACATCTTTTAATATTATATATTGATTCAATAATCTAAAATAAGATTTTATACTATAAAGTACAGAATAAAAATTAATATATGTAATCGAGATTTATGTTAAAGTGTTTTGATAAGATAAAAAATTTTCATCGTTTGTTTTACGATACAACGAATACAAAAAGTTGAAAATTTTCTATCAAATTTATAAAATGTTTATTTTAAAATTTATAATGAAAAAAAGATTGATTTTTTTCTTATTTTTCAATTCTGAAAAACATGATTTACATATATTTCTTGAGCCAAAAAAAGTTTTCAAATGAGTAAAAAATTAATTTTCTTATAGATTTTTTTAAAGATTCTGCGTCATTATCATAATACACAACTCCTTAGTTTAGTCCGTTGGGGATAAAAAAAATATTTTAATAAAAATCTATCAACCAATTGAACCCAAAAATCCAACGCCAAATCTTTTGATATTAACAATGTTATGGTCTCAATAGTGCAGTCATTTGTAATACAACATTTCAATATCCAAAATTGTCAAATGATATATATATATATATCTATAAGTCATTACCTAAGTAACATTATAATGCGTGTATTTGTCATAAAAATCAATATTTGAAATTATCAAACAATATATATATATATATTAAAACTTGTTAAATACCTGACGGATGCCATGCCAATGGATGACAACACCTTCAGTATGAAGCTTATTGACGACATGGACGATGACGGTATCACCGACGGTGGCGGTGATGGTGGGACCGGGAAACGTTCCGTTAATGGCCATAACTATACTTTCTTTGCAATCTGGCTTAGCAAACATATATTCCATCTCCCAATAATACTCCTTTACTGATGCAGACACTGTCCCCACCGCCGCAACCACCACCGTTAACCACCATAAAACCACCGTGTTGCTCCGCCGGAGACATGACCACGTTGTTGTTCTTCCCGTGGCCATCATGAGCTCTTTTTTTCTTCTCTTTCTTTATTTTGGGTAAAGTGTAATGATGATGTATGTATCTCTAAGAGACGATGATACACACATATACGTTTATATAGAGAGAGAGTGTGTGTGTGGTGTGGAGCAAAGCCGACAAAGGGTCGTCCTCATATTCCAGAACATCGTGAAGAGAAAAATTATAACTAGACACTTTCCAACAAGAAAAACAATCTGTTCCCCTTTTAAAAACATTGTTTTAATCTTATTTCTCCTTTCATTTTGATCTTTATTTGATTCTCTCTTCAATTATTTAGTTTTCATCTTATTCCTCCCCTCAATTATCAAAAATCTACCTAAAAATCTTTCTATTATTTATCCGTTAACCGATTCAATTTTGATCCGAATTTGATCCAAGTTTGGCCCACTATTCATTCAATTTTGACCCAAATTTAATTAAATTTTGCCCAATTTTGACTCAATTTTAACCCGAATTTGTATTTAATTTTGACCCAAATTTTTATTTTATTTTAACCTGAATTTTAACAAGAAATCAAATTAATTATTCAATTTAATCGATTTACTTGATTTAATTGATTTCAAATAAATTTGAGTACGGTTTTTTTACTTGAAATCAATTAAATGGTCTCATTAACCCGATTTGATCCGATTTTAATACAATTAACAAAACCGTATTCAATTATGGTTTAAAATTAATTAAATCGAATAATTAATTTGATTTTGATGAAATTATTTAAAAATTAATATTTAATGTTTATGTGTGTAGTAATTTTACATCTAATTTACTAAAATGTAACATTTAAAATTAAATCGGGTCAAAATTAAGTACAAGTTCGGGTTAAAATCAAGTCAAAACTGGGGTCACAATTTGGGTCAAAATTGGATCGGATTCGGGTCTAAATCGTGGCAAATCATTAACTCGATTTGATCCAATTTTGATATAATTAACAAAATAATATTCAACTTTAACTCAAAATCAATTAAATTGAATAATTAACTTGATTTATTATTTATTTTCGGGTTAAAATTAAGTAAATTTCGGGTCAAAACTAAGTAAAAAAAACGGGTTAAAATCGAATCAAAATTGAGATCACGATTTGATCGGTTTTGAGTTAAGATTGAGTCAAAGTTGGGGTCAAATTTGGGTAAAAATTGGGTCGGATTCGAGTTAAATTTTGACTCGATTTTAACCCAAAACCGATTCAAATTTGACTCAAATTGTGACCCCAATTTTGATTCGATTTTAACCCGAACTTGTATTTAATTTTGACCCGATTTAATTTTAAATGTTGCATTTTAGTAAATTAGATGTGAAACTACACAAATAAAAAATAAATGTTAGTTTTTAGATAATTTTATCAAAATCAAGTTACTTATTCGATTTATTTAATTTCAAATCAAAATTGAATACAGTTTTATTAATTGTATCAAAATCGGATCAAATCAAGTTAATCGGACTATTTCATTGATTTCAAGTAAAAAACCGTACACCATTTTACTCGAAATCAATTAAATTAAGTAAATCGATTAAATTGAATACAGTTTTGTTAATTGTATCAAAATCGGATCAAATCAAATGAATCAGACTGTTTCATTGATTTCAAATAAAAAACCGTACGCAATTTTATTCGAAATCAATTAAATTAAGTAAATCGATTAAATTGAATAACTAACTTGATTTATTGTTAAAACTAGATGATATCTGCGCGTTGCGCGGTTTTGTGATAATTATATTGTATATTTTTAAACGTTATACATATATTCATTAATTCAATTGTTATGATATTTGATATATATCTATCAATACAAACACACGGACTCTAATTTTCAAAAAGTTTAAACAATAGATTTATAAGATGTAATGTACACTAACAATGACATATGTTAATAATATCATTGAAATTGTAAAACGTAATCTGTTGGAGATAGTGATTGCATAATTTGGATTGGGGTTTTTTTATTTTTTTTCTTATACGTATCTACATAACTTTTTAGGACTAAATTGAATTTGCTACATGATTTAAAAACAATTATTGAGGTATGGACATAATTTGAGAATCTTTAAAACTAACTTATGATTGAATTTCTTGATTGTCTTTAGATTTTGATTGGTATAGATATTTGTGGAGCATGACGGTCGAAGTATTAACAAACATGATTGATACACTTACAAAGGATAATATGCAACGATATGAAACAAAAAAATAATATATTAATATAAGTGTTAATTTTTTTAATATCGTTCATCTAAATCTAGATGATACCCGTGCGTTGCACTGTTTTATGATAATTAAACTGTGTTTTCTTAAATTGTTTGTCCTCCATGTTTAGCTGTCCATTGCAAGAAAAGAAACTAACATAACAAATCAGATTCTAGGTCTTTGAAAATTTTTAGGTTTTGAGATTGGTGTATACAATTTTTTTTATAAGTAGAAATTTAAAATGCAAATATAAAAATCGAATATATGTTTACTTTAAGACAGTTCTATATGTGTTTATACGTTGTGTAAAATATGTTGTAATCTATATTTATATTTTGTGTAATGTGTTGGTTGTTTTCGTTAAATATTAATATTTTGAATCTTTAATTTATTTTGATTCTTGATATGGTTCTATATCCATATACATATTGATATAAATATAATACGATTTTATTCAAGTTTTACTTTTACTTTTGTTTATTATAAATAGTAAATTACCTCAAGCGAAGACCTTGAACTTAATTATTTTTAATATTTTCATTTTTTTTTCAATTTTATTTAATTTTCTAATATTTTTAGAAATTTTAGTTTGATTAATTTAGAAAGAAATTATAATTTATGTTTTAAAAATTTGTAAACAATTTTTTATAAGTAAAATAACAAAAATAATAACAATAAAAATAAAATATATGGTTACTTTCTATTTTATTACTCTTAAGATTATATATAAATTATATTTAAATAGAGATTTTTTTCTCTTGGTGATGTGGTTTCACTATAGGAAAGAAAAAAAATCTCCTTATTATATATATGATTTCATAAATTATAAATCAACTCTAATCGTATTATAAATATTATTTTTTTAGTGTTTATTTGATTTTGATTCTTTATATGATTATATATCCACATACAGATTGATATAAATAAAAACAATTTTATTCGACTTTTGTTTTTATTTTTTATTATAAAGAAGAAATTAACTCAAGCGAAGACCTTAGAACTTAATCATGTTTAATATTCCAATTGTTTTCGAATTTCAGTTAATTTTTAAATAGTTTTTTTAAAAAAATTAATTTGATTAATTCAGAAAAAAAAATTAGAATTTATTATATAAAAATTTGTAAAAAAATTTGTATATTAAAATAATAAAAATAACAACAATAACAATAAAATATATCGACATCTTCTATTTTATTACTATTAAAATTATATTTAAATTAGATATAAATAGCGATTTTTCTCTCTCTTAGTGATATGGCGTAATGAGATGAGAGAAAAAAATCTCCTTATTATATATATGCTTCGGGTTAAATTAAGAAAAAATTCGGATAAAGATTAAGTACAAATTCGAATTAACGAATAAATAACGAACGAAATCTTAGCAGATTTTTTATAATACTGGGAGTATCAAATGAAAACTAAACATCGGGATAATCGAATGAGGGTCAAAATCAACGGAGAAATATAACTAAAAAGTATTTTAGAAGGAAAAATAGATTGTTTTTCCTTCAAATAATTGGTGGATTTAGTTCACGTGCTCGTAATCAACAAGATTTTTTCTACTTTGTGCGTGCGAGGATAAAGCTTTTATTTAGATTTAAATACATTTTTCATATTCAAATTAAGTTATTGTATTATGATCTGTTATACTTCTTTGGTTCGAATCTTAATTAATTTGAACATTTTTTCTATGATAACAACTCGCACATCAAAATGAAAGATGTTTTCATTCGTGTTTAATTAAACTTCTTATTGTTATTGTCTATTGATATGTGGTCTACTAATACTGCAATTGATTTATCTTTTCGGATGATTAAAAAGGAAATTAAAGAATAGACATCAAATCAAATGAAGTCATCTAAATGGAGGAAATTTTTCATTCAGCGGGTCACACCGGAAATAATACTATTCACATGGGTCTCATTCCATTGAAAAATGCTCAAGATCTTTTCCATAAATAGGACGTCATTTGCACATTTATATCATCCTATGCCATTCAAGAGTAGAAATATATTAAAAAAAAGTTTTCCTTTCTTTCTAATTTTTAGAGTTTTTTATTGATGATATTATTTTCTCCTTTTAGAAAAGAAAATATCATTGTTTTCTTATTATTAAAGTAATATTATTCATTGCTGGCATATTCTCATAGGGCGGAATATCAGAAATATCCTCAAAGGGCTAAATCACTTCAAAAATACCCTTCCCCAAAATAATTATTAAATCCGAAAAATAAAAACTGAGGAAAAGACAAATTTGCCCTTAACGTTCGAACGTGGAAAAATGGAAGTTCGGCAGTTTTTCGACGTGAAAAACTGCAGAAAACGAGAAAGCCGAACAGTTTTTCGCCGTGAAACCTGTTTAAAAGTTGATAGCAAGAAAGAAATAAGTGATTTCGAACTTGAGAGGGAACGATTTGAAGTTGGCGAACAATTTGAAGTTGGCGAGAAGGAAACTGGCGAAGAGAGCACGAAGAGAGCACGAGTCAATCTTCAATGGCGTCAATAAGTGTAAGTAGTTCGATTTCTAGGGTTTTGCAAGCTTTCGAGTCACAAAATGGTTTATTGATTTGAAATGGGTGTCAGTGTCAGTGAGTCGGTTAGGTCGCAAGGGTCGCAGGAGTTGCATGAACATCTTCGACTCCGTGAGTCGGTTGAGTAGCAAGGGTCGCAGTAGTTTCATGACCATCTTAGACTCAGTTTATTGATTTGAAACGGGTGAGTGTCAGTGAGTCGGTTAGGTCGCAAGGGTCGCAGGAGTTGCATGAACATCTTCGACTCCGTGAGTCGGTTGAGTAGCAAGGGTCGCAGTAGTTTCATGACCATCTTAGACTCAGTTTATTGATTTGAAACGGGTGAGTGTCAGTGTCAGTGAGTCGGTTAGGTCGCAATGGTCGTTTGAGTGTCGCGGAGTGTATGAGGGTCGTTTGAGTCGCATGGGTCGCACACGGCGGTTGAGGGTCGCACGGGTCGGTTGAGTCGCATGGGTCGATTGAGTCGCATGGGTCGCTTAGGTCGGTAGAAGTATAATGTATTCGTAATTGGTCATTTTGCAGGAAAAAGGGACTAAGAGGAAGGAGTGCGTGAGTGATGCTGATGCTGATGCTGCAGTCCCTCTGACACTGGAGAAGAAATTAATAGGGGAAATAAGGAAGTCGGAGAAGAGAATCATCAACGCCGTAAGAGACCTTCTAAGGGATGTCGGGATTCATGTGCCTAATCCAAAATCAAAGGCTGCCGAGAAAGTTGCGATCACCGAAACCCAATCTTCCGACACTGTTGGTGATTTTGCTTTTGAATTCCTTCGACGTCCAAATCCAGTGTCAAGAAACCTTGCTCCTGATGGAGTTCCACCAAGTAAGTAATATTTAATGAAAAGGTCATTTAAGTGTCAATTTCCATCGAGACATATAAGTCGTAGGGTCGCATAAGCCGTAGGGTCGTTAGAGTCGTAGGGTCGCATAAGCCGCAGGGTCGTTAGAGTCGCATGGGTTTCATATGTCGCATGTGTCACTGGGTCGCTAAAGTCAAATGGTCGCATGGGTCGCATAGGTCGCATTGGTCCCATTGGTCGCATTGGGATAATAGGTCGCATGGGTCGCATGGGTCGCATAGGT
>CM071870.1:36792905-36831036 GCA_036759665.1 Gynandropsis gynandra | reverse complement strand
TCAAGGATTGCATCGAGGAGATCTTAATGATCCAGCGGTTTCCCTAAGAGGGCAAGTTCATCAGCGGTGGTCTTGATGGCACGCAAGTATTCATCAATGGATTGAGATCCCTTGGAGCACCGTTTGATTTTGTCACGTAGTTGAAGGAGATGGCCGCGAGACGCTTTGCCGTAGGTGTTGGCGAGCGTCTTCCACGCCTCGTAGGTGGAAGGGGCGCGTGCAATAAGGGGCTGAAGGGAGACCGATATGGCTCCAAAGAGGGCTGAGAAGAGGAGGCGGTCTTGTTGTTTCCATGACTGGAAATTAGGGTTGTCAACAGACACACCATCGCGATGGATCTTGGCCGGAGGAACAATGGAATTGTCCTCGATGAAGCATTGGAGATTGTGGCCTTCTAGGAGGGCTCGAATCTGAACATTCCATGTGAGGAAGTTGGTCGGCGTTAGCTTGGTAATGTTGGTCATGTTGACCGTGAGAAGAGTGCTTAGCGGATGTTGTGGATCGAAGGTTGGAGCTGCATCGGAGAGACGAGTGGTAGGGTTACTAGTTTGGCCGGCCATGGATTAGGGTATAGAGGCGGCTGAGCAAGAGATGCTAGATCTAGGGTTAGGTGATGCGGATCTAGGGTTAAAGTGATCGGAGGGCCGCGACGCGATAACAACGGGACGCGGCGCGGGACGAGCGGTGAGAGGCGAGCGGGGCGGCGGCCGCAAAGGAGGAGAAGAGGCGGCGGCGGCAGCGGTTTGAGGGGGGAGGAGGGGCCGGCCGAGAAATTAGAGAATTAGTTGTCGTTAGACCTAAAGCTCTGATACCATGATAATTTGAAATCTGAATAATTCATTAAAATGAGCCTAAACGGCTATATGTACAAAAATAGAACATTAGACCTAATTACAACAATAGACCTAATTAGAAAAATTAGGTTTCTACCCTTTTACATGTATATCCTTTACAAATTTCCCCTCTTTTGCTATCAGTTTCGCTATAGCAACCACTGCTCTAGCTAATTGTCCACCCTTTCCAAGTGTGATTTCTATATTATGTATGGTCGTGCCTAAAGACATATCGGTTGAAGTAGAATCTTCTTTTTATCAATCAAAACCACTTTCCAAACTGTACAAGCTTCAACTATGGATATGATGTCGGAAATTGACCAATTTTATATCACCCTTCAATTCAAATTATCCTCCAACAACCTATAAACTTCCAGTATCCAGCAACCTTTACTTGGCTTGATCTGCCATTACGCGAATTATCCCCGTGATTTTGTTCAGTCTGAATGGTTGTATTGCTCGATCGAGTGGTTCCTCACGGAGACCATTCAGCTAGAGCAAACCATTGCTCGATCAAACATTTTTTGAACCCGTAAATTCACTTCGCCCGAGCAACTGTTTGCTCGCTTAGTACACATGAAAAAAGGTCAAGAGATTCATTTTGAAAAATGCTCGGTCAAGCATTTATAAATCGAAATCCAAAATTTTTATCAAATGATTTAAGAAACTTTCTGCTTAGTCGTATACCTTCACGTGATATCATATGACATGGCCTCACACTAGGTTGAGTGCGACATCTCTTACAAAATGTTTGGTCGAGTGTCGCTCCACGAAACTTTAATTTTGTCACGAGAATTCGCTCAGGGCTAGCAGTGATACTGCTCAGCTGAATGTCGCACCTAACAATCATGAAAGACGCGATTTTCTGAGCAAATTCGTTCGAATAAGACCGAGATTCATTACTATAGACACCAGACGCTCTGATACCACTGTAGGGTTGTAGTTTGGACAACTGAAGCATTTAGTTACAATCCAAATATATTTAACAATTAATATATTTAAATTATTAATCACTAAAATTTAACAAATCAATCGTACCTCCAATTGCCCGTGTGTACTTTGTCCAACAATTAAAAAAAATATATAAGAAGTAGTATTTGCATGAATATATAACAATCATGACTTTTCATCCCTGATAACTTTTCTCCATGAATGTCGACGCACCTTCTGATGTTAGACGCATAACCATCATAAAATTTCATATCTCTCTTCAACCAGTTCAACAATTTATATTTCTCCTAATTTGAAAATTAATATCAGAACTGGAGCTTTACCGTCATCACTTATATGTAACTTTTTCTGTGAGCTATACTCTTCTAGATCCTTGTGTGATTTAATATTATCTTTCACTTTTCTTATGATGTTCAGTACCGTGTTGATGATATTATCGAAAAAAATTTCTCTATGTGCATGACATTAAGATTATGTCGAAGCTTTAGATTTTTCCAATAGGATATATCCCAAAATATTCTTTTCTTGTACCAATTTTGAGTAATTCCATAACCACTAATTCTCGTATCATTGTTCCCTCTGCAATCATACTTCTAGAAACACCCAAAACAAGAAGTCGTTCATACAAAATCTCTTTACCGGTCAAAACTGGAGGAAAATATTTCTGCACAACTATATTATTTTTAAAATTTCTCTTGTTGCATCATAATGTATCATTAGCATAAAAAAATAACGATGACAATCAAACCAACTCGTCTTTCGTCCATATTTCAATTGAAAAAATGTGTTTCGTCCATGCAATATGGAAAAGCCAATAGATCAAGCATTGTTCATCTAGACAATATACCATAAACTGGAAAATCACTTATTGTCCACGTAAGAGCACCTTATAATATAAAATTTTATCATCTCGAGACATTGTACGCTTGAAATACATTCCACAATTCTTTTAATTCATCAATCAATGGTTAAAGAAATATATACAAACTACTTTTCGGATGATTTGGCCTTGGAATCAGTATTGTTAAGAACATAAACTCCTTTTTCTTGTCAAGTGGTAAATTGTACGGTGTCATAATAGTGGCCACAACAAATAATTCCTCTTAGACATCCCAAATGAATTTAAGCCATCAGTCCAAAGGTCTAAATAAATATTTCAACTCTCAGCTGCAAAATCGGGATATACCATATTAAAGTGTTTCCACGCCTCACCTTCTAAGGGATGACACATATATCCTTCATGATTTAAATGCTCAGCATGCCATCTCATATCGCTTGCAATCTTCTTAGATTGATGCAATCTTTTGATTTTGTCTGTAATTGGTAAATACCACATATGATTATACATAACCAATTTTCCATTCCTTGTCAAATAAAACCAATCTTTTCTACAAAATCGATAGTTACTCAAATCCGATGTCTATTTCCAAAAAATCATGTAATTGTCTTCACAAAAATCAATATTTTGATATAGCAATAAACCCAATGATCTCATCATCTTCTTTGTCGCATAATATGACCATATTGCACTGTTATCTTTAGGAACATAATTTTTTACTAATTGTGATATAGAATCCATGCAATTCTCAGAAAGATTATTTTTAGACTTCGAATTCATCAAACGTGCAGACAGAGACAATAGTAAAATACATATTCTACAACCATCATACAATGGATGCCTAGCCCTTTCTAATATTTCAAAAAAAAACTTTTTGTATCTTCATTCGAATCTTCTTCAATATTTTTCTTATTTCTTTCATTGAATACATATTGCACCATTTCCACATAGGTTTCATTTATATATCTTGAGATGTCTCAAACACTTCATGATGTACAATACCCTACTAAATCTTCCACAACATTACTTGTTTGTGGTGCAAAATTATCTCTATGAGATAACCACATGAAATAATTTGGAGTAAAAGCTCTTAAATAAAGATGATTCCAAATAGTTCTCTCATTAAATTTTTTTTATTTTCGCATTTGACGCATGGATAAACCAACTTACCAATTTCTTTATAAACTTGTTGATTTGTCGCCATCATCATAAACTGTGTAATGCCTTCTATAAACTCTTTCGATACACCTTGAGTTTTTGGATCAATTCTTCTATACATCCTTTGTCAAGAAATAAAAATATTTGATCTCGACGATGATGCCATAATAAAAAAAATAATAAGAAGGTAGAAGAGGCTTAAATAGGTAATTTATGGACAAAATAAAAATGGATTACAAACCAATACTAATATTTTCCAACAAGTCATCCTTAAAACGTCCCTAAATCTAAACGGTTTCTCATCAGAAAGCACTCGGGTCCACCTTTAAATACGGACGACTTGCGGAAGGATTACAGATGAATATTTCGTGTCGTCGATAATCCATCCGGCAATCTGCAGATGGATTGATCCATCCGAAAATTCTGTTTGGAATTATCAAATTTTTAGTAGTGAATTAGCATGTTCAGCAACATGCAACTCGAACTCCAATTTGTTAATGTTGAAATTAATAATGAAATGGAAGAAAGTGTTAGGTAGTGAATGCAGGATCGCATCATGCGCTAATCCCTTGCCAAAAGTGGACCCAAACTTCTCAACTTATTCCATCATATCTACCATCTCGTGATTCTGTTTGGTCTGAATGGTCTTACTGCTCGATTGAGTGGTTCCTCACAGAGACCGTTCAGCTAGAGCAAACTATTGCTTGATCTAAATTTTTTTACCCGAAATCGGATCCACCAACGATTGACGCGACGAAATGGGAAGAGTCATAATTATATATTTTTGTCTTAATTTCTAAAACTAAATAACAATTAATAAACAATTAATTAATCAGTTAAATAACTTTACTAATATATGCATTAATCGTTAATTAAATTTAGAAACATTACTTTTTCAACAATAGAATCCCTTTCATTTTCTCTTTTGTAAGCCTTATATAACTCAAAATCAAAATTCAATAATTATATTATTTGATACCACAATTGTTCCACTATAATTTCAGAAAATTCAATAATTATATTATTAAAAAAACTTGAATTTACAAAGGACACGTATGCATATATATGGATCAAAATTTGAACACGTTTAGAATGAGATCTCGCAATGCGAGCCATTAGAATGGTAGTTAACTGTACTTAATTTATTTGTTTGTTTCTGTGTTGTCTATTTTTAATTTAAGACACAAGACAGTGAAACGACCTTTGCTTTTGATAGGCAACAAAATTAAATTAAAATGAAAAAAAAAAGTAAAATTGGATCCACACAAAATGATGTTTTCTTTTACATTTTTCTGAAATATCATTATTTTTTTCTGGTGTACTTTGTGTCCATCGCATGATATTATTTAGCCATGAAACATGATTTTTCTTTCTTTTTTCCATTGCAATGTGTACACTTTTTGTAAAAGTACAAAAATAAATAAATAACCTTAAATTGAATAATACCTACATAAGTCTTATACACATACAGATGTATAGAAATCTTGTGTCACCTACAGATATTTACACTTAATTAGATTGCAATTTCCACTAAAAATGTACATTTATTCAAAATTTTTACTAATATTTCAATTTCAGGTTTTCATATATTTTTTAGAAAATGAAAATTACCTAAACCAATATTCTTTGAGAAACTGAGGACTATAAAATACATTTGAAAGTATCAAAGTTCTTTCCTTTGTGGAAGAATTAAATCACCGATTATGCAAAAATGTCATTTTAATAATTTAAGATAAATCTTACACAAATGCATCAATTATATCAACACTTTCTGATAAATATATAGAATACATATAGTTATATTAATTACAAATTAACAAAAAATAAACTTTCAAAATTAGATCGAATTATCTCACAATACTTCACATTGGATAACAGAATTATTAGAAAAAATCAAATCCAAATTTGAAACTTAATATTTTAATTTGAAATGTTTATTTTGTATAAAGAATTATGGAATTTTCTGTCATTATAGTAGAAAAATAGGTTATTAGAACAAAATATCCCCATAAGTTTGTAGTTTTGAACATATACTCGAGCTTATTCTAACACATGAAACCAAAGGAAACACAAAGAATAAGATAATGAGAGGGCAATTAAGAACAACAAACCAACCTCTTACCCCAAACTCCCAAATTCATTTATGTAATCAAACCTTTTCTCTCGAACGTCTTAATACAAAGACATGACTTACGCTACAATGACACACCACAAATATCATCTTTCGCTGCGTAGATTAGACGGCGACAAAGACGCTACACGATTTACATACACAGAAGGGTTTCAAGAGTTTCTCTTGGAGACACTTATAAGATAACATTTCTCAAATTCTTTACTCTTATAGTACATATTCTTATATATATTTATATAAATTCATAATGTAAATGGTCATGAGATCTTACAAGGTCACCCCTTATGTTTCATGGTCAGGTTCTTTCAGTTGCAGTTAGTGTCATAGCTTGCCAGACCAAGTAGTTCCGGCCCCTCCAGGCGTGGATTGTTCTCAAAGCTACACAAAAAACAAAAGCAATTCGATTTTCACATAAGAATAATGGCATTACAAACATGTAAGTGCAAATGGTTTCCAAGGAAAACATTGGAGTCGTGGGGATTACGAAAGTGTTAATTCCCGTGCACCCGGATATAGCAATCTTAACTCAATCTGTATATGAAACAGAATATAACTAAAGTTTCTTGTTCCAGAACGATTAATGAATTTAGGAAAAAAGACTCCTTGCTTCAGCACTCAATTTTTGGCACCATACTGCCTAGCGTAAAATTTCAGTAACATTCTATATTTCTACGCCGCACCATGAAGCCACAACTTTCAGGAAATAGAGGGGACGGGCTTATATTCTCCATTAAGGTTAGGAAGAATAAAGAGTGCAGAGAAACACGACCAAAAAGACGTTTTAGCTAAGTTTTTGCCAACTAAGAGGATAGGATCTTACTTCTGCAAAGGAATGTGTTCGAAAGGTCCTGAGGTCGGGATTGTTCCACACAAATCATTGTTTGAGACATCTCTACAAAAAAGACGAGAACGAAAGCTAGTTTAGATGTGTAGATGAAAAAGATGTCGTAACAGCTGGGTCCAAATATTGGCTCTAATCAAGAAACAAAAGTAAATGAAGCTAAATTTGCTGGACTTACACAACTTTGAGGCTTGAGATACCCGAGAGTTCTTTAGGAATCTGACCAGTCAATTTGTTGTCATTAAGACGTCTGCCACGTTAAACAATTACTTAGAGAGTCATAACGAGACAGAAAAAGAAGCAAAACGTATATAGGAGAACTATGTACTTGGTGATAGAACACCCTCCACGAATTTAACATCTAACACTATTAAACATTTGCAACAAATAAGTGAGTAAACAACTATTCTGTTCTCAGCATTCATATGATCACTAAGTGATTTTCAAATTCGGTATGCATGTAGCGCATTGTAATAACAACTTACAAGAAGACAAGAGACTTTAATCTTCCCAGTGATGGAGGAATTTTCCCGGTGAGATTGTTGTTGTACAGGTCCAAGCTGATGAGGCTCTTCAGATTTCCAAGTTCATCAGGTATTGTTCCTTGGATTTCGTTTTTGTAAAGCTCCCTATATCAATAAAAGGACACATCAACAGTTAAAATTTGCCGTACATAACATTAACAACCATAAATTTAGCACTTTTGGTACGGTACAGGACACAGCTTGATGTCTCAATCTTTATCACGTCACGTATTAGAGAAAGCGATTATAAAAGAAAAGCCAAAAGAGTTGATGGTATACAGATACTGTAGATGTTCAAGCTTTCCAAGTTCAGGCACAAGATGTCCAGATAGGTTAGAATTACCCAAATCCCTGCAACATAGTAAAATCATCATAAACATATGATTTGAGAGCACCACTTATATCAAGAGAAAGACAATGAAAACACAAAAAGGGATAAAAGTTTCTCATCAAGCTACTAATATCGATTCATCAAACAGCACCATCAACATCATATCATAGTGAAAAGTCTAAGTATCAATACATCGAACTACTAAAAAGAGAGAGTTACTATCAATGACATGTAAATAATCTGATCACTATATATGTTATCTATTTCCCTATCAGGTGAAAACTCTGTTTCCCGCTTAGAATACTGAAAAAGTAGAAGATGGTTATTCTCGTGTTACTTTGTATCTGAGGCCGCTACAAGGGGTTAAACCGTAGAAATCCCTCATGAATAAAGACAAAGTTATACCATGAGAGAAAGCAATGCTGAAAAAGTAGAAGATGGTTATTCTCGTGTTACTTTGTATCTGAGGCCGCTATAAGGGGTTAAACCGTAGAAATCCCTCATGAATAAAGACAAAGTTATACCATGAGAGAAAGCAATTTGAAGCAAGATAGTAATCGTCAGCCTTAGAAAACAAGGACCAATTGTCTCCAATGCAGTCAGATAATGGAACAGTGTTTGAAATAAAAATTAAGGGCCTAATATGAAGTGGCACAAGACGCAATTACACAGTATAGATGAATTCTTCTATGGTCAGACACCAAAGAAAGGTAAGATATCATATTCTTCAAAGTTAGATTCAGGATTAGACCTACGATAGGGGTTTTGATAAGATTCCACTTGAAAAAAGCTAGAGATCATGCCGAATTCGAGAGAAACAAGACAACTCATTTAATAACCCTTAGATATAGCACGAAACCCAGAACTTTCTGACCTAAAATTAGCGCGGGAATTCATCATGGAAAATACAGTCAATTTAATGTAACAGAAACCAATCTTCGCAAATAGCAACTCCATAGATTCTCGCCGAATCAATTTTTTCCAAACAGTATAAAATTTTGGAGAGAGAGAAAGAGAGAAGATCTTACACTCGAGTGACACGGTTGTCTTGATTACAGGTGACATGGAACCAGGTACAGGGATTAACGAGCGTGGGATCCCAGCTCTGAAGCACGTTTTCTGGATCCAATAAGCTCCGACGAAGTGCGTAAAGAGCGTCTCCCTCGGAGTTGGCCTCCGCCAGGTGAACCAAAGATAAAGTTAGGGTTAGCGAAACCGCGAAAAGCTCTTTAAAACTGTTTTGCACTGCCATGTGCAATTGAAAGAGCTACAGAGAGAGAATCAGGAATCAAAGACGGTAAACTCCACGATCGTTAAAGAAATTAGGTTTTATTTGAATCAAAGAAGAAGAAGAAGAAGAAGAAGAAGAAGAAGAAGAAAAAAACGTTTCTGAGATCGGCTTTGGGAATGACAGAAATATTACTTCCTTCTTTTTCTTTTTTTCACTTTTTTCCAACCTTACTTTTTCATTTTTAATTCCTCTTCTTTTTATCACCATTTTTATGTAACTTTTGTAATAGTGTTTTAAAAATGTGATAATTTTAAAAATAACTTCGTTTTTTTTTGTTTAATTTCAAGTATTGAAACTATTAAATAATAGATTAATTAAATAAAGATGTCATTTTAAAGAAGAACGAAAATTAATATATATATATATATATTATATCATATCATTATAAATACATTATGGTTGACTAGTAAAACAAGATATAAAAACACATATCTATTTATTAATAATTTGTAATTAATATATTACAAATTAAGTTTAATATTAAATTATTTTATAACGATACAAAATCACTTCAAATAGTTTCAAATCTTTCTTTTTTATATATGTAAAGCTGGTAATTATAAAAATTTCATGAAAATTAAAAAGATATTTAAAAACGAGGAGAAAGTTAAAAGATCAGTAATTTAATCGTATCTTAAATTACACAATGGAAGATCGAATTTGTGATTAAATTTTGGATTTGGGAGTGACGTACAAAGTGGGCCATGTCATGCAACCACAAAAGTCAAAGTCTTTCCAAGTACAGTTGGTCAAAATTGGAGACTTGATTTTGATGAAGTGGTACATGTGTCATCAATGTAAGGATCATTTACAATTTCAGATTAATATAATATTAATTGGAATTAAATAATCCATTGAATTAAACACCTTATTATACAAATTTTTTAAACAGAAATAACCAAATAAACACATAAAATAGTTTATACGCATTCGTTTGTGTGAAACCTTTTCAATTGATTCGTCAATTCATAAATAAAGTATATATATATATATATATATGCTTGCATCATTGCCCACTTCTTGTATTCCTTCATTTGGCAACTAACTCTTCTCCCAAATTAATATTTAATTAAGCATTAATTAAACATGGTCAAATACAGTTTTCTATATCTACATTTCAACCCTTGACAAAAAAAATGAATTAATTATATATTGGAAAAAAGAAAAGAAAATTTGAAGTAATAAGTTTTTCTAAGAACACTATCTATTTTTACTATAATTCAATTTTCTAAATTTCATCTAAAACTCCATCCTTTAAATAAATATTAAAATAGCAGTTAAATTTTATCAAAATTTTTAAATATCAAATTTAAAATCTAAAATAATAATTTTAAATTCAAAAATCATAACCTTAACAATTTATAATCTAAAATAAACTTTACATAAACATTTGTTTTTAATTATTTTATATTAATTTATAGATTACATCAACTTTGTTTATAAAATTTTAATTTTTTATATACTAAAATTGTGTAAATTATTCAAAATTTATTATACAAGAGTAAATTCAAACATAAACATAAATTTTAAAACATATTTCAATACATATATATATATTCCAAGATTTGTAAATCTTTAACTTGTCAACAATCTTGAATTTTTCGTCAATATTTATACTTTTCAACAATTTTGAAAAAATCATAATTAGATAATTGTCTCAATTACAAATACAAAATAGAAACAAATTCTCCGTATTATCAATTTGTATAACATCCTAAACAATATGATAATTTTGGTTATTGCTTTTCCAACCAATTGTTGTCACACAAAATTTGACATTAATATTTTTGAAAAAACAACCATCAAAACCAATTATAGACGTACAAATTTGTCTCCATAAAGATCGCAAAGCCTCAAAACACATATAAAATCGATCAAATATCTCATTCCCTTCACTATTCGAATGGTTTGATCGATCAAAATTCCCTTCACTATTCGAATGGTTTGCACTTCTAGCGAAGAACCTGGATTTGAACTTATAATTTCAAGCTCATAATCTCTAAACCTACCAAACTGTGCATCCTTTTCTAAGTGAACAAACTTTAATGCTTAATTCTTCGCTTTCACAAATTAGTTAAGAGATGCAAACAATTTATATTTTTCATTTATAATTTGTTGCATCTTTGATAACTTCATATTCAGATCCACTCTTAAACCATTTTAGAACTTTTTCACTATCAAAGGTATTTTCAATAACTTATATTTTTCTTCCGCCTCACAAATGTGTTCCATAATGTATGACCTTATTGTCCAAATATCTTGTTCCATGGAACAATAAACTTTCCATTTATAATATACCTCGAACATATAGCACTAACACCATCATTATTCCATTGTTTAAATTCTTCGTTCTTCCGCATTCAACACTATTTCGATCAATTCCTTGAATTTTTCAACTGAATTAAAGGTTTGACCTAAAAATAGTTCTTTTTATTTGATAAAATTTCTTTTCTTGCATCTACTACTCTTTCTCAATTCAATTTTATCATTCTCATGTGAATCACTATCCAAATTAACCTCATCATGAAAATTACCTAATTCAGTTTGAGAGTCACAAATGTCTACATATTCGGAATCATTATTGCCATTATCTTGACAAAGAACGAAAGAAAAACGATGGAGGATGAAGGCAGATAACCACAATAACAACGAGGGAGCGACGATGAACTATGGAGAATGAAATGGAGGATGGAGAATGACGAAGCGAGATAGGGAACAACGAACACAAGGTAGACAGTGGAACGGCGACAAGGAAATCACCTTGCAGAACAAAGGAACAGTGGGTGGAGATGAATTTTAGGTTTTTTTTCAAAAAATTTTTTTGGTTTATTATACCGATCTAGTTAAGTGGATTAATGATTCCAGATTAATTTATTAAATTGGATTTTTAGAGTTGTTACAATTTAATGACTATTTTGAAGTGTAATTACGGATGAAGTTTTTGATGAAATTTAAACAGTTGACGAAAATGCGATGAATTTTATATTTCGAAAAGGGAATTGGATGAAAACGAAAGTAACATTCTTGAAAAAGAAAATATGTTATTTTTGCTGATATCAAACCCACAATGTTCTTTTTTATTACATCACATATTTGCTTTATTATCTCTGATCTTACTTATTGGCCAAAAAATAAAAAATAAAATAATTTACAAAATTTATAAATTTATTTATATAACAACCAAGTATGTAAATTAGAAAATACCAATGCTAATGCAAAATTTTTTGAGAAAATATAATTAAAAATTTTCAACCTCAGCTCCTCGTATATTTCCTTGCGAAAAAAATTTATATATCAAAGATGATATCTATAAATCTAATACTTGAATAAAAATAAATAAACTTTACTTTCTCATCTCAAATTTGTACGTCAGTTTCTTTTAGACTCTGTTAACGCAAGGTGAAAATAGAATATATAATCATAACTCTACAGCTACAGCTATGCAACAGTAGGATCCGAAACCTTGACCATCAAACGCTAATGTCCAACAATCTAACGCCACTAACGCAAACGCTTTAATCTAAAACGACAGAAACTGTAACAAGTTGTTTAACATACCATTCCATGAGAGACCAAACATACAAAAAACATCGTTTTCACATATAGGCTTTGTACCGTCTTCAGCTACTAACAACAACACCTAAGAACAAACAATGAAGTGGCAAAACTGTTCGATGAAAGGTTATTTGTTTACGAGTATGTTTTTAGGGGTTAACAGAAGAAGCTTACTACAGAGTGATGATTTTCCTGTGGAGATGACTATGTCCTTCGTCGTGACTATGCCCTTCGTGATCATGGAAAATGAGCGTTAGGATACCCACAAGGCAGAGGACTGAACCCAGCAGGAGTTTATCGTATCGTTCCACCCAATGAAATTTCAACTGGCTGGCGCCGTAGAATGATAGAGCCACTAGCGACATCATCACCGTTATGGTGCTGCCAAAGTTTCCATATCTAGTTATCACGCCAAAAAAGGAATGCAACACTTTGGGAAAGTAGAAGCAATTAAGATTGTATGGTTAAAGGACTCTTAGTTTATTGGCTGCACCATCCATACAAACCATGGAACAGAACATAAGCTTAAATGCAATTAGTTGGTAGAAATTTAGTGGGAAAAGGCATAAAATTTCCTGAACTGCTATTCAAAAAACATCTTCTAAACTCGTGAAATTGCCGAAAAAACATAAGAAGTAGAATTTATTGCCCAAATATTCCTTCAATTTACCGTTAGCCTTACGTGCATCAGGGTGTTTTTGGGAATAAATTGACAGTTTCCAGGCAATAAAAACTGATCAATGTGTTTTTTTTGTTGAAATCAAACGAGTTCAGACGATTTTTCTGGCAAATAAAAATGGCAAGTTTAGGAATTTACAGGCCTTTTCCCCAAATTTAGTTGGCTGCATCATCCATAAAAACCATGTAAGAGATCTTTCTATATGTGTATCTATTGATGTATATTCATAATTCAATTTAGAAAAGAAAAAAAAATAACTCTAGATTAGATTAACAATGCATCAATAAACTATACATCAGTTCATTCATTCTCTAGTAAATATCATTCATATTTATGACTGAACAAGCAAGTACAATCATTAAAAGAGTCTTTGTCTAACCTGATTAGCAGAACTATGATAGCAAGAACCATCATGGACTTTGAATTTCCAACGGCAAGGAAAACTGGAAGCGTGGTTGCACAAGGAGATAATGCAGGAACTAGCACAAGCCCAGCCACGGCCATTTTCTCCATAGGTTGGTTATGAGAATGAGTGTGACCACCCTTTCCAGATAAAAACAGCATGATGTAACATCCACCGAGAATCACAAGCAAAAGCGAAGCCAGCTTGTGAACTGTCTCTTCACCCGCAATGGTGTTTGAAATAGTAATTGCTGTTATACCGAGAAGCGAAGTGGATAAGACATGCAGGACTGCCCCAAATGCAGCTAAAATCAAAAGAGACATTAAAAATATCAGAAAGGACAAGAATCTACGCCATGTAAAACATCAAAACATATAAATACAACTCACATATCTGTGAAAATATGCACACACATTAGACTGTTTGCATTTGCTTATCTACACAATAACTATGGTAATCAAATAGTGCACCCAAATTTAGTATAAAACTTAAATCAAAGTTTTTATACTCAGGAAGTACATTAAAGAGATTAAGAAGTAACTGTGAGATTGCTGTTTCCACACAAGACCCGAGTTTAAAATCGCAGAACAGTTCCAACTTTCCCTAGTGATGTCATGGGCAAACTAATCCCTAAAACAAACTTCTTTCCCAAACAAGTAACATTCTGTCTTAGAAAGCATATAATTTGAATCACAGGAGATGAAAAATGGATAAACCCAACTCTCTGTTCACTCTTATGATCCAAAGCAGTTCAAGAGGTATGTATGATCACGACTTACACTACCGAATACTATGTATCTTCAGAAAGATAGCCTGACTCACTGAACCACCTACTATAACGGTCTTAATCCAAAACCAACATTTTCATCTACCTTCACCTCAAAAATCATACCACTCTTGCATCAGTACTCCATGACACAACTACTGGCTTCATATCAGTTCTTACATACGAAAGAAATATTTTTTATATCACATTATACTTCCATAAGCACCAGATTTTACCAATTCATTCAGGTCCTGGTCTTAGTTATCTGATTACAGCTCAATAAAACCAATGCAATGCCGATATGATGGTTGATTACGTAATGAATGAACCGAAATACTATCGACTCATCAAATATCAGAGAACCCATCAGATGTGCATCGCCATCGACCATATAAAACCCTAGTCACAACTAATAAATGCACAAAGAATAGCAATTGAACCCCAGAAATATTTCAAAGATCTGAATCGATGAGAGGAAGAGAAAGCACTGAGCAATAACGTACTGACAAAGAGTGTTCGAGAAAGCGTCCATTTCTGGGCACGTCCAACTATGGAGAAAGGCAACCAGTGCGTTGGAATAAACGAATGCAGAAGCGAAACTGTGGCGATTCCGCCGATCGTTGACAGATCCTCCGCGCTGAAACTATCCATCTTATTTCTCTCCCGAAGGGAATGAAAACCAAGAATCTATGAACTTTGCTCGTGCTTTGAATTTGCTTCCGAGCAAAAATTTCTGGGTTCGATTCGTCGATTGCGGATCAATATAAAGCCTCGACCTTATTCTAAGAGAGGATTCACATTGGGATTTTCCCGGAGATTTGGGAAATGAAGAGAAAATCGCAGAGATCTGGAGGAAAAGAAATCTTGTCGAAGAACGCCAAAAGCTTGAGCAGTGAACTGTTTTAACGGAACGGAGCAGCTAATCGGATTATCCAACGGGTCAAATCTTTCGCATTCATTTTATTTCTTATTCGTTTTATTTCCTTTTATATTTTGGTCACGTCCTATTTCTCGCATATTTCAAAATTGTGCCTATAATTTTCCATTTAAAATTTTATTAAATCTTTTAATTTCAAATTTCGACCCACCGATCCAAAAACAACGATTATACTTACTTTTGACCGATTTAGACTCAATTTTGACCAGAATTTAGATCTAATTTTGATTTGATTTATATTTAATTTTGAACATAATTTGATATCAATTTTAACCAAAATTTTGGATCTAATTTTGATTTTTATCCGATTAAAATTCGAATCAATGAAAAAATTTAACCAAACTAAACCTTAATTTAAAAAACGATTCTTATTGGTTTATTCAATTTTCACCTATGTTTAGTCAAATTCTGATTCGAATTTGATGCAATTCTGAAACAATTTCAATACAATTTCGAGTGATTCGAGTTTTAATAGAGTAAAAATCAAGATTGGATCAAAATTATACCGAAATCGCAATAAAACCCGAATCAATATGAAATTTGAACTGAATTAAATCGATTTATCCGATTAATACCTGAATCAATATGAAATTTGAACTGAACTAAACCGAAATTTAAACAAAAAATTATTTTCCGTTTATTAAAATTAGACCCAAATTTAGTCCAATTATAACTCAAATTTCGGTGTAATTTTGAGTGATTTTGGTTTAAATTTCAGTTTAATTTGTTGAATTTCATATTGATTCAGGTTTTAATTGAATGAAAATCAAAATTGGATCAAATTGTATCCAATTCGAGTAAAAAATGATACTAATTTCGGATTAAAAATAAAAATCAGTTTTTGTTTAAATTTCGTTTTAATTTTGTTGAATTTCATATTGATTTGAGTTTTAATTGGATGAAAATCAAAATTAGGTCAAATTGTACCCAATTAGAGTCAATTTTATACTAATTCGGGTTAAAAATCGAACAAACCGATAAGAATCTGTTTTTGTTTAAATTTCGGTTTAATTTTGTTTAATTTCATATTGATTCGGGTTTTAATTGGATGGAAATCAAAATTGGGTCAAATTATACCCAATTCGAGTCAAAATTATACTAATTTCGGGTTAAAATCGAACAAACCGATAAGAATCGGTTTTTGTTTAAATTTCAATTTAGGTTTATTGAATCTCATATTGTTTCGGATTGGAATAGAATGAAAATAAAAATTGAACCCAAATTATGGTCAAAATTGTGTCAAAACCAAATCAAAATTGAGCGTAAAACAGGTTAAATTTGGACACAAATTCTAGTCAAAATTAGGTATAAGTCGGGTCAAAATGGGAAGATTTAACGAAGTTTAAACGAAGGGAGTTACAAGAAGAATTGTAAAAGATAAGGGGAAATAGGATTAGGTTCAAAACATGAGGGAGAAATAGGATGAATGCGAAATATGAGGGTTAAATAGGCAAAGTAGACAAACATGAGGGGGAAATAAGAGTTTTACCCTATCATTAATTCAAACATTGTCATGATATTTATGAAAAATGTATCGACAGACAATTCAGATTTTGATCCGAATTTCACGGGTACGGTCTGGATTCGGGTTCTTCGGGTTGTGAAAAATGAACCCAAATCAGAGTGATATGTTTTTCAGTACGGATTTCTCGGATTTCGATTCGAGTTCGGGTTGTTCGGGTTTTAAAACATTGAATCCAAAAAACCCCGAATTATATTTGGGTTATTTGGATATTTCGGATAATTCAGGTTTCATTCAGATTTTTTAGGTTGTTTAGGTACGAATAATTTGGATTTCAAAACGGATTCCTTCTTGTAATATACAAAAATTAAAAAAAATACCAAGTTAAAAAATCCATAAAAAATATCTTCAAATAAATAAACTATTCGATTCCTTCTTATAGAAGACTTATATTCCGAAAAACGCCAAAATAAACTTTTTCAACATTAAATTTTAACACTTTACGAGTTTAGATTATAATACATAAATAAACTTTATACATTGTAATGAGTGTAGAAAATACCTAATCAAGTTATACGAAAAGAAACCACATCTCATAGTCATTCATCATTTGTGTCTCATATTCTACATAAGAAAGATTAAACAATAAGTGCAAAGTTATAAAATATGATAAAAAGAAATAGAAAAAACACATATCTCGAGAAAGTGTGTCTATGAACTCGCTTTCATCCATTAATTGTTGAAAAATCATTGTTGTATCTATCCGAAGCGATGATTGCTACCAATTTTGTGTCAAAACCAATGCTTCAACCATGTTAGGAGTCGATGAACTCCTATATTGTTCTAGGATACGTCCACCAGTACTAAATGTTGATTCAAATGCAACCGTTGATACTAGAATGGCAAAAACATCTCTAACCATTTGCGCTAAAATTGAAAACTTAGAACTATTCACTTTTCACCACAACAATATGTAAAATTTTAGATCCAATTTGTTACGAGATTGAACTTCAAGGCTTTCCATCAAATAAATATCCAATTCATTTGAAACATCATTTGCATTTCCTTTATCAACAACTAATTTCTTAAATTCTCCCCACAGATCATCTTAATCCTCCTCACACTCATCAACTAATCAATTTATTCCATTGCAAATTTCCAAAAAATTGATTAGGGTAAAAATGGAATGTTCGGGAGATGCAAAAAAATTAAAAAAATGGAAGACTCTCTATGGATCCGTATATATCTAGATTTGAATTATCTATACATATGCAAGCAAGAGAGGAAAATGAACTTTGTTTTATTTTTGTCTGGTCTAATTTGAACTTCCAAGAGCAATTCTTTCATCTCACCACATTTTACCATATTATTGTCATACATCTTTTCAAAACAATGAATTGCAAAATTCATTTTAAAGACAGTAGCGACTAGCAAAATCTTGTTAATTTGCTCCACACCTTTCCAATACTTCTCAAATGTATCATTCTTCATGCAAGATGTCATACTACTCAACATAGGATCATAACTACTGGTCATCGACCTCAAAAGAATTTCAAAAATCTTACCGTTCAACGAGCATTTTTCCAATCACTACTTAATGGGGGTCCAACTCTTCTCCTTCCACTTAATGTATTTTCCTCATGAAAATAAACATCATAATGTTTGTCTTCATCTATCATTCTATCAAATACCGCTCTAAATTTTAGCGACGCACCCAACATAAGAAAATTTGAATTACATCTTGTGCTATGATCCAAAATCAAACTCCCTAGAACAATTCTTTCTTGTAGTACTCAAACTTGAAATGCCTGAAACCTTGAATCAGATGATTAGATATATTTTATTGCATTCCTTATACTAATCACACTATCACCAATCTTCCTCAAGCCTTCATTGACAATTAAATTCAAAATATGAGCACAACATCATACATGCATAAATTCACCATCAAGTACTAATGCATCATCAAGTCTTCAATTTACTTCTCAATATCTTAATCGCACGATCATTCGAACTAGCATTGTCAACAGTTACCGTGAACACTCTTTTATGTCCTAATCAAGAAAACATTTCTCAATTTGCTTTGCAATTATTTCCCTTTTATGATTAGACATGGAACTATAACTAATGATGTAATTGTCAATTACTATCAATAAAGTGAGCACGGACGATCATATAACTCACAAATGTGATAGAAGTTCATAAAGCGGTTGTCAAAGACATTATTCCCCCATTAATCATGCTTTTCAAAATAACTTTTTCAAAAACATACATTTGAAGCACATCATTAGTAATGGTTTTCTCGAGAGGACAACAAACTTAGGACACAAAACATTACAGAGATGTCTAAGCCCAACACTCTCAATTATAGAAAGTGGCATTTCATCCATAACAATCATCTTAATTGTTGTTTGCCTACATGATTTTTGAATAAATCCACGAGAAATAAGCATATTAATACCATCATTTTGAATTTCACTATAAGCTATGGTTAATACCTTATGACTGTCACTTTCAACAAAGTTCTTATAACTTTTGCAAATACGAAGATGCTTATTCATGCTACTAGTCCCATTCGAAGTACTTCTGGGTTTCAACTTTATCTTACAGTAATTACACTTACTACAATCATCAGATTGTCTAGAAAAAAGTCCCCATATCTGAGACCGTTGAACATATATTTTTTTTTTATTTAGGAGGCACTGTTTTGAGCTGTCACTAATATCTTGTTCGATTGAACTTCATTATCATCAGCAACCGTCATCTGTATATCCATCTAAGACATAAACCAAATCACTAAAAAAATAGTAATAAGTGAACTGTAGGCCAAATTGAATAATAAGTCGCTAATGTATAATGAAGTAGAAAATCATCTTTCTCAGTAAGAATCTTACTGATGTAAATTTGTAAAATCGGTTGAAGAAGGATAGACCAACATAAGAGCGGGGAAGAAGGACATACAACCATGGGAGGAGCACGCACACACACGAACGACGGACAAGCACGAATGACGAACATGACAGGTACGACTGAAGGATTGGCACAAACAATGTAGCCGCACACAGACGACAGACAAACACGATATAAGGTCGATAGACTGTCACAGGCGATACAGACACACCCAAACTACAGGCAAGCATGAGGAGGCAACATACATGTATGGACGACGAATAGGTACGGCTAACGAACATGAACGACGAAGAACGAGAGGAAGTTGATGACAAACCTAGGGTTTACGGTGCTTAGGGTTACTGTACTATAGGTCACCACGTCATGTATGTGAGGATGAGGAAAACGTTGAGTCTGTAATTTAGATTATGGTTTTTCAATTTTTTTTTAATTTTGGGTTATTTGGGTTCCTCAGGTTCTCTCGAACCCGAATCGAACCAACCCGAACTCGAACATATTTTTATTTTTGCACACATATGGGTTTTGTAGGTAACCCATATGCCTTATAGGTTGATTTTTCGAGTCGGTCTGATCCGGATCGGTCCAAGTTATCTGAATTGTCCACCCTTGCCAATACAAATACATTGTTATTATTTTCAATGTAAAAGTCTAACAATAGATTTATATGATGTAATGTAAACTAACAATGCGATTTGTTCACAATATTTTGAAATTGCATGTTTTGGATAATTTATACATTTGAATAAGTTATACATAAATTTAGTAACAAGATGAACACATCTTCACATAAAAGTATAATGACTTGACTTTATAGAACTTATTGAATGATCACAATCTCTTCGCCTAAGGAATTTGTTTATTTATTTCAAGAAGCAAAATAGCAATATATGTATAACATGAACAATATAAAAATACAAAATATCAAATAAGAGAATAATGAAGAGGAACTCAGAGTCTCAGTATGATTATATATGTTAATCAAATGGATTCTAAAATCGCTGCTTTCTATTTATTATTTTTTTAATCCACAAGTCTTATATTCACTCTCTTCCTCATGAGATTTGTTTGAATCATGCTTTGTGAGTTCCTATAACAACCATTATCACATCCCATGGTAAGGTTTTTGGTATATGGTAAAAGTAAGAGACATGACAACTCGAGGCAAAGAACAAGCCTTAGGGTGGATGAAGGTAGCTTCTCTCTTTCTCTTGTTTTCGACACTCTTCTCTGGCTTTTTATCAAGTTTCTCCAGCCATTTTTTTCTAACTTGGTCATGGTCAGTATTGCAATTGAGAAAAATATAAGATATTAGTAAAATCATGATTGAAAGGAACAATGTTCATATATGAAAGTGAATCTAAAAGTAAAAGTTGTAGGAAAGAACAACAAGATGATACAAGACATCATGTAAAAGACCATTTCAAAAAACGTGTATCATAATATAGATTATTGTAGCTCGTTCAAGTTCATGTTATAATTGAATAAAATCCAATCGACTTGTTTCTATCTATTGAACACAGGCCTGTAAAAAACAATCCCAATATTATTTATACAAACATAGTAGTTAGAGAACTTCCTTGATATTGTTTAAATATCATGATAACTTCAAGTGCCTTCTCTACCTGATGTAGATCTTCTATGTTTAACCTTGGAAGTTCATCTCCTCTCATTTTTCTAGCCTTTGAAAAACATCAACGCCTGGTTAGGGTTTGCACCACCAAGAGCCGAACCTGCACCTGCTCCCGCGCTTGCCCCCACACCTGATTATTGTGATTTCAAAAAGATCTGTTAGGGTTATGGCATGCTTTCTTGTCGTGAATCAATTTTGATTTTATTTGCATATAATAATTCATTTATTTTTAAAATAATGGATCAATGTAATTTGATGGAATTAATTGAATGATTATTATAGTGCATTTCGAATATTTTTCAAAGTTTAATTAATCTACGTCAAATGTTAGATATGTATTTTTATTGTGATTTAGTTTTCAATATTTATAAATAGTCAAATATTTCTACGAGATATTTATGGTTAAACTTAATAAAAAATAGAAACGTAAAAATAATATTTTTTTTATGAAGCTAGAGTAGCGAGCTATGATAAAGATGAATTAAGACCTTTTCACTCAAGGAATCAAGTTTATTCTCCAAATATATAATTTCGCCCCAACTTAACAGAGTATCACAACATCCCAATTATCACACATTGCAATAATATAGACAACCAGATAGCCTTTTTCATTTATGTCTACTTCGTAATAAATGTTAACTCATCATGAAAATGGAAGAGGTATATAAACAGACTTATTAATGAGCTGATTGGTTTTGTTCTTAATCAAAGTCTCTTCAATCGATTTGCACAGGGTTTTTTTATTAAAGTTATATTTTTAATAAATTTTATAAATTTAAGTTTAAAATAATTGAATAATAGAACTATATAATTTGATGAATGATTATTTAAACTTTTTTTAAAGATATTTCAATATTTAAATTAATCTATAATCAATATTGGATTTATAATGATGAAACTTTAGTTTGTCTTATGTATACATCTTTATGAAGGATAAGATATTAATGTATAAAATTTTCTTTTGAAATCAGGATGATATATGTAAATTTTATATTATTGTACAATCATTTGATAATTTGATAAAAAAATAAAATTTAAAAATTATATTAGTTATAATGAATATTAAACATGAGATTCTTAATGAGTGAAGACGCTTATGCCGCTTCATTTATCAATATAATATGAGCTTCTTAACCAGTGAAGAAGAGGAAAAAGTTTACCATAAAGGAAGAAAAGGTTGTTTGAATCTCTTTAGGTTTCGAGGGAGAAAAAAGTTAGAATGGAAAATTTTAATAAAAAAATATTTGTGATATTTACAAATTTTTAACATTAGTTTTATATAGAATTTTTTAAAAAATATTATTATGTCAATTTATTGTTATATAATAAAAATTCAGTGTATGATTGGTTAAATTATTCAAAATAACATTTAAAATCGATACAAATAAAAAACCTAAAAATTATCTCCTGATGTCGAATTTAGTTAGTTTAATAATAATATTAACTAAGAATGATGTAGCGATATACTTTTTCCATGGATAATAAATATTCTCTCGACAAAATATAAAAACAAGAAAAATTGAGCCAAACAAAGATTGATTATATACATTAGATTGGAAACCTTCTATCATATCAACAACATGCTTGATATAATAATTCTCGAGTTAACAAAAGAAAATCAGAAAATCAAACATAATAAATATTTGAGATTGTGATTAGTTGATGTTTCCACATAATTCAGTGTTTAAATAGCTAACAAAAAGACACAATGTGTGAAGCTTCAATACTCTGAACTTGAAGAACTCAAGATTTATGTTAAGATTATTACACTTTTGAATGCATAAATAAGAAATAAAAACATTGAGCAATATTGTAATAATCACCAACAATTTAGAACCTCTTCCTTTCAACACCTTTCACATCTTCGTATTCTTCTTGTTCAAGTCATCCACGACCCTATCTGCATACATGTTCTCATACGGACCACCGACGAATTCTGTCACCTTCAAAGTAGTGCTTTTCGTTGTCTCCAAACTTTTTTGTCTCTTTTGTCTTCTCACCCATATCATGAATCTTATTATTCATTGTCTCTTTATACCTATTAGCCATATCATGTGGCCTCTTAGTCCCTTATTTGGTTTCTCTTTTATCTTGTTCATAGTGTTTCACCTAATCCTTCCGTTCGTAAGCCTTATCTTTTGCTTTTCTCATGGTTTGCTTCATATTATCTTTTGATTTGTCTCTCATATCATCTGGTTTGAATTTATTCATTGTATCATTATGTTGAAGACAATGGAAAATAATATTAAAATAATGTTAAAACACCGCCACCTCACCTTGGTTCACTATTGTATCACAGAAATTAATATGCGTCAAGGTTACTGACGTGTTAACGTAATCATCGACCCTACTGCTATGCAAATTCACCAATAAGGAATTCTCAAGAAAATAATAGACCACAAATGGCTAAAATAAAAAAGAACAATAACACCAGGACAATGAAAAGGAAACATGTATCCCAATCCAATAACGCAAAAGGCCAGCAATGAGCATAAGGATCAAACTTTTTCCTGTTATATTGTTTCTATAATCATCACATATAAAAAAACAAAGGGAATAAGCGTTTAAATATACACTACTAAAAAATATCCCATTTCAAACGGCCATATCCATTGGAAATGATTGTTTCCAACGGATTCCAAACCGTTGAAAATCCGTCGTTGAAAATCACCATCCGTTTGTAACTTTCAACATGATACCAACTTATAATATCCGTTTTCAATTGTTAAGGCATTGTAACAGATATGTGTGTTGCCTCGTGCAATGGATTACCGTTACAAAATGGCAACGGATGCCCGTTGCCAATGAATTAGCGGGAACACTGACAATTTACAACGAAAGACCGTTGGAAACTAGTGGGCGAGAAATTTGTGCATTGCAACGGATGCCCGTTGATTATTTTGGCGAAAAATAGCAATGGATGCCCGGTGCAAATTCTTTAGCGGTAATTTTGTAACTTGCAACGGATGTCCGTTATAAAATCGACGTCAACGTTCATCTGTTGCAAGCAGAACGAATTAAAAAATAAAAAGATAAAATAAAAAAGGTTTCTTTATATAAAAATTAAATACAAAATTTTAAAACTTTATTACTACATTTCGTCTAAATCGGTACCGTCTACTTCATCCTCATCCTCGCCAATATAAAGAAGAAAGGTCGTGTCCCTCTCTCGTTGCTCAGGTCGTAACCCGCTCAGGTCGTGTCCCACTCAGGTCACACGGTTAGTAAACATGGTATCAGACCACATAGGTCATAAATTGTCTGACCAGGTCGCAGGTCGCGGGATGCACGACAGAGGGGGACGCGACCTAATCGAAGAGAACGGGACGCGACCTGAACAGGACGCGACCTAAGCGAAGAGAGCGGGACGTGACCTTTCTTCTTAACATTTCCCCTCAAGCTTATGCGATCATGAGCAACATAAATGGAGCCTTATTAAAACCTTTTCGGGGAAAACCCCAATTGGGACAAAAACACCCGACAAAGGAAAAATAGTACAACCACTTATGAGCTCAAGGGACGATCAACTAAGCTTGAATTCGATGCCTTGGGACTAAAGATATCTACAAGGCCAATTCGATTATGGAGATCTTTGCATACTTTTTTACTTGTGGCTTTGGTGAAGACATCGACCAACTGATATGAGCTTCTTGTGTATATGAATTCAATGACGCCATTTACGAGTTTCTCTCGAATAAAATGACAGTCAATTTCAATATATTTTGTTCGTTCGTAGTACACTAAGTTGGAAGCAATGTGAATTGTTGTCTGATTGTCGCAATGAAGCACTGTGGTCTGCGAAGGTTCGAGGCCAAGATCTTTAAGGAGAGCTTGGATCCAAATGAGCTCACATGCTGCATTTTCCATAGCTCGGTACTCGGCCTCATCGCTGGAACAAGAGATTGCCGATTTTTTTTTGCTTATCCAAGTGATGAGGTTCCCTCGACAAAGGTACAAAACCCCGTCGTTGATTTCTGGTCTTTGCGGTCACTTGTCCAATCTGCATCACAATATCTAATTTGACTAGTATCGTTGCTTTTACTCATTAGTATACCTTTTCCTGGAGCGTTCTTGATGTATCAGAGGATTTGATCCACCGTTTTCCAATATTGTTCATTCGGGGCATGCATATTCTGGCTGACCTGACTCACAACATAACACAAGTCAGGTCTTATTACAGTGAGGTATATTACCTTACCCATAAGGCATTTATATTACTCTATATCATGAAATGGTTCCCCCTCACGCAAGTCTTTGAATTTTTCTTCGATAGGGGTCTTGACCGGCTTAGATCCGAGTTTACCTGTTTCATTCAAAATATCTAAAACATATTTTCGTTGAGAAAGAAATAAATTATCATTAGATATAGTTACTTCAATTCCAAGAAAGTACTTAAGTTCACCTACATCCTTGATATCAAAATTTTATTTTAGAAAACGTTTAACACTTTCTATTCTTTTATTATCATCACATCAACATAAACTAAGAGAACGATGATACCGGAATTGTTTCGAATGATGAATATAGAATGATCAGCCTCACTCCTTTTAAACCATACTTACGAACAACATCAATATAGGTTTGTGGCTCGATATCCCTGTCAAACTGACTAAGAAAAGCTTTGTGATGAGTAGAGAGAAATGCTAAAGAGCAAAAATTTTGAATAGGGTATTTAGTTGTCACGCCATTGAAATGGGGTGTTTGGTTGCCACGCCTTTAAATAGGTTTGTAAATCCAATCCGAGATTGACGCCTTATTCTAGTGCTTCTTCAAGACACTATCTCATTTAGAATTCTTCCTTCGACTTCATCGACGTTATGATCCTAATTTTGGTTGTGATCATGGCTTTGTTCTTCGTTCTCATGATTTGAGGCCCTAGTTTCCTCCTCATGATTTTGCTCAGAAGGTATGATCTCATCATGGCTTTCTTGTTCATTATTTTCTGAGATTTCTTGGTCATTTTGGTCTTCATGATGCACATGTACACTTGGCATACATGATGTGTTTTTGGATCGAAACACTTGTAGCCTTTTTAATTTATTGAGTATCCGATGAACATGGCTTTAATGCTCCTTGGTTCCAATTTGTTTCGCTGTGAGTCAGGAACAAGAATAAAACACACACAACCGAAAATTCTAAAGTACTCAAGATCAGGTTTTGTAGAGTTAAATACCTCATAAGGTGATTTATCCTTTAGAACCTTTGTTGGGATTCTATTAAGGATGTGACATGCGGTCATGACCACATCAGATCAAAACCTTTTAGGAACATCTTGATCGAAATGATAGTTCTCGAAACTTCCATTAGGTGCATGTTCTTCCTCTCGGCCACTCCGTTTTATTGCGGATTATAAGGACACGAGGTTTGATGTGTAATGCCTTGTTCTTCAAGGTACTTGCAAAACTGAAGACTAGTATACTCTCTACCATTGTCAGTCTTGCAAAATTTTATTTTAGCGTCATATTGAGTTAAAACATGCTTATGAAACTTCACAAACACATCATCAACACAACTCTTAGATGATAGCGTATAAAGACATGTAAACTTCGATTTTTCATTGATGAAGGTTACAAAATATTTCTTTTGATCATGAGAAACATATGGAGTTGTCCAAACATCTGAATGGATTAGTTCAATTTTTATAAATCGAAACAGAGTTTGGAAAAACTTGTTTTACATGCTTTCCTAAGATGCAAGCTTCACATGCTTCATGTTAATCTTTAAGATCATGAAAAATGATACTTAGAATTTTGCTATGAGGATGTCCAAGTCCTGCATGCCATATAGAAATCTTATCAATATTTGAATTTGATAGAAACACGGATTTAAGATCACAATATATAGACTCGAGAACATAAAGAACATTGAGGAGCTTTCCTTTGCCGATTACTTGTTTGCTTTCTATATCTTGCATAAAAAATGAGTTAGAATCGAAACAAAAATAGCAATTAAGGTCTTTTGCAAGCTTTTGGACAGAGATAAGATTATTAGAAAATTTTGGAATGAAGAGATCCCTTGTATCATGACCGAGAAGCTTAAGCTTCCATGTTCCTTAATTGGAACACTTTTCCCATTTGCAATAGAAACATAACCACTATGAGGTTTTATATCTTTAAGAAAGTCATGATTTTTTATCATATGATTTGTAGCTTAAGAATCTATTATAATATGGTTGCGAAAAACATAGAAAGCAGAGATAACATTACCTTCCTCTTCATCAACTTTGTTTCTTTAATTTCCTGCCTTTCATTTGGAAAATCTTCTCGAGGTCTGCCTTGGTGACAAACTCGGACTCAGAGGCCATATTAGCCTTACCTTGGTCGTCACGGCTTTTGTTCTTCAAATGGGGGTGAAGGATCCGACAACGATCCTTTGTATGACCTTTCTTTTGCAATGCTCACAAGAGAACTGCTTTTCGAAAGGCTTGATATAAGCGGCTTGCCCAGAGGTGCTTTTGAAGACATTAGCATCCTCAATCATTCCTTTAAAGAGACGATTTCCCCCTTTCTCCTTTTTAATCATCATAAAAACTTCGTTAAACGAGGTAACTCGTTTTAGCAAAGTATGTGATGAACAAGGTCATTGTATTTATCGTTGAGGGAGATTAAAAGACAAAAGACCTGATCCTGATTTGCTCTCTGAGCTATTTCCACAGGATCCGCAGTGTGAGACCTTAGAGTATCGAGTTCTTACCATAATTCCTTAAAATCACCCAAATCCTGGTTAAAAGGCTTTCCCTCTTGCCTTAGATTATTAAGGCCTTTCTTTACTTTATACACACGGTTAAGATTGGATTCATTGTCAAAAAACTTGTTTTAGCTCATCCCAAAGCTCCTTAGGAGACTCTATGTGCCCATATCTACGAAGTATATGAGATTCAAGGGAATTTTGTAAAAAAACAAGGCAGTGAGCTTATTTTGTTCCCATATTTTTTATCCGACACTTGAATCTACCGGTTTTACATCCGATCCTATCACGAAACCCCAAAGACCTCACATGCCAAGATTGACATTAGCAATTTTCGTCCAAATGGAATAATTGTTTCCATTGAACGAGATTGAAATGCTTTTGGTCAAGTCCATGACAAGGGATCCGAGAAAACAAAGGGAAACAGAAACAAAGAGAGATTAAAAAAATTGACCGAAAACAACTTTTGAAGGAGAATAGATTTCAAAAGAAATAAAATCAATAAAAAAATTTCCGAGATTCGGTCACCACTTTGATACCATGTTTTTGGCAATGAATGCATATATACATCCTGCGTCTCGTGACTTGCGACCTGGTCAAGGCAATTTATGACCTCTACGGTCTTCTTATGTCTTGTTGACCGCTCTGGGTCATGCATGTTAATTTTCAACTTATGCCTTGCATTTATACTTGTATTTTCCTTGTATTTCTCATTTTCTACTTGTATAAATATGTATCTTTGTTTCTAAAAAATGCATAAGAGAATAGTTATTCTTATTCTCTCTAATTCTCTCGATCTTACGCTCGCTCTTAATCTTTCTAATCTTGCTTCCGCTGATTCATCTTTGTTTTGAAAAATCAACATGGTATCAGAGTGGAACGCGACCTTTCTTTTTAACAGCCAACGCCTCTGGAAGGTGTTTCATCAGAGTCAATAACCTGTTCTTGTCTCGGCGTTACCACCCACGTCTGTGGTGGTGGCGGAAAATATGCTCAACCGATCAACAAATCGATTATACTCTCCATGTGTCGTATCTGCGCTCGCGTTTCTTAAAGATTACCCTCAAGCTGCTCAATGTGTTTCTCTTGAGTATACATCTCTTGGATTATGGGGGTACTGTCGTGGCGGTCCTCGATGATGTCTTTTTGTAAATAACCTAGGCCATATAGACACCCTTGTACGACCTAACAGACTGCATAACAAAACAAATTAAATTTAAATTACATTGATTTCAAATATCTAAATATTTAAGTAATTATTATAACTATAAAGTTGTTACACTACTAGAAAATTCAATATTGCAAACGGATTTTGCGGACTGCGAGTTCTGTCCCTAAATTTGGGGACGGATTATAAACGGATTCGGGACGGATTTCATTATCCGTCCCTAATCCGTCCGGATTTTTGTATACGGATGAACCGTCCCTAATTGGTCCGCAAATACGGACGGATTAGAAACGAATGAGTAGGACGTCCCAAATTAGGGACGATAGAGCATGGGTGTCCGTAAATTGCGGACGACGACACCTTCCGTCTGCAAATTTGCGGGCGGATTCAGGCCCGTCTGCAATTTTGTGGACGACGCGGCGGTCATCCCTAATCAGGGACTTTGAAAAACCAATTTAGGGACGGATTTGGGACGATTCTTCGACAACTATTTTCTTAGTCTGTAATCCATCTGTAATTCACCTATAAATAATCTATTTAGCCCCTCAACCATTGATTCGTTTTTCATAAGCAACTCTCATATCTTTCACCACATATATTCTTAGTGTTTGCGATTATATAATGGCATCTTCATCGAGATCGAATATTTTCGTTTATAGACAATGGATGTATAGAAGAATTAATTAACTATTTATAATTATAAATAGTTAATTAAATGTTACTTTATGTTTTATTTTGATTTTTATGTTTGGATTCGATCAACTTTCTCGTCATATAACAAAGACGATGAAAGCTGATTATGATCGGCCATGTTATAATTGGACACAAACCGATCCAGAAATTAAGGAACGATGGTGAAAATTATTTGTGGTATGTTTTTAAAAAAAATTAATTTTATTAAGTAATTGAAATTATAGTTTAAATATAATAAGCTTTTTATTTTTTCAACAAAAAATTTATTGGAATCCCGAACTTACCGGACTAGTAAAATCCGAATTTGAACGGGTTACGGGAGTTCGTCTCAAGTCTATCGTAAATACCTGTAAACAAGAACGAGAGACGAAAGGAAAACCCCTTTTGATAGCGGAAGATGTTTGAGATCAGATGTGCGCATATTGGGATGATCTAACATTTAAGCAAAAAAGCGAGCGAGCAAGTAAATCTCGACGTTCTAATAGAGAAGGATACGAGATGAGCGTACATACGATAGGATCTCGTTCTTTTGCGGAAGTATACGAAGATTTGGTAAGCTCTATTCTACTTTTTATGCATTTATATAAAATTAACATTTCATTAAACATATATCTTTTTTATTTGTTTCAAGCGAACGAGAATGGATCCAAACCATCGTACCTAGAATTGTTGGAACGTGCGCACGTTAAGAAGTCTGATGGTCATGGGTAGATCCCAAGGCGAAACGTCTTCACGATGAAATTGAAAATATGGCAGCGGAACGAGTATCGCAAATTCTCCCTAGAGAAGACGAAACACAAACTACCCTTAGTTAGGAAGAGTACAACGAGTTGTATCTCGAGGTAAATTAATGACATTTCAATATGATATAATTTTACTATTTTTAAATGTCATTAAATCTCGATATTTGTTTTACAGCAAGTTACGCCATACAAAGGTCGTATTTTCGGACTTGGAGGAATGGCCTCAAAACATTCAACTTCCTCCAAGAGTAAAGAAAAAGTATCAGAGTATTAGTTCCGGAATACATTATCAAAAGTGTTCGAGACGCAACAGGAATCCGAAAGGTGCATTGAACAAGCACTAAATGAGGTTGAACGATCATAAAAGCGAGCTGAACAATCAGAAAGGCAAATGGAACAATTTTTGCGCACGATGAAATCGCAAATGTTTAACATCGATTCGGGATGCATTTCTGAACAATGATTCTAAATCACGACGATTCGGAAATATCTCCAACGGATTAGTATTAAAAATGTTAGTTATATGTATGCTTTTTAATTATTGTTATGTACTAATTTTTATAATTTAATCTAATCAAATTTTATTTCAATTTTATTTTATTTTTTAAAAAATGCGGACGGTTTCAAGGTCGTCCCTAAAATTACGGACGACCCATGTCTGTCCGCAATTTTGCGGACGACTAGCCATCCGTCCGCAAATTTTGCGGACGCCCAAGCATCCGTCCGCAAATATTGTGGACGACCCACCCTCCGTCTACAATTTTAGGGACGACCTTTGTCGTCCGCAAAATTTGCAGGCGACCCTTGCCGTCCGCAAATGCCGATCGACAACTCGTCAGTAATTTCACAGTATATCAGAGTCATCTTTTAGTCGTTTTTAAGGACCGATTGTAGACTGAAATTTCCGTCCTTAATTGTGAACCGTTTGTAGACTGAATTTTCTATCCTTAATTGCGGACGGATAACATTTGGCGACGCGCGTTTGCGGACTACCACTGGCCGTCCCTAATCCGTCCCTAAACCTGTTTAGGGACGGATTATGGATTCTTCAGTCCCTAAATCATGATTTTCTTGTAGTATTATTTACCTCTAAATAAATCTTATCCTTTTGTAAAGTATTAAGATCGTCTGAAGTTGAACCAATGGCTTGTGATTGTTGTATGATTTTCTCTATCACAGTTTTCACCGCCCGCTCTGCCCGAGGGTCAATGAGTTTTGGCTTATCGATCTCTTCTTCGAGGACAGACTTCTTCTTGATGTAAGTCTTAACGATAAACTGAAGAAGAGTGATATCTCTTTCCATTCTTTACATTTATACCATTATAATAATATTATTACTCACCAATTTAAATTAAAATATATTGAAAATATAAATATAAATACTTCTTACCAATTTTTTCTTTCGTTTAGGGAATGACTTCGATCCCTAGGTATGATGATACGAACCATCCCTGAGAAGCTTCTCGACATACCGACATTTGGTGGCCTTCTCGCTTGTGACCTTGAAATCCTCTGACTCCCAATGTTGGACGAGTTGGTTGAAGACTTCGTTCGTTGCCCATATTGGTAAATTGAAATTCGATGAAATAGAGTTAAATTGGATGAAATAATGTTGAAATTCAGTGAAATTGGATGGAATCGAGTTAAAATTGGGTGAAATCAGGTTAAAATTCGGTGAAATTAAGCTAGAATTGGGTAAAATCGGGTTGAAATTCGGTGAAATTAAGCTAAAATTGGGTAAAATTGGGTTGAAATTGGGTGAAATCGGGTTGAATTTCGGTAAAATTAGGTGAAATGAGTTAAAATTAGGTGAATTTGGATTGAGATTCAGTGAAATTGAGTTAAATTTGGTGAAATCGGGTTAAAATTGGACGAAATCGAGTTCAAATTAGGTGAAATCCGGTTGAAATTCAGGGAAATTGAGTAAAATCTGGTCAAAATTGGGTGAAATCGATTTGGAATTTGGTGAAATGGGGTGAACTCGTGTTAAAATTGGGTGAAATCAGGTTCAAATTTAGATAAAAATCGGGTAAAATATGGGTCAAAATCGGGTTTTCAGAATGATGATGAATTTGAAGTGGAGTGTGAATGCGATGACAGAGAGCGTCTAAAAGAGGTAGAAAAGTAAATATGAGAGAAGTAAGTGATATATGAGTTAGTGGGTTAAATGAGTAAATCCATTAAAATTAATCTAATTGGATTTTATACCCAATCAACCCATATAATGTTATGTCAATTTAAGAGAAATCCATATATATTTTAAATGGGTTGGATTGGGTTAACCCATTAAACCTAATTCAAATTGACATTACTAGTTAAAAGGATCGTTTGAGATTTATAATCTTTTTTATTTAAAAGATTCGTTGGATCGCAAAGATCAATTGGATCGTGTAATAGTTATGTGTAATATGGGTAAAATTTGTTATTTTTAAAGTTGAAATCCTAATAATAAATTAAATTAAATGTATTTTAATTTTATCTCATTTAAACTGACACAAAAATAAAATTTTACCCAAATCAAATCAAACTGAACTTAATAATTTTTTTTTCTATAACCACTTATAATTTGGTTACCCATCATCCAAGGCAATGCTTTTTTTCTCTTTGTCGGAGTCGATTCGGGTTCGAGTAGGCGAATAGCGGACCCTAGCCTACGCTTTAAGGCATTTCTCTGCAACAGTCTTAACTAGTCAGTCATCACATCACTCTTCCTCCGATCTCTTCGACGCAAAACCAAAGGGAAGAAACTGAAGAAAAGTCCTGTAGAAGCTCGAGAAGAAGAAAGATGAAGAAAATCCCAATGGTTCTTATGGGCATTGGAGGCGTTGGTCGTCAGCTCCTAAATCACATCATCTCTTGTCGTTCTCTTCACGCCCAAATGGTTCTTCTTTTCCCTTCTCCTCTCTTTTATCTCCTTATTCTGCTCTGCTTCCCTCGAATTCTCGCTTTATAGTTTGTTTTTTTTGTGGTGGGATAAATTGGGGTGTTCTTGATTATGCTTCGTGAATCGTTCTCTGGTGAGTCAATGATGGAGAACTCGATATTGTCGATTAATCTGTCTTTGGATGGTGTCATTTCAAAGAGCAATGTACGTCTTGTGAAGTACAAGATTAAAAAGAAATCTCACTTTCTGGAGAAAATGTAGGGATGTGGTTCCTTTTGCTTCAGAAATTAGGTTTTTTTCTTGAGGTGAAAGATCTAAAACTGTGGCTGGGTTAATCAGAATGATGACATGAACTTTTCATTTCGACAGGGAGTTCATTTGCGAGTTATTGGAGTATGTGATAGCAAATCTTTGGTTATTCCTTCTGATGTGCTGAGAGAGGAACTGAATGACAATGCCTTGTCAGAAGTTTGCCGTATCAAATCGGCTGGTTCTCCATTATCTGCATTTGGTAGTTTAGGTAATTCTCTGTTATATCTGGGTTTATCATGTGCCTGCTTCCAGATTATAAGCCTTTTACGATTATTCGGGTTCCACAAACAGGTGAATATCAAGTGTTCACTGATTCTGAATCAAGTAGGAAAGCCGAAGAAATTTCAGAACTTCTGGGTAGATCTACTGGTATGTTACCAAAAAGATGTTGGTATACATCTTCTTCCATTATCATCCTTTCTGGAACCTTGAAAGTTTTCCACAATCATCTTCTGTAGGCTGTGAGATCTTACGGATTATAAACACTGTACTTGCATAGGCTTGGCATTTGTGGATTGCTCAGCTAGCATGGATACAATTGAGCTATTGATGAAGGCAGTTGATTCGAGTTGCTGCGTTGTTCTTGCAAATAAGAAGCCTCTAACTTCAAGAATGGTAAGATTTTTTTTACTTTTGTGCTTATGGTTATGAATGCATGAGTTAGGCCCATCGAAATTGTTCACAATAGCTGCTTTTCTTCCCTTCTGGGGGCTTCAGATGTGTCTTTGGCACGAAACAGATTTTAATTGCAAAACAGAATACATTAAGAAAATATGTCGGCACTAATTCTTTAGTATTACGATTATGTCAAGATTTGTAACTTTTAGCTAGCTTGTAAATAATAGCAACTTTATTCCTACTCTCTCATGAATTTTTTCAAACAAATTGAGCCGATGTAGAACTCGAAATTGGTAATTCCACAATAAGTTTTCCTTTGTAGCATGTTGTGCCATTTCATTGATCATGCATTTTGTAAATCTGATCATTCATCTCATATTTTAGTGGCTTATGTTTTCTCCTCTCTTTTTTTGGCAGGAACATTATGATAAATTAGTATTACATCCGCGTTGCATTCGCCATGAATCAACTGTAGGTGAAATTTTTTTCTGGATGAAGAGATATCACAGACTGCTAATTATGTGGTGCAACTAATCACATAGGCTTCTATTTTCTTTAATTTGCAAATGAAATGCTATATATATATATATTAAATATATTGTTATTCAGTACTATTCCAGCGCCTCAATCATCAAGTATGGTGGTTTCATTGGCCTTGCTCATTACCAAATCAAAGAATTTGAAGCTTTTGCACTTGATATTTGTTTTGATAGGTTGGTGCTGGTCTTCCCATCATAGCATCCTTGAACCGCATAATTTCATCTGGAGACCCCATCAACAAAATTGTTGGTAGTTTGAGTGGTAATGATTACTTCTAGAACTAACTTTGTTATATAGTACATCATTATCGATTCTTTTCTCAAAATCTATGCATCTCTAGATTTTAACGATATTTGTTCTTTCGGGTTGTGACAGGTACCTTGGGATATGTAATGAGTGAGGTTGAAGATGGAAAGCCGTTAAGCCAAGTTGTTAGGGCTGCTAAAAGCCTCGGGTACACAGAACCAGGTTTTTGTGCAATTTCATCATCATTCAAGTGCTTCTTGCTTCTTGTTGAAATACTTTCTAACAGCATCAGTTTTTCTGCATAACTCCTATTGAATCTTTACGTTGTAGTTAATAATATTCCTTATACTTTGGAACATTGCATCAGATCTAGTTTGCGGGTTTCAAGGTGGGAGTGTAGGAAGCGAAAAAAATGTGACTCGTAGTGATTTTCAATAATTTTACGCCAGATTAGGAAAGAGCACCACTTTGGTGTGCATATTAAGATGGTTTTGGAATTCCTTCTCCGCAAATGTATTAGGAAAGGTTAGACCTTGACGAAGTTTTGTTGCTTGTTCGAGCCTCCTTCCTGTCTTTTCCTTTCTTCATCGCAATTTTTAAAATCCATTATCTTCTCGTAAATTCCAAATGTGTCTTCTTCAACATCCACGTCATGATGGTGGGGGTAACAGAACGGAAATGAATTTAACTGATATTTCATGTAGTTGGCTTTGATCTATTAAGGCCTTGAATTTGAGGGCCTTTCGTCTTGTTTTTTCTTCTTTGATTGACAAGTATTTTGCCTCTTCGGCATCCTCTTACAGATCCTCGGGATGACCTTAGTGGCATGGATGTTGCCAGAAAGGTATGGAGTCATTAAAATACGCATTGTACTCGTTTTAAGTTCTTTGAGATAACGTCGTAATAACACTTGTAATGTATATGAACAGGTGATATATATTTCTCTATTTAGGACAGATGCAATACATCAAGTTATAGTGATGTACAGAAGAAACAAACATGATTTATTTGCTGGGCCATTTCAATATGTGATTATGTTTGGATTTGAACCTGATATACGAATGATATAATAAGACAGATGCTTCATTGTTTTTCTTTTCAAATCACCATGACAATAATAGATACATAATCTCAAATGCTTTTTAAGTAGCTGCATTTCTAATCTAATCTATGTTGGTTTTTATCATGATAGGCTTTGATTCTTGCTCGACTTCTTGGAAGGAGGATCGATATGGATAGCATTAAGGTTGAATCCCATTTGACATACCTCATTTTACAAGTTTTGAATTAAGTACCGTGAACCCTTCTCTGATAGCCGAGATTGGTGCTCAGCTCAAGTTTTTAGCTGCAGATTCAAGCTTGGATTCGCCTTTAACGACAATGCATGAACTGAACTTAAAAGAGGTTGAGCTCGGGCCTGACTTTTTCTGTTTTGTTTAGGTGGAGAGCTTGTACCCTAAGGAGATGGACCCTAGCCTGATGTCTGTTGATGATTTCCTTGGCAATGGAGTAACAAAACTTGACCAGAATATCAAAGAGAGAATTAAAAGAGCTTCATCAAAAGGGTGTGTTCTCCGTTATGTTTGTGTGATTGATGACTCAAGGTAATCGATTTTTTTCACTGTCAACATTTCCGAAACTCCAAATTCGATGTTGCCCATTTCATCTGACGATAACATACTTTTGACATCAATTTCGTTGCATATAAAAAATATACTTTTCAGAATTACTTTGAGCAAATCATCTTCTCATTTAGAATTCCTTGTTGTCTCTGAAGTGTCGAAGTTGGCATCCGAGAACTTCCAAAAGATTCACCGTTGGGACGATTACAAGGAAGCGATAATATAGTAAGCTTGCTCTGATTTTATAACTGTTATTCTCTTTGAATTATCAAAGACTTTATGCATATGTTGTGCCTCTCACGCATATGGCCGCACACACCACTCTGTGCACTTCAACTCAAAACTTAGGAAAAGTAAACTGTTAAGAGTCCCACATTGCTCACTGAGCAATACCTTATAAGGCCATAGGCACCTTGCCTCGGAGACGAGCCAACGATTTTGGCAGGCTTGATACCGACTATTTTTAGTCTATCCCTTTGTGGCTATAGCTTTCACCTCTAAAATCTAGCTTATGGGGAAGGTTTCTATTGCCTAAGGCATTGCTCACTCCCCTTGGCATTGATCTGTCTTACACATTGACGCCACAGAGATCCCAAGGAAACCCTAGCTAGCAGAAGCAGAAACAGATCCAAACACTGCAACACAAAAACCACAAATCCATTCCTTGACCTGTGATTGCTTGTAGTCCATGGTGGTTTGCCATTTCTCCATTTCTTATCTGTTGAAAACCGCAGGTAGAGATATACAGTCGGTGCTACAACGAGCAGCCATTGGTGATTCAAGGTGCGGGAGCGGGTAATGACACGACCGCAGCTGGTGTTCTTGCAGACATTATCGACTTGCAGGATGTCTTTCCTTGAGAAGTGAGCTTTGTAAGTTGTTTCATACTTTGAAAACCCTCCATGTTGAAGAACCGGCTCTATGGTTCTTCAGCCGAGACATGATGATTATACTCAAAAACAAATAAGAATCTATTTGGGTTTTTTTGTTTGAAAAATTTCTATAAGAACACCTTCTAAAATATCAAAATTATACATTAACTAGTTTTAATATTTTCTTCCTGTTTCTATATGTGGATTTTATTTTATTTTAAAAATAATATTGGAGTTATGACAATTATTTTAAAATCAAATGAGCTTATAAATGATAGTTTATGTGTTCACCAATGTAGTATATAATTATGAGTTAATTTGAAAATAATATCATTCTAATAATATTCTGAAATTACATTATAGTTCGTTCGTAAGTAAAGTCATTCATTTGTATGTTTAGTATTACAAACAGATTTTTAAGATTTTGGGTTTTAGTTTTATATAATTTTTTTAACAAAAATACATTGAATGTTTATCAATCTTTTACAAAAATTCACAAAATATTT
>CM071870.1:36781213-36792880 GCA_036759665.1 Gynandropsis gynandra | reverse complement strand
TATTCTTTTTCGTTTTCAACTTCCCTTCCCTAGTTTTAAGGAGCCGACCATTTTTTGTGGGTAGTCGACCCATTTTCGTGGAAGGCGGTTAGGAGCTCTCCTATAAAAGGCTACCGAGAGGTTAAGGGAAGATCATCGAAAAATCTCTTCTTCTCTACTCTTTCCAACCGTGTAACCCCCTATATGGTTGTTTCGTACACGAGTCTCGCTATTCCATCTTCTCTGCCACGAGTGCACGTGTGTAAGAGAGATTGTTGTGTAAACCTTGGGGAGCGAACGACCTTCGATTGGACCACGGTCGTGCCGGAATTTCGTTTTCAGGATAGTGGTTATACCACGACGCAGCTGTAGTCACGTTCTTATTTTCTAACATTCTGAAAGCGAAAATATTCACTCAATTTTTTTCATTCCTTAACCGTGATCATGGCTGCCATACTACCACCACGTTCACTGCCCAACCTCTCCAAGCTGAAGCCTCTTGACGGTATGAACTATCGTCGATGGTCCCAAAAACTGCTCATATTCTTTGAGTAGTAAGACATTGACTACGTCCTCCACACCGACATCCCTGACGCTGAGCCACTCCACGCCGCGCCCTCCACTCCGATGGCCACGCCTCAAACCGAGAAATCCAAGAAGGCGGACGATGAGGCGAAATTAAAATTCGACAAAGACAACAAGACGGTACGCGACCATCTTTTAAACCACATGTCCAATGCATTATTTGATATATTTGTCAAATACAAACATGCCAAGGAGATCTGGGATATCTTGGAAACAAGATATGGAGCCGATGATGCTGGAAGGAAAAAGTATGTTGTAGGAAAGTAGATTCAGTTCCAAATGGTCGACGATAAACCGATCATGGACCAAATCCATGAGTACAAAAACCTTGTCGGACGTACTCAGTGAAGGGATGAAAATGTGCGAACTTCTGCAAGTAAACGAGATGTTTGAGAAATTTCCTCCCTCGTGGTCCGAGTACAGATGTCGTCTCAAACACAAGAAGAAGGATCCGCCACTCCAGGAGCTGATAAGTCATATGAAGACTAAGGAGGCTAATCGCCATAAATGTTTCTTCACATTCAGTTTAATAATGTTTCTTCACATTCAGTTAAAGCTAACTTGATTGAATCTTCTGTCGGACAGAAAAACAGGTTTAAGCCTAAAGGAAAGACATTAAAAAAAGTACCGAATAAGGCGAAAAGAGTGCAAATGACAAAATCATGCATTGTTATGAATGTGGAAAACCAGGCCACAAATCATATCAATGTTGGAACAAAAAGGATTAAAAAACCTACAACAAACCTAACGCAAATTCTGCCCCGCAGGTTAATGTTGCTGAAAAAGATGAGATCATCGTGGCGGTGGTGGTTGAGGCGAAGTTGTTGGAAAACAAAGTGGATTGGTTGCTAGACACTGGAGCGACCATACACTTTTGTTCCAACAAAGATCTTTTTCAAGAGTTCCAAGAAATTGCGGATGGTGAACACGTCTTCATGGGTAATTCTATCACCGCTGGAATTCTTGGTAAAGGAAAAATTCTCCTCAAACTTACGTCTGGAAAAACATTAGCATTGCATGATGTGCTGTATGTTCCATCGCTTCGTAGGAACCTAGTCTCTGGTAGTTTACTTAATAGAGTTGGTTTGAAACTTGTCTTTGAGGGTGATATTAGCCAGGAATGGAGACTTTGTGGGAAAATGTTATTTGTGTGAGGGATTGTTTGTCCTGAACACTATTCCTGCTTTAGCTAATGGAAGTAACTCTGGTTCTGCTTATATCGTTGAATCTGTTAATGTGTGGCATGGTAGACTAGGACATGTGAATTATGGATCTATTAAAAGACTGAAAAATATGCAACTCATAAATGCATCAAACGAAAATGAATGCTCAAAATGTGATATTCGTGTTGAAGCAAAATATACTAAGAAGCCTTTTAAACATGTTATTTCTAGAAGCATGGAATTACTTGAATCGGCTCATTCTGACTTAGCTGATTTTAGAAACACGTTGAGTAGAGGTGGTAAAAAATATTACATTTCATTTATTGATGATTTTTCTAGATATACGAAAATTTATCTATTAGGGTCTAAAGATGAAGCTACTCAAATGTTTTTAAAATATATATCTGAAGTAGAAAACCAATTAGACAAAAAAGATTAAAAGACTTAGGTCGGATAGAGGTGGTGAATATTGCACGAAATTTCTTGAAGAATTTGTAGTGAGAATGGAATCATTCACGAAACTACGACACCGTATACACCTCAACAAAATGGCATAGCCGAACGAAAAAATGGAACACTAAAAGAAATGGTGAATGCTATGTTATTGAGTTCTGGTATGCTTGATAATATGTGGGGGGAAGCAGCATTGTCCGCATGTTATATTTTTAACAAGTTTTCTCACAAAAAAGTTAGATAAAACTCCCTACGAGTTATGGAAAGGTTTTAAACCAAATCTAAATTATTTAACAGTATGGGGTTGTCTTGTTAAGGTTGCATTTCCTGAATTTAGGAAAACGAATGTAGGAACTAAGACTTTTGATTGTGTATTCATTGGGTATGCTCAAAATAGTAGCGCATATAGGTTCATGTGTTTGAATGATAACTCTATATGTGAATCTAGAAATGCTGAATTTTTTTAACATACTTTTCCTCTTAAAAAGGATGGTACATCTTCTTCTTCGATTAGTGGTGAGTAAGAAATCATCTACGATAATGCATGATAACGAACCTAGAAAGAGTAAAAGAAAAAGAGTTGAGAAAACTTTTGGTTCTGATTTTCTCACTGCATTTCTAGCTGATAATTCAGACAAAATTGATGAACAATTTGTATCTACGTTTTTTATTGATGAAGATCCTAGAACCTATGAAGAAGCTCTGAAGTCTATAGACTCTAGTGTTTGGAAAGAAACAATTAAAAAGTTAGATTCAATAATAATGAATCACATATGGGATTTGGTTGATTTGCCTAAAGGAAGTAAACCCATTAAGTGTAAATGGATCTTTAAGAGGAAAATTAGACCAGACGTATCAATTGAAAAATTAAAGCTAGACTAGTGGTAGTAGGATATACTCAAAAGAAAGGTATTGATTATTTTGATACTTATTCTCCTGTAACTAAAATCTCTACCATTAGATCTTTGATTGCACTTTCAGCTATTCGAGGGCTCATAATACATCAGATGAGTGTGAAACCGGCCTTTCTAAATGGAGACCTGGAAGAAGAAATTTACATGGAACAACCAGAGGGATTCATCATAGCTGGGCAAGAAACCAAAGTGTGTAAGCTCAGAAAATCCCTCTACGGTCTCAAACAGGCACCCAAACAATGGTAAGAAAAATTTGATCGTACTTTGGTAAACAATGGCTATGTAGTGAATGTATCAGATTCATATGTTTACACTAAGTTGTTTGGGCCTGATTGTGTGATCATAGCCTATATGGTGATGACATGTTAATTTTTGGTTCAAACATAGAAGTCATCATTGAAACCAAAAAGTTTCTATCATCTCATTTTGATATGAAAGACTTAGGAGAAGCTAATGTTATTTTTGGTGTTAAAATTCATAAAACGGAAAATAGATTTTCTATGTGTCAATCACATTATGTTGAGAAGATTCTCAAGAAGTTTGATTGTTTTGATGAATTTCCTGTAAGAACTCCTTATGATCCAAGCATGAATCTTAAAAGAAACAATGATGATAGTGTTTCACAAACTTAATATGCTAAGATTATAGGAAGTATTATGTATCTCATGGATTGTACTAGACCAGACATTGCATATGCGGTAAGTAGACTAAGTAGATACACTCATAATCCAAACAATAAAATTGGAATGCACTTCATCGATTATTGAAATACCTTAAGGGGACTATGAACTTGTGCTTACATTTTAACAAGTTTCCTGCAGTATTAGAAGATTATTGTGATGCGAATTGGGTAACAAATAATGATTGAAGTGAGTTCCACCAGTGGATATGTATTTACATTAGATGGAGGAGCAGTTTCGTGGAAATAATCGAAACAAACTTGTATTGCTCGGTCTACTATGGAATCAGAGTTTATCGCTCTTGAATTGGCTGGACAAGAAGCTGAATGGTTGAAAAACCTATTGGAAGATATTCCATTGTGGGGGTCGACTGTTCCTGTCTCCTTGCATTGTGACTCACAAGCTGCCATTGGAGTTGCAAAGAATTATGTGTATAACGGTAAAAGAAGACACATTCGCATAAGACATGGAGCAGTTAAGCATCTCTTAAAGGATGGAGTGATCTCTTTAGAGTTTGTGAGATCCGAAAGAAACTTGGCAGATCCTTTAACAAAAGGATTATCGAAAAGAATTATTCAAGAATCTTCTAAAGGAATGAGACTTAAACCTCTGGGTTTAATTGAGATATAAGTTCATTCCTATATTGTGATTGTTAATCCATAACTCTAGTTGTTGAGTGGTCCTATGAAGGACTTGATGGATGCTGAGATATAAGTCGGAAAGACTTATTCCATAACTCTAGTGGTTGAGTGGTCCTATGAAGGACTTTATGGATATTTGAGATGTAAGTCAAGAAGACTTATTCCATGGTTCTAGATGTTGAGCGATCTTGTGAAAGACTTGATGGATGATGATATGGAAGTCTTATGAACTTAATAACTTCATAGCTCTATTGTTGAGTAGTCTGTAATTATATCGGACTTGATGAAGTTATTGTTATAAATGAGTGTGAAGGTGGGTCGCCTTCTATGAAAGAAAATTGAGTTTCTTTCTAGAGCACTCATAGAACCAAGGTAAAAAAGAAAATGCATGGCCTTTAAAAGCGTTGTAACCATATTGCGGAATAGCAAATACCAAGGAATTGATACGTGTTGTGGGGGTCTCAGTTTAAGCTCTTGAAAGTTCAAGAAGCAATTCACTTTCACTAGCTTAAGTTGTTGCCTCACATCATTACGCATCAATTCAATCGTAAGATATTGATGTTTGATTAATTCAATTCCTACATTATTCGTTTTACTCGTGTGTTTTAAAATTGTGATAGTCATTTTGTGGGGGATTGTTGAGAAAAAATGACTATTTCCCCCTTGTTCAAAAAATGACGATTTTGCCCTCTCTTTTCAAAATCCCACATCGGTAGTTAAGAAAGGTTTTACCAGTATATATTACATCTCTGGTTTTATGAGTTTCAAAAGAAGCTGATGGAAGAGGTTTTAGACTAAGGTAGGTTTTACGAAAACTACCACACGCGCGCGCCGCCGCCGCCACCCGCCCGCCCCGACCGGGCTTGGCTGGGGTGAGTTTTGCGCGATTTGAATATTTTTTTCGTTTTCAACTTCCTTTCCTTAGTCTCAAGGAGCCGACCATTTTTTTGTGGGCAACCGACCCATTTTCGTGGAAGGAGATTAGGAGTTCCCCTATAAAAGGCTACCGAGAGGCTAAGGGAAGATCATCGAAAAGTCTCTTCTTCTCTACTCTTTCCAGTTGTGTAACCCCCTACACGGTTGTTTCGTACACGAGTCTCGCTATTCCATCTTCTCTGCCACGAGTGCACGTGTGTAAGAGAGATTGTTGTGTAAACCTTAGGGAACGAACGACCTTCAATTGCACCACAGTCGTGCCAGAATTTCGCTTTTAGGACTGATTATACCACGACGCAGTTGTAGTCACGTTCTTATTTTCTAACAATTATATCCTTTATAACAAATTATCGTTTTTTTAAAAATATTTTTTTAACAAAATTGTATATCAAATTTATGTATGTGCTTGGAAAAATTGTAGTTTGTTCTTTTTGGAAAATTAATAAAAAATTTACGTTTTAGAGATTTTCTTTTTATTTATTTATGATAGATTTATAAATTTTAAGAATGTTGAAAAGAATGAGAAATGGAGCTAAATACATATAGAAAATCTACATATAAATAATTTAATAAAATGGAGTTATTTGGTGTAGCATTCTCATCAATAAAAAAAACTGCAATTATAATTCAAATTCAAATTATAACATTAAAATCATATATAATTATTCGATAAATTTTTCTCGACACATCATCAAAAAGACGAAACCCATATTTTAGTTGTTTTTTAAACCCACGATCTATTTGATAAAAAGAAACTGATGCGAATCTTAAATCTTAAATTTGAAAGCATTTTTTGTTCGCGCAAAATACCCCGAAAACCTACATATTTTAAAAAATGAAGAAAAGACAAATGTGTCTTTATTTTCTGCACGTGAAAACACACGGTTTTACATTTTTTCGAAATGAAACCTATTTTCAAAGTTGAGAGTAAGGAGCGAGAGCCGATTTCGAAGTTGAGAGCAATGATCAAGTTCTAAGTGAGGAAAAAGGAAATTTCAAAGCTCAGAGCAAGGAAATTTTGAAGTGAGAAAGAAAGAAAGAAATGACAAGGATTAGTAATGAAGAAGAGAGCACAAGTCAATCTTCAATGGCGTCAATGAACGGATTGATTTCTAGGGTTTTACGTTGCAGATGAAATATATTAAGGATTAGGTTGTTGAAAGCGAAATTGTTTGTTGATTTAAAATGTTTGTGTGTCTCAATGATTCGCTTGAGTCGAAGAGGATCAAGAGTCTTAGTGAGTCGCTTGAGACCCATGACCCTCTTCGACTCAAGGGACTCATTAGATCTCAAAGATCGCTTGAATCTCAATGAGTCGCTTGAGTCGAAGAGGGTCAAGAGTCTCAGTGAGTCCTTGAGACTCATGATCCTCTTCGACTCAAGAGACTCATTGGGTTGCAATGGTCACTTGAATTGCAATGGTCACTTGAGTCGCAAAGATCGCTTGAGTCGCTAGGGTCGTTTGAGTCGCAAGGACCGTGTTTGAGTCGGTAGAAGTCTAATGTATTCTTAATTGGTCATTTTGGAGGTGCCTCAAAAACTGAATTTTCTCTATAAATTCAAGCATGTTGCCAAAATGCCAAAGATTTCTACCAAGTGTTATCCTTACGAAACAATAAAGAAGTTGAGAGAAATGTTAAATGAATATGAGTTGCATTACTTAAATAAGGAGTCACAATTTAGGCACATATTTCATTTCCAATGTGACTTCATCCTGACGAAGGTTCAAATGTATGTACTATTAAATCACCCAGTGATTGTACGAGACAATAAGAAGTTGTGGTTTACCGTAAACGGTGTTCCCATCCGACATTCTATAGTGGAGCATGCACTAATTACCGGATTGAAGTGCAAACCCTATCCTAGAGGATATGAGTTCAAAAGGTGTGATACATTCAAAGTGAAGAATTTCGGTCGTGGAAAGATGATCGTCGCACAAGTAAGTGAAAAGATTGTGAAGACGAAGAATTTCGCCGATTGGAAAAGGTTGGAAACTTTGATGATGTTGTGGCAAGTTCTAGATCATAAGCCTTCATCAAACAATTCTATCAGCCATAATCTCATTAACATGGTTGATGACTTGGAATTTTGTGAAGGCTTTCCATGGGGACTTTACACATTGAGAAGCTTGGGGATATTTGTCACAAACACTTTAGCGAGGAGTCACCGAAACCAAAATGGATGGTGGTTTCATGATTCCACTCATGGTAAGTTATATATATTATTAAAATAAAATGAATGTTTTCGTACTTTTTGTGATCTTATCATTTTATTTTAATGTTTCAAAGTTACTTTCATTCGAAACCATCCTTAGTTTGGGCGAAAACGAATGGTACGTTGATGTTATGGATGTTGATCTATCATACCTAAGGATGTGTAAGAAGTGGGTTAAATCCAATTTTAACCCAAAATATGTAGACTTGATCAAGTAGAACATAGATTCTAAAATAACAATTACAAAAGGGTCATAAAGGTTACAAGGGTCATAATGGTTATTTGTTGTTTTTGTAGGATATTCGAAGTATTCTTCATGCTGAATATGACGGGGAAGCTTTACTTTTTAATCTGCAAGATTACGAGAGATACAACGACCTAGATGTTCATATATGGATAGAATATTTACAAAGAAATCTAAAGGTTATTTGTTGGGAGGACATCCGCAAGCTGGAACTGTTGATGCGAAAAGCAGTTCTTGATCAGAAACATAAGGGGAAAGAAAATGGGAGTAAGAGGAAGAAGAGAAAGGGTGGAAAAACAATAGAGGTAGGAGATGTTCCATCCAAATCTGAAGCTGAGGAAGATGAAGGATTTGTAGAGGCTGAAGCTGATGAAGAAGAAGAAAAAGGTGATGCTAAAGCTGAAGTTAAAGAAGAGGCTGAAACTGAAATAGTAGAAGTTGTTCTTCCTCTGACACAAAAGCAGAAATTACTGAAGGAAATGAAGAAGTCAGAGAAAAGAATCATCAACGACGTAAGAGACCTTCTAAGAAATATCATGTTTCATTTGCCTAATCCAAAATCAAAGGCAACAAATCCCAAACGTGTTGAAAAGGCAAAATCAATGTCTGCCGAGAAAGATGCAAGCACCGGAAACCAATCTTCGGTGCTGTTAGAGATGATTATTTTAAATTCCTTTTATGTCCATGTCTACTGTCAAGAAAAGAGCCAAGCAAAGAGTCGGTTGAGTTCGACCTGGAAAAGAAACCGATTGAAGATTTGTGACAAATTCGAGATTTCTTTCTGAAAGCATGTGCAACCATCTTGGAACGTGAGCTCTTTTAGGTGTTTTTGGCCTAAGAAATCATAATGTGTAATAAACGAATGTGTAGAAAGTCGATAGATAAGACGAATAGTTTAGAAATCAATGTTGATTGACAAATATTGTTATGTATATGTTTTTTGCCAATTTGTTTTCTTTTCTCTTCCTATTCGAAACACTAATTTGTTTTATATATATGAATTTTGTTCCCATTGCAATGAAAATTTTGGATTTCTCTTTACCTATACATGTTACCATAAGAAGAACAAGACTATATCCTAAAAAAAGTCTAAAATCCAAAAGAGTTGAATTTGTTATTGAAAATATTGTAATTGATATCCAATTTAATTATTCTCATTAATTTTGTAATTTTCAAAATAATATCATCATAACAAAGATCAAAAGTATACACATAGTTTTCAACTTTATTGAAAATATGTCATGATGGCTGTAGAAATACTTGGCTTAGGGTTTGATCTTAGAATCTAATTATTTTTAGTTTGAATGGCTTTTGTACGAAGGTGGAACTCACACCCTGTGTAGGTTTCTGTTTCCTTTTTAATTATAAAGTTTGTCTTAATTAGTGCTCTGCATGAGCTTCACTCATATTTTTTGTGGCTCATACAGAGTAACACCTTGTACTTGAGCATTTTTGTTTCTTTTTTTTTTTGTTGCAGTGCAAAAAGGTCAAGGAATTTCTAGCCAGAGGACAGAATCCTCTCATTGTCATCGGTTACATCACCGATAGTATGTGTTATATAATCTTCCCTCTCTCATAACACTATGTGAGGGCTTTCCTGATTCTTTTACGTGTGTCAGCCATTGTATCACTGATGGAGGGAACTAAAACTTAATACTTCAAGCTTGAAAATGTCAAAGGAAATATACGTCTATTGCTATGCTTACATGTCTGGCGGACTGAATGAATATAAAATTCAAAACTCTAAGGGGGAAGAGTCACGAGACATGTCCAAAACCTTAAACTTGAGTGTTAATTAGATAACTTTGGTTTTTCCAGTGAATAAAATGTCTCGGTATGCTTGATACTATGTATCGAGGGTATTGAAGGATTTTGTATGGAAACTGTATTGAGAACTTCTTGCTATGTAATCTAACTATCTTCGTATTGTCATGCATTCATCAGGTCTGTTATTAAGAACTATGGTTATAATGCAACAAACGTCGACGACGAAGGCGGCGTTGCACCAAACAATCAGGAAAAGGCTTAACTTTTATCCATATGCAACTGTAATTTCCATATCACTTTACATATGCAATTGCCTTTTATCAGGTTCAGGTAAATAAGGCGTGACTTCAATTGCTCAAAAGTGCCCTCTATAAGGCTGACTACACGTTAAAGGTCACTGTTTTTCTATAACCTTGATGGTTTAGTTTATTCGACATTATTCACATGTCTTTCTACATTATCGGTACAATATTTTTATTGTTATGTTGGTTACTTATGTAGGAGTCACTCAGATCTTTCCACGGTGAATATGAAGATTAAGAGGGAGATAAGTTCTACGATACCACATCCTACTCATCTAGTGATGAAAAATGTATCAAGATGAAGACGAAAAGGTATGAAAATTGAAAACTGACCTATTTGTATGTCATTTTCATGTGATTGCAACTCATTTTTTCCTTAATTGATTAAGTTTTAAATTTCGAATCTCCATTTTCAATATTTATATGTTTCAATGTAGCTTGCGTTTTGAGTTAATGCTTGGAATGGTAAGTGAGATTCAAATCTTGGTTTTCCAATTTCATTTGCGTCCGTCAAAATTTTGTTCTCTAGTGTGTTGAATATCGTTCTCCTATCACGATAATGTGATTTTTTTATCGATCTTTTGTTTCCTAATCAAGTTTTGATAAAAGTTTCAGGTGAGTGAAGGCATTATGTATGTATGCTTTTACTTATATTTGGATTAATTTGTTGGAATCAGATCTTCATCAAGTCATCAAAAGCCAACGATGATTTACCGCAAGAGCATTATCAGTTTTTCTTGTACCAATTACTCTATGCACTAAAGTATATTCACACTGGCAATATCCTTTTCCCTTTTGTTTTCATTTCCCTTTCGTTTAAGGAGTGAAGTTGTAGTTCTTATCTTTGTTTACCTTCCCTAAACGAGTTAAACCTTTTCTGGTCAAACAGTTGAATAGTATTGAGCTTACAAAGTAGAATGTACCATGCGATTGTCTTTTATGTTTGAAATTCTACGTATTATCCTTTATCCAAGTCTTATTGATTTATTTCATAAATCCATGACAAGATGCGTTATAAATGGTTGTAGAGCCCTCATGTTGTTTCTAGGTGTCGTGGAAGTGCTATTAGTTAATATTTGCCTTTTCAAATCTTAAAGTATCCTTGTGTCTGAACTTACGCCTGCTGACGATTCAATCCATGGTATTTATGTCATACTTTTGTTGCAACTAATGTCTAGCTGCCGGGACCAGAAACCGAAGAACATACTGGAAAATGCAAACTATAAACTTAAGATTTGTGATTCGAGCTAGAAGGGGTTGCTTTCAATGATACACCAACAACAATCTTCTAGACAGTAGGTTTGCAAAGATGATTCATTAAGAGTTTCATTATTTTAATGAACTAAAGTTTGTCTGAATTTTAATCACGACGTCCAACGGAGTTGTCCTTATTCAACTTTTTTTTTATTTCGTAGAACTATGTTGCTATAAGATGGTATAGAGCTCAAGAGCTTTGTGGATCGTTTTACTCTAAGGTTCTTCATCTTGTTGCCAATAACATCTGTAACTGGTGTATTATGATTCAACTTTCAAACCCATACACTTCCTGGTCGTGTACTTTGTTTCGTGCAGTTTTCGTTCCAGGTTCAACCTATGCATCCATTTTTGCTACTAGATAAACTGTGATGTATTTGGCTTTGTAGTATACGCCTGCAATTGATATCTGGAGCATAGGTTGCATTTTTCCGTAGGTATTGACAGAAAAGCCTCTTTTCCCTGGAAAGAATGTTGTTCATCAGCTAGATTTGATGACCGATCTGCTTGGGACACCTTCGATGGACACCATCTC
>CM071870.1:36671739-36707895 GCA_036759665.1 Gynandropsis gynandra | reverse complement strand
CTTTGTAAATGTATTGTTTTGATTTAGAATCTTTGTAAATGTATTGTTTTGATTTAGAATCTTTGTAAATGTATTGTTTTGATTTAGAATATTTGTAAATGTATTGTTTTGATTTAGAATATTTGTAAATGTATTGTTTTGATTTAGAATATTTGTAAATGTATTGTTTTGATTTAGAATATTTGTAAATGTATTGTTTTGATTTAGAATATTTGTAAATGTATTGTTTTGATTTAGAATATTTGTAAAGATAATAAAGATACTTCTAATAACGAGATAACCTTCAAATTACCCGTGCATTTAAGTTGGTTTGACTGATTCTAGAATGTTCAAGGGTCCGCATGGATCGCAAGGGACGCATGGGGATACTAGGTCGCAAGTGTCGCATGGATCGCTAGGGTCGCATGGGGATAATAGGTCGCAAGGGTCGCAAGGGTCGTATGAAGGTCCAATACACTGGGATAGTTGGAGTCGCAAGAAGGTCCAGTGTATTGGACCTTCTTGCGTCCCCTACCTACCAGTGTATTGGACCTTAATGACAACACAAGAGATGATTTGGTGCTACAAATTGTTGTAGCTTTTCGGTTTTTCCTCCTCTATTTATAAACTCATATTTAACGAAAAATAAATGAACTCCGTTTTAACCAAGGTTCATGCATTGACCACATTAAAGAACCTTTTAATATAGGTCTTGAATGAATGAATGTATTGATCTCAAGGGTCGCATGGATCGCAAGGGTCGCATGGGGATAATAGGTCGCAAGGGTCGCATGGATCGCAAGGGTCGCATGGGGATAATAGGTCGCAAGGGTCGCATGGATCGCAAGGGTCGCATGGGGATAATAGGTCGCAAGGGTCGTATGAAGGTCCAATACACTGGGATAGTTGGAGTCGCAAGAAGGTCCAGTGTATTGGACCTTCTTGCGTCTCCTACCATCCCACTGTATGTGACCTTAATGCTACAACACAAGAGATGAGAAAAATCAAAGTAAAATCAAAGTAAATGAAGCATCTTTCATGTAAATGATCAAGAGTAAAACTTTCTTACGAATACTAATCGACTCCCCGTGAATGCTTGAACAAGTTCCGTCACTCGGTAACCATTTGGTGTAACGGGGAAAGACGTAAGGTGAAGAGAGTTGAACATTGGAATAAACTTTTCAATAAACCTTCGATCGATTTCACATAATAGATGATAAACCTGTACAAGAGAAACTAAGTAAAAAAAACTCGTCTTAAGATAATAAAAATTTAATCTTTCGAACAAATTCAAGTGATTTACCTGAGCATGAGTTAAAATTCGTCGTGTTGGCTTCATACAACTTTCGTCTATTATGTGGAATCGATCGAAGGTTTATTGAAAAGTTTATTCCAATGTTCAACTCTATTCACCTTACGTCCCCTACCTACCAGTGTATTGGACCTTAATGACAACACAAGAGATGATTTGGTGCTACAAATTGTTGTAGCTTTTCGGTTTTTCCTCCTCTATTTATAAACTCATATTCAACGAAAAATAAATGAACTCCGTTTTAACCAAGGTGCATGCATTGACCACATTAAAGAACCTTTTAATATAGGTCTTGAATGAATGAATGTATTGATCGCAAGGGTCGCATGGATCGCAAGGGTCAAATGGGTCGCATGGGTCGCAAGGGTCGCATGGATCGCAAGGGTCAAATGGGTCGCATGGGTCGCAAGGGTCGTATGAGGCTCTGTGACCCTTGTACCAAATATTAGAAAAAAAACAATGTACCAAATATTATAAAAAAAACAATGTACCAAATAATAGAAAAAAGAATGTACCAAATATTAAAAAAAATGTACCAAATGTTCACATCTACCAGTAAAAAAAAAACAATGTACCAAATATCAATTTAGTCATCTTCGGGTTCATAGATACGTTCTCCATTACTATATATATCAGCCGCCATCTTCTCACGCATGGAAGTAACCTTGTCGTCGCAAATACGAAGAAACATATCCATATCCTTTGATAACGAGGCTTCTACGAATTTATAGGAGAAAACACCACAGTCATTCCCGCTTTGGTTCTGTGGCAGACCATCATAATACACATACCTCCATTCATCTTCTCCAGAAGCCAAAGAAGGAAACCCTCCGAGAATGAGCATCTTGGGGACAGCTTTTCTTATCCTCTCAATCACCGGATCGATATGTGTTTCCTTAAGGCTCATCCTGCAGTCGTATACCGTGATGCATCGGGTTTTGAAATCCGCTTTGATGGCTACCCAATGACATCCTACCCATCGATTATTTATCGATGGAATGTTTAGAACCGAGACAAAACCTTCATAATCACTAATTGGTGGGTTGGCGTTCAAAAACTGACTAAGCTTTTCCGGCAAAGTTTCCATATCCTCGTACGTCCACATCGAGAGCGTCTGCATGAAAGCAACAGGACAAACGTAATAATTCTGATACGCGCTGGGATCCGATGCCAAGCGAGAAGACAGCTCCATCAACGCCTCATCCAATTGCTGCAAAAAAAAATTAACACACAGGAATGCATATGACACAAAACTCCGTGAGACTAAGGGTTTAAAAAAACTTACTTCATCTTCAAGCCATGCGTTGGCCTTTAATATAATCTCCCAAAACTTTGGCCCCCGGGGAATATCTAGCTCAGATATCCACCACCGCTCATGTCGAGGTGCCTTCAGGAACCAATATAGCTTAGTCAACTTTTCACCGCTAGCATCAGTGAACGAAGGAAATCGGGTTATCAAGCCCTTTACTAATCCTCTGGGATTCCACACAAACTCCTCAGGTTCTTGAACCACCGTTTTTTCGGGTTCTTGAATTGTTCTTGCTCTTTTCGCCGGCGGAGGTTCAACATATGGCGCAGACTCCTTCGATAAAGGTCCAGCACCTGCATAAAATTTACCTCATTAAACATATGGCGACCAATGGGACCAATGCGACCTATGCGACCCATGCGACCCATGCGACCTATTATCCCAATGCGACCAATGGGACCAATGCGACCTATGCGACCTATGCGACCCATGCGACCATTTGACTTTAGCGACCCAGTGACACATGCGACATATGAAACCCATGCGACTCTAACGACCCTGCGGCTTATGCGACCCTACGACTCTAACGACCCTACGGCTTATGCGACCCTACGACTTATATGTCTCGATGGAAATTGACACTCAAATGACCTTTTCACTAAATATTACTTACTTGGTGGAACTCCATCAGGAGCAAGGTTTCTTGACACTGGATTTGGACGTCGAAGGAATTCAAAAGCAAAATCACCAACAGTGTCGGAAGATTGGGTTTCGGTGATCGCAACTTTCTCGGCAGCCTTTGATTTTGGATTAGGCACATGAATCCCGACATCCCTTAGAAGGTCTCTTACGGCGTTGATGATTCTCTTCTCCGACTTCCTTATTTCCCCTATTAATTTCTTCTCCAGTGTCAGAGGGACTGCAGCATCAGCATCAGCATCACTCACGCACTCCTTCCTCTTAGTCCCTTTTTCCTGCAAAATGACCAATTACGAATACATTATACTTCTACCGACCTAAGCGACCCATGCGACCCAACCGACCCATGCGACGCAATCGACCCGTGCGACCCTCAACCGACGTGTGCGACCCATGCGACTCAAACGACCCTCAGACACTCCGCGACACTCAAACGACCATTGCGACCTAACCGACTCACTGACACTGACACTCACCCATTTCAAATTAATAAACTGAGTCGAAGATGGTCATGCAACTACTGCGACCCTTGCTACTCAACCGACTCACGGAGTCGAAGATGTTCATGCAACTCCTGTGACCCTTGCGACCTAACCGACTCACTGACACTGACCCATTTCAAATCAATAAACCATTTTGTGACTCGAAAGCTTGCAAAACCCTAGAAATCGAACTACTTACACTTATTGACGCCATTGAAGATTGACTCGTGCTCTCTTCGTGCTCTCTTCGGTAGTTTCCTTCTCGCCAACTTCAAATCGTTCGCCAACTTCAAATCGTTCCCTCTCAAGTTCGAAATCACTTATTTCTTTCTTGCTATCAACTTTTAAACAGGTTTCACGGCGAAAAACTGTTCGGATTTCTCGTTTTCGGCAGTTTTTCACGTCGAAAAACTGCCGAACTTCCATTTTTTCACGTTCCAACGTTAAGGGCAAATTTGTCTTTTCCTCAGTTTTTATTTATCGGATTTAATAATTATTTTGGGGAAGGGTATTTTTGAAGTGTTTTAGCCCTTTGAGGGTATTTCTGATATTCCGCCTTTTAAATTAGTGCGCATATTTTGTATTATTTTAAATAATATAAAATTGAAAATTTTATTAGTTAATATATAGATTTGACACAATGGGATTTTCTGTTAGTATAATTAGGATAAAAAAGAAAATTTTAAAAGTTATATATTCACTGATGTAAATATGAATAAAGTAACAATCTTAATACGTTCTAAAAGAAATAAAAAAAGAGATTAATCAGAGTTGAGTTGAGTGGTCTTTGAGCGTTGATTTCTTCTCCTATTGGAGGCTTGGATTTGGATGAGTCGGAAGAGGAGATCGTATTCCTCCGCCGTACCACTGTCGTCCGCTAATACTTTGCCGCACACTTCACAAGCCCTGTCAATACACACACAGATACATACATATTACACATAACTTCGAAATACAGAAACAACCCCTCGCATATACATACACTAAACTAGACGAGTTATGTCTGAATGAAGGGATACATACATACATACATGTATTATATAATATGAAATCTGGAAACATAAAACAAAATCACCAATCTCATTGAAGATGGAAAAAAGGGTATGAATCAGAACTCGGTTTGAAAGGATATAAGAAGAGGGAGTTGTATTATTATACAACACGTACTTGACGGAGCCGTCGTTGCCTTGACGGCGGAGACGGCGATAAACACCGCAGTGACCGCACCACATGCGTTCCTCTTGGATCTCCTTTGCCATCTGTTATACAACGACACAGAACTTGGATGGATATTAATCTATATGAGTGTGTATTATAAATACTGTGAGTTGTTCTTCTCTTCTACTGGAATTAAGATGTTATTTAAAGGGGTTTGAAGTGTTGCTTGGGGAGCAAGAATCTTGGCTCTCTGGGGACACGGCTCCACGGTTTGACCTGGTCGATTGACTCCCACCTTTTGTGTCTTTCCATTTTATAATTCTTTTACTTTATGGAAATTTCGAAAAATAAGGAAACCGTTGCTATATTTATAACTGTTATATTTTCTAGTTAGTTAAAACTTTCTAGTGTTCTAAAAATTTATTAAAAGGAAATTATGACATCACTTGGTAAAAATAATAAATACACTTAATATACTATGAACATTTCAATCATATATTTCTCTATAATAAAATTCAACTTCAAATTTTATCCTTATAATATTGATATTTCTATATTGTTTTGTGATCCTACGATCCATGCACTCTTGCGATCTTTGTGGCCCATGCAATCTTGCAATCAATACGATTTTTGTGATCCATGCGATATTCAAAAATCGATTGAAATCGCTCGAAATCGTTCGAAATCACTCGAAATTCTTGATCTTTACTCTCCTTCGAAATCGCCTCTCATTCTTTGCTCTCAACTTTGAAATAGTTTTCGTTTCGAAAAAATATCAAACGTGTTTTTACAAACAAAAAATAAAAACACATCTATTTTTTCTCCAATTTTTTTACGAAAGTATCTTGTATTCTTCCACTTAAATTCAGGCTTTATTAATAAAACATAAATGATTTATTTTCCGATATAAAAATAAGATAACTAGCCTTTTAAACAATAGATATTCCAAACAAAAAAGGTATAATTATCTTATAATTCCAATATGATGTAAATTTTATTTATTTTCGCTATAGATAATATCAATGTTCTAAAAATTGTTCAACCAGTTTACCCGATTTACCCCTAATCGGGGTTCTAGGCGGATGAACCCCTAAACGGCTATAGATCGACCACTGTTTTATTTTTTTTTCTTTTTAACCAAAACGTTTGTGCTGTAAAAGAAAAAGCTAACTAGTCTTCATCTTCTACGTTGCGTCTCTCCTGCTATCACATTGGCGTTCTCATCCTCGCGTTTCCGGTGCGTTCACGTTCTCATCCTCACATTTCGAGTTGCCCATCACCTTCGCGTTCGCGTTCTCATCCTCGCATCTCCTATGTTGCATCTCCAGTCTTCACGTAGCGTTTTCTTGAACATATGATAATATGAGTCCAGGAGAAGTATTATATCATAAATAATAAATATCAAACAACACCTAAAACAAAAATACATATTACAAGAATATATAATGCACAAAGTATTTATGAACTACAGAAAAAGCTATGCTTAGGGCATATATTTTATTAACTCCTGTTGTTCACAATTTCACTCCACGGGTAAATATCATAAGGTGGTACATATCATAAGGGTCTACGAGGTACGTTGTCGGACCCGTCGACTGCTGGTATCCCCACCGCCTCCACCACCGCCTCCGTCAGAGAGTTGGCCCCACACGCTCTGAGACTTTCCTCCGCTGCTGCTGCTGCTGCTGCCATCATCGAAACCCGCAACTGTCTTCAAAAGCTCCGACTGTAGTATAGGACAGTTGTCTTTCAAGTATTCGTAGGCGTCCGTCTGCAGCACCGCTGCAACACAAGAATAGGCCACAGAATCAAACACATCATCGATTGTGATGGATCGGCTTTAAATGTCGAACATGTATCTATGTAGTTATCAAAATGCCTATGGAACTATGGCTATAACTAATACCACAATGCCTAATGCTGGATCTTATTTATAAGGCGATTGAGATTTTCATACGGAGGATGAGGAAGCTTACCTGCTAGGTTTTTAGCGGAAAATCTCAAGCAAACAGCTTTTAGTTCAGAGGCATTGTTTCTGTCGGCTAATGCTAGGATCTTGGCGACCGAGTTGATAGATACACCTTTGCAGATGTGAGATTCGCACATTAATCTGAGCCTATCTAGTTTATACATGTCTGCGGCTGCCAAAAGCTTTGCAATCAATGTCTCAGATATTTCAGACAATTTTAACGGATCGAATGAAGTAGTCTTCACGGGCTCTACATCTTCTGGAAAAGAATCCTTGTACATAAAGTGTAGTAAGGCCTGGAAGCGAAATCCAACAAATAATAAAAGACCACACCAATTGAAATGAAAAGTGAAATGATCATTACAAACAACGAAAATTTGCTGAGAGAGAAAAAAAATCAGTGTATTACCTTGAAAACCTTAGGTTCCAAATCATTGATTGTGACAACTTTGTTGTTTGCTTCTGGCCCGTGGAAAAATTTAGACTTGAAAACCGGACATCGAGCAGCCAATACTAATTTATGAGCTTGAAACTTCTCACCAGCTACATCAAGCGTGACATCAGAGCCTTCCATACTATCAAGTAACATTCCAAAATGTAATCCAAGTTCTGAATCTGGGACACGAATGGTGTGCAATTGTGGACAATGTACTTCCGAAACCACAACTCCAACTGTACAATTGATTTTCAAGCAGTCATCTTTAAGGTAGTCAGAAGTCTCGAGCATGGAACGTCTGAAGAATCGCTTGTATCCCCTGACCAAATCACAGAAGCATAAACAACATTATCATTCAAACAGGTGGGATGTACCTTCAGCTAGTTGAATGTTAGCTAAACTAAGAGGCAACAGATATTCTGACGGAAGAAAAAGTTGTTAATTCAGTAAGAAAATATAAAAAATGAAGTGGTAACATCCCACCAAGCCAGGTTGACAAACGGCTTCTCAATAGGAATTGGAAGTAAAATTTCCAGTTACAAACTTTTATAAGGTTCTCCTATACATTCAGCCAGTTCACTTAGCTTAAAAGAAACCCTTAGAAACTGTAAATTTCGTATTAGGATTTCTTGCATCATAAACAGAAAACTGATTAAAATTCTTTGTTTTCACAGACATTTTTCTAGATAAAATTCTAAATAACAAACTGATATTATCCATTACTTTGCAGAATATTAATAAGCTGATCATCAAAGATATGAATAAAGATGCATGCATCACTCTGATACCGTACAACGACTCCATATATTGACAGAGAGTGTACACCTAAAAATTTATTCATAATAGTATGCATTTATTAGTAAGCTCAAACTACAAAGCAAAACACCATGCAGAGCATAGACTCTTGTTCTATCCCAAAATGATGTAACAGGATGATGTATCTTTGATACAAATGTCGACAAACATCAGCCATAAAACTCAATCACCAGATCAACCTAAGGAGAAAACCAAACAGAAGTTGGTTGGTTCCAACATCACCCCAAGAGAACAGTACTGTTCCTAGCCAACAGAGGCTCTATTGCAGGAACAGTAACAGAAATCATTATACCCGATACAATAGTTTTACATAATCGAGAAACTATCCAACATGCTTCAATGATGTGATCCCTAGGAAACAAAACGGAGAGACCTTTGCATACAAATACCATAGAACGAATTCATGTATCACTATGACAATGCTTTAATAAATATCACCCACAAAAGGAATGCAAATGTTCGAATATGATGAACTACGTTTTCAATCATGAACCTAGAAATTATCATTCAAAAGGTTTTTGATGGGTTACCACTCAATTCTCTTTCTTAACTTTGATTAAGTTATATATAGATACTATCTTTTTTTTTTAGATTTGGATTTGCATTCTTTTGTTTATTGTTGTATTCAATTAGATGCAAATGGACCATAACTATGTAAACCTATTCCTAAAAGATTGTTGACTCCAAAATAGCTAATCGTACCACATGCTGCCGCGATATTTGAGCGTGTAAGGACCGGAATCAATCGAGCGTTCGAACTGGCTATGGACCTTGTGATTTCCTTTGCCGCTTTGATCGACAAGAGAGAGCTCGAAAAGCGCCCTGACTTCGGTGCCTTCGCTGGCAAGAACGATGAAGACGGAGACGTAGGTAGAGTTGTCCTCCTGGTTCTTGCCGTCGGGGTAGAAGAAGATCGCCCACTGGTAGCCTCCGACAGAGAAGGTGTCGCTGGCGATGTGCTTTCCGATCCCCATCCCCTTTGCCAAACTATAGCCTTGGATCACGAACTGGTACGACCCATTCACCGTCTGCGTCACTGACCTCGAGATCGTTGACGATGGAGCCGGAGCCAGAGCCGGATCCGGGCTCGGTGATCGGGTTGTTGGGGACATCGACGTCGGAATTTACGGCGACTTCAATGATGAAATACGGAGTATTCCATGGGAAGAAGATCTGATTAGGACAAGTCACTGGATTCCAGAAAACAAGATTTGGGAGAAATTCTAGGGTTTTGGGTTTGGAACAGAATTTTTGCAGAGAATCGCCAATGGGAAAAGAGCTCAAGAGGGGGAAGAGACGGTTGCATACTGGAAGGGTACAAAGGTAATTTCAGCATGACTTAGTGTTCTAAAGTTCTAGTCTTCTAAAAGTTTAGGGTCGATATTAAAATGTTCATCGGTTTGCGATTATAATTAGGTGGTTACCCGCGCTAAGAGCGGGTACGAGCTTTAATAGTTAGTATTGAATAAAAAATGAGCCAATGTTTTATTATTTTGTATCTAATATCAACCACATCAAATCAGTATTGTAGATTATTATATATTTTTTTCGAAAAACCACGTTTTTTTACTGTTGCAAATTTGCTGATTGTAGTCAAGGATCGGTATTTTTATAGATCAGCTTTATTCGTGACTCTGGATACCATAACATATAGTTGATGGCGGTAGAAAATCGGCCGAGGTAAATATACTCTGTATGGAGGTTTTCCCCTTGATTTTTATTGATAGTCATTACGAAACATGGTTTCAATGGAAATTGCCTACGTTTGAATGAAAAAAGGCAAGGATAAGTGAAATTCTAGGAATATAAACTTTATCGCTGATATTTGTTCAAGTCATAATACATCCTTCAATAACATTGGTTCCTAGTTATGAGATATGTAATCGTGTTCCGTTACATAGACCGAGGGAATGATCAATGTTTCTTATAAGCATAAAGGGACTTCGATTTTCAACTGTAGAATGTGATTGGGGATTCCTGAGAATTTAACATTGTTTAGAAATTTCGTGTTGAATAAGTCGCGTTGGTTTTCCGTTGCAGCTCAGAGGTGCATAGTGTGTCTAAGTTGTACTATTGTTTAGTTACACATATGTTCCAATAAGATGTTATTAATGTCGTCAATATTGTCATTTGTAGGCAGAGAATTGCACGTTGTTTAAAGAAATCTAAATTTGTATTTTGGTTTAGTAAATCGTCATAGACATGTTTGATAATTACATCCACATGATCCCCGTTTCGTTTTACTAATAAGTCCAAGGGGATTTGCATGTTGTAGTTATCTTCATTGTAATCACCCAACCGTCACCGATTTGCAATAGCCACTCAGCAAATTGTTTTGCGGAGCCATCATCTACGAGATTGTTCTTAGTAAGTCTCATGTACCTCCATGACCGTAGACAAAGAATGTTTTCCCAATTGAATCATAAACTGTTTCCATGATGAGATTGAATATACATTGTTGTTCGTTTGTGAATTTACATATCAGTGTTGTTGCTGTTAGTTTAGTCGTATTTTGTCATAAGCTAATTCTGAATAAAGCAAACGATTTATCGTCATTTCTGATTTATCTGCTGGCGGTAGAGGCATCGTAGAGAAATCCTTCAATGATCGTCCATTCTTTTGCAAAAGTTCTTCGATCTCTATTAATGTTAACTCGTGTAGTTGTTCCTCTGATAGGGAAAGCATTGCATAATGATGGATGTATTAGTGACGGGACCAACAAAATGAAGTCTATGTAAAAAGATGAGAGTGTATGGAACCTGGTAGTCTTAACACCTTCTGTTGTCTGTGTAGAATGTCATCAGATTGGGTTTTCCAAGTAGTTGTCCAGACATTTAAAGGAGATGAGAGTCACTCAATTTTCAATAACATAACGAACATTGCTCTTAGATAGGATGTAGATGCCCAATTACCTGCCTCCTTGAGAGTTTCAGCGTATTCTTTGTCATCGTCTAGAAGACCGAATGCACGACATGAATCTTTAAAGATTGGATGTGTAATACCATTAACTGTTTTTAAACTATCAAACGATGTAGCACCTGTTACTCTATTCAGAAGTGTTCTTAAGTAAAATGCCTTACCAACAGTCGGCGGTATATGATGTAAACGACCAATAGTAAAGCCTTTTTTTCTAAGAGTCCATGTTTTCTTTGGTTTGTTCCACACAAATTATGTTGGGAATTTTTCATAAGTGAGGTGTTTGTATTATGACGATATGGTGTCATATCGAAACCATTATGTTAGCATTACTGAGCCAATTGTTGTTCTAGAAACAACTTCTTTTAGTGGCACGTCGTCTTTGAATACAATACTCTGTTTTCCCGATAGATGATACTGGAAACGCTTAACTGGTATGTTTCGGTAGTGAATGTAAAATCTAAAAATTCGTCAGGCAGCCTAACTAGAAACGTACCTGCAGTGGTATGTAATTTGTAATTTCGTTCTTGATACTATGACTGTGCTCAGGTTGTTCTTTTATAATATTTAGAAGAACTCTACCGGAACCTTTGTTTATGTACTTGAAAAGGTACTTGATTGATTTTGTTTGATTACACCATTCGATATTAATATGTGCTTTGTACAGTAGAAGTAATTTTGGATTGTAGGGTACGACGTAACGGTTGTCAAACTTTATACCATCTTTCTTCATGCAACTCCCATCATCGGGACGCGGTATATGGCAAAACCATCATTGTCAATGTATGTTGAAGCATTAAATTTTCTGGAGAACTTCTTGGAGTAGTGACCATTGCGCATGCAAGGCGAATTTCGATTCATCAAACCACAGGTTCCATGAACCTAACTTCTTCAACAATAGAATATTATACTGGTTGTGTTTTTGAATCGGGTATCTCAACTGAAATTAGACGGTCGATAAGGCTCATTGTTGGTAACCTATTACCTTCTCTAAGGAATAAAAGTATATGTGTGTGCGGTAATCCTCGTTTTTGGAACTCGATCGTGTATATAGCTACATTGAAGAAATATATGCATGAGTAATATTAGTAAGTTGTAAGTACGGCGGTATTAGCCATGTAAATTGAAAACAAATACGGTCTTGAAAATGACATCACGTTTGCGTACTTTACCTGTAGCTATTTCACCAAATAGGTTAGATGTTCTAAGATCAAGTAAAAGAGCATCCATTTTCATTTTGAATACTCTAGTTAAAATATTAGGAAGGTCCTTTGTAAGTAAGGATTGAACACGGAAAAACCTTTGCACCTCAGGCCATTTAGGATTGCATGTGAACATTATGAATAGATCTGGATATCCAACATGTTGGCAAATGGCCATTGCATTTAAGTAGTTTTGTTTCATGTATCTACTACTACATGTGAAGGACGAAGGTAGTATGATATGCGAGCCGATGTCTGATGCAGATGTTTCACCTCTGTTATCGGTCATTTGAAGTTGGGGGTGTCCAATTTGGGTTCGGGTTTCTTGGGTTTCGGTTCGGATTCCTCGGGTTTTGAAAAATAGACCCGAATTGAACCCGAATGTTTTCGGTGAGGATTCGGTTCGGATTCGAGTTGTTCGGGTTCAAAAGTATTGGACCCAAAATAACCCGAATTACATTTGGATATTTGGATTTTTTGGATAGTTTGGATTATTCGGATTGTATGAGTTATTCTGGTTTGGGTTTTTCGGGTATTATACATGATTTGGGGTTATTCGGTTTTAGACTTCTTTAGATAATTCGTTTTTTAAAATAAAACAAAAATAAAAATATCAAATATAACATATATATATATATATAAGAAAATATACTAGTATTTTTTAGTGTTTATATAACTTTTAAAAAAATTAAATTATATTTTTTATTTTTATTTTTAAAATTGGGTTGTTTGCGGGTTCTGAAATTTGAACCCATATGGGTTCTTAGGGTAACCCATATTCCAAACGATTCGAATTGTTCAGGTCGATCCGATTCGGGTTGGTCCAGGAAACCCGGATTGGCCACCTCTAATTTGAAGTGTCTCGTAATTTTTAGATCGTAGGTTGCTCTAACTGTTGCAGATGTAAAAATTCGCTCGGATTCAATCATGCAAAATCCATCGACCATAAATTACTGGAATAGACGTCCTGATTTTAACAATAAGCATTGATCATTGGGTCTTTCTTGCTGACAGTAAGCCATGAATTCTCGAAGACTAATGCGATGTCTAGGTTTCAAACCAGTTGATGGTTGTGGTCTTAGTTCTAAATCTAAATGGTAACCGTCCTCTCCGTGTGAAAATAATACTGGATATTACAGAGGCAAATATGATGGATGTAATTCACTAATCTAAGATGTTCGTGGCTCTGTGTTTGTAAGATTATGTCCTTAGCTTGAAGGGAATCATTGATACCGCCCACCAAAAGAGCATCAATTTCTGATGCTTACGGTAAGTTATACGTTTTTGTATCCATTGCGCGTGATGAAACCAACTGAAGCCTTAAGCCAACGGAAATGGTCTCAAATAAATAATCCTTCATGGAACGAAATATTTTAACATAGGGATTGCAATCGTCCAACATATTCTTCAGTCGTTCGACTAACAGAGGATCCAAAGCTGTGCAGTTAAGCTAGCAGTTGGTAACTGAACCACTACAAATGTGGGAGTTTAAAGGTATTTAGGTAATATCAATTGTCTGTTATAATTTTTTGCGAGCGCTAAGTTGAAGATGAAGAAGTAACCTTATTATCGTGAGTCGGTTCAACACTTCATTCTCAGTGTCATGTATATAAAGTTGTTCGAACTTTGCGACTTCAGAAGGAGCATGTAAGAGACAACCTATTCGATGGTACATCTGGTCATGTATCTTGAAAATGTATGGACCATGTTTGGAGTTTACCGAGTTATCTACGGTGGAACCCATTGATGTGAAAGAGAACATTGTATTGTATGCTCTTATGTAACGTCTAAAATACTTTGGTGTTGACGAGGGATTTGTAAGCAAATATTCCAGATATCTCGGGGTAGGAGGCATCTTGCTTAATTCAAGGCGACCTTTAGAGCAACATAAAGAGAACTTCGAACAATATCGGTCCTTTGTTTTCCGTACTCGCTCATTATACCATATAGAAGCTCTGCAATGTTCGCATAGCTAGGTTGGGTCGTCGAGGTCGTCGTATCTTAAAAAAGAATATCGTTTTTTTTAGATTAGAACTCAGGAGATTTAAGCGATAGTTTAGGTCAATGCCATTGTCGTACCCATAAGTATTGATTCTATTGTTAGAAGAATGGAATTTGTTTGAAACTCCATAGCAACTCGATAGTAGAACCTAGAACTTGATTTCCTTAAGAAATGACACCACAAAACCCAACTACAACCCGACTAGAAAATGATGGACTAAGCGAACAACGCCATAACACTTGTGATTTAGTGCTGATAAATTGGTGAATACTCAGAATCTCTCCAAGAGTTTTGTAATTAAATCTCAATAATTAGTAAGAAAAAAAACAATCTCTATTGACTAAAACTTAATTTAAAAGTTATACAATGATTCCATGAATAAAATAAAAGAACTTAACAAAACTTGATAAAATTTCTCGGTGAGTGATATAACCACTTTGTTGAGCACCCCATAAGTACTAACTCTAAAATCCATAAAAATAAAATATGTTGGTCCAGAAAACTTGCTTGAGTTGAGCGATTTTGTGCTTTGGCCGAACGCTCTAGCCGAGCAATTTTCTACTTTGGCTGAGCATTTTCTGATCCTCTAGTTTCTTGCTCTTCATGACATCCTCTCCTTGTAAAAAACTCTTGTAGTCTTGCTCTAGTGTTCCTTGATGTCCCCATGGGTTTATTTTATGTTATTTCATATCCATGTGAGCAAACATGTCCTGAAACTCCTTTGCATTGCCCATTGTTGTCTGTCTTTGTGCGATTTGTGGTGGATCCAAGATCTCATCCTCATCATAGTTGCTATGTCATACACTTATAGCATCAATATTTAGTTTGACTATAGGGAACTAACTTGTGAATTTGATTTTTTATGTTCTCAACTAGATCAAATAAGATAAATAAAGGAAAAGATAGGAAAGCGGGTGTAACTAAATGAAATACACCTTTTTGAGTGATTGTTAGATTCGTTCATCTTCCTTTCTTTCATATTTCTATTTTGATTAATGATTTTTCTGTTTTGCAACATTTTAAATGTAAGATTTAGAATATCAACCACGATAAACCATCGCAAGGTGAAGGAATGGATCCACTCGGAAGACAAATGCAACTCATGATGAAGAAATTTCGTAGAGTGTCACAGGATAAACTCAATGTTTCCACCAACGATTTAATCGGATGGAAGACACGACATGTGGAGTTCATCAAGTACAACCAAGGAGAGCACTACCTGTAGCTAGAAATCCACAACATGTGGATATGGATGCAGAAGAGTTCGCAGAACTTTAGGCACCACGACATGTCCATCGAGTTAGGAATCGAGAAGACAATTATAATAGTAACATCAAGCTAAAGATCCTAACTTTCATAGGACAGAGTGATGTAGACACGTATTTGGAATAAGAGAGAGGAAAACTGGGATGATGAATTTCAGTGACTATACGCTAGCATAGTGAAATCTGGCTTTAGAAAGTAAAGTTGGCTTCGACGAATTTCAGTGACTATACGCTAGCATAGTGAAATCAACTCACTCTTTCACGTCGAATGAATAGATAGCGAGCAATAGTAACATGGATGAAATGTGTGCAGTGACGAGACAAAGATTTGTACCTACTCATTATCATGAGATGTGAATCGACATCTACAACGATTGATGCAAGTTAGTTAAAGTATATAGGATCACTACAAGGAGATGGAATTCTTAATGATATACACTAACGTAGATGAAGAGTACGAGAAGCCTCACATGAGCATCAAGGTTGAACCGAAACCTAAGATATCAAGTTCGAAAATGCAAGATAGAGGATATGGGACAATATCAAATGATGAAATGGGTCCTTGGGCTGATGATATGCCTCACAACCCAAAAATAACGAGATAGATCACTTTAAAAATAGTGAGATAGACCATTTAAAAAATAGTGAGATCTTGATAGAAACCTGAAAAAAAGACCTATGAGAGTACATGCGTGAGGACGAAGTTTCTTTCTATGAGGGCAAAAGAAAATACGACCATTTTACTAGTTACCTCAACTCATGAAAGTTATTTCATAAAAATAGGTGTTGTTTCCTAATGAGCTAACTCATTATGTGTCTAGTCTTGTTCTTATATTGTTGTAGGGTTATAAAGACGGATTCTAGAAGAATAAACTACCAAATGGAGAGAAGGAGTTAGATGAGAAAATACCATTGAGTCTTGTGAAAGACAAGAGAGGACGATTTTATGACCAAGAGACTAGGTGCATGTGTGCAAAGAAAGTTTCTCACGTATACGCAAATCGTAGCTTCTGTTGCAAGGAGATGGGCCTTCGGAGTCACCAAACGCATCACTCATAATGCCTACAAAATTAAGTTACCTGGTGAGTACACTGTTAATTCGACTTTCAATGTAGCTCATTTGGCTTGTTTATCTAGCTAAAGGTTTAGATTTGATGTATAATCTTTTTAAAGAATGAAGAAATGATGAGGACGAGGCCTTCGATAAGATGCAAAGCATATCAAGACCAGTTACAAGGGTGAGGGCAAAGAAGATTCATCATGTGCTTGCTCACATGGATGTTAAAGAAGTAGCAATGACTCCACGAGGACGTTAAGAGGTGCCAATCGAAGCTCGCATACAAGTACAAAAGGCGAAGAGAAGCAAGAAACTGGATGAGCTTAAGGCGCTCGATCCGAGCGATAATATAAAGTTTATCAGAATTTATTGCCACATTGTCTTTCTCTTCTTCTTGAAACAATTTATGAACATTGAATTCTAACAATGGAGAATGAAATCTTTGTTTGGATCCATATTGAAATCAAGTAAAATATTATAGATTGACGATGACCTAACCATAATCGGTATTGATTGGTGCTTTTCAAAGTTGTGTTCAAATCGATCATATATGCTTAATTTATATGTCATCAAAATTTTTGAAATCAACTTATATCTGAATGAAAGTTTTAGTTTTTTTTTGTACACTATTAGTATGATGTGATCTCATTTAAGCATTTGAAGGCATTGAGTTTTTTTCCACTTATCAAATTTTAATTTTCGGATAAAAGTTTCTTGAGAATTTTTTTGTATCGAATCTATTAAGTAAAATATTCTTCATTATTTTTTAATATTTTGAAAGAGATAAAAAAGGAGAAGCACCAACGTTGAAATCGAATCGGTCCTAGTGACACATGAGATTGCAAATTGAAGTCAATTTTAAATCATTTTATGACGGAGAAAAATTGAGGAATGTCTAAATCTTATATATTAAAAGTTAAGTTTGATGTGATGTGGTGAAACCACTTCAATAGTGACATGACGATTCAATCAACAAATTCAACTTCATAATATATCTATCATATATTCTATTTAAATACAAACAATATCATAATATATATATATATATATAAAATATATATTGATTTAAATAACCATATCTAATAAGAATATATTGCTTTTGTTGTTAAGATATATTTTTCTTTAATTATTAAATATGAATAGAATTTTCTAAATAATATCAATTCATATATTTTTTTCTTAAATTAATTTTATTTTAAATTAAATAAAAACGATGAATAAAAACATTTATAATACAAATTGTTTTACGTTCATACCAATTTATGTATATTATATGTATATATATCATATTATTGTAAATAAAAGATAATATTATATCAAACAGTATAAGAAAAATACTTATTACATTAAATAAATGACACATATTACATTAATTTTTATTAATTAAAAATTGTAAAATCTAAAATTATTAAATAGGAGAGAATTTTTATTTGATTTTAATACATTTTGGTGTTATCACGTTGAGTGACAGTTATGTCATTAAGTTTTTTTTTTCATTATATATAAAATATAAAATAAAAATTAATATTTTATATTTTTGAAATCTGGAAATTAATAAAAAATCATAGTATATTGAACACAAGGAGGAATCTGGAAATTCAAGACTTTTGAGTTGCTCGGGTGGAAGTGCAGAATCAAAAGGACATGTTTAGTGATATTGATACTCTTGTATACATGGCTCTAGAGATATAATCTTACTTAAACTCTTTTGCTCTTTTCATTGTAACGTTGTTGAAACGTATAGGTTTTTGACGGTAAACATATAATTTTGTGACGTTCTTGAGAATATTTGTTTGTCAAAATAGTATGTTAAGATGAATCTTCTTTTATGTTCTTTTAAGATTGGTGGATCCTTCAAAGCTTTGGGTAATATTGAAGTATATATTAACAAAATCAAGGAAAAATGAACATTTGGAAAGAAGTCATGAATAATAAGATTGATCGTTGGTTGTTTGCTTGAGAAAAAGAAAAATGGTTGAAGGAATACAATCAAACATGAAAAGAATGAAACTCTGAGTCAATACTAGGAAAAAATGAAATTATTCTTGGAAATGTATATGAAATTTCTTTTATTTCACCTCAGGATGAGAATCGGTATAGTGTTGGGAGAGGTTCTCATGTAAACTTCAATCATGTAGAATGAGCTCGAGTTATAGTTAGCAAAATCCCAGATACTTTACATCTTTACTCAATAATCTTTCGATTGAGTTGGATGAAAATCTTAGGGTTATTAGGTGATGCTTCCACTATTTAATTTTCCATTCATAACAGTGGTGGACAATCTCATTAAGCGGCCGTTTGCTAGGGAAGAAGAAAAGCATAAGCCATGACAATGTATGTTAAAACCTTGATTCACATATTCACTACAAAAAATCGATTTCCAACGGCTATATTCGTTGGAACTCGCCATATTTCCATTGAAAATAACGGTTTCCAACGAATTGCAATGAATCGAGAGCCGTTTGGAATCATTCGTTGCAAATCCAAATCCGTTGTGATTTGTAACGGGCGTGCAATGGATACTATCCGTTGAAACATTTCAATAGGCTGGAAACAGATTAATCCGTTAGAGATTTGCAACGGATGCCCGTTACAAATAGTGCAACGGATGCCCGTTACAAATAGTGCAACGAATACCCGTTAGATGGAATACAACGGATGACAGTTGAAAAACTGGAACGAATATTCGTTGCCTGTCAGTTGACACATAAAATGGTGGGACTTAAATGGGTTCAACGGATACCCGTTGGTAGTTTGGCGGGAACTGGCAACAGATTTCCTTGCAAAAAGGGCAAGAATTTTTTATTTCAACGGATTCTCGTTACAATTGTTAAAAATTATCAACGGGCATTCGTTGAAATATTTACGAAAAAATTAAAAATATAAAAAATTAATTAATAAATTTTAAAAAAAAATTTAAAATGTAATTTATATTACATATCATCTAAATGAGTAGCGTCGTCTTCATCCACGTGATCGCCAACACCTCGTGAAAATATTGTATTAGAGTCGATTACCGGGTTTTGTCGTGGCGTTGTTTCCCCCATCGAAATTATCTATCAAGGCATCTATATCCACCATATTGTGTTCTTCATCAAATATCGGTGGTGCCGATATTGGTGAAGGAGACCGATATGGTGGCGGTGGAGACGGGAGCGGGGCTCCTACCGAACCCGCCAATATACCACCATATCTGATGAATCGTATAGTCCTCATATTTGGTTAGTGTTTAAGAGTAGTTTGTTTTTGCTAGATTATAAGATTTGAGAGAAGGTTTGTTTGAAATTGTGTTGAAAAATGAAAATGTTCAAGGTTTAATATACAGAAGTTTCCAACGGGCATCCGTTGGAAATGGAAAACGGATGCCCGTTGGAAAAAATGTCCACCCAACGGACGCAATTAGTTGACGCGATGTTTTGGATTCGCAACGGGCATCCGTTGTAACTTCCAACGGATGCTTGTGGCAACACGTACTCCCGAGGAAACAGACGCCAAAATGACCGTACGTCTCTTCTTACAACGGGTATCCGTTGAAAATTGCAACGGATGCCTATTGCGAGGCAGCGTAGGATAACCATGATGAAATTTTACAACGAATATCTGTTGCACGTTCTAACGGATAGCCATTGTAAGCTTTCCAACGGGTATTCTTTGCAAGCATTGCAACGGGTATCCATTGCATAGTATCATCAATGGATGCTCATTGGCATCGACCAACATCCATCTGATGCCTACTCAACTCTCTCTCAACGGGCATCTGTTGGCGTTTACCAACGGATACCCGTTGAAACTGTGGAAACCTTTAAAATTTTTCTAAGTATCGAGCATGATTTAACATTTAACGAGATTCCGTTGACATTGCCAATGGATACCCGTTGAAATTTGAATATATGAAGTTAAAAAATAATTTTAACAAGTTACATAAAGTTATATATTACATTATAGAATTTACATTTCTTCTTCGGTAGATTCTGCGATTAGCGAGTCCTCCTTCAATTGTTCATTGAATTCATCACTGTTTTCATCTTCTGTATCTGTCGATTCAATATCGTCATAATCACATATGTGTTCTCCATCTATGTCAATTCTTGCGAGAATCTTCTCCCGATTGTCTATATCAATTAAGCGAATCGGATGCGGATGATCGGTTTGCAACGAATCTTCTTTTTCATCTGTGCTTATATTTCCTCGCGGCTTGATCTTTTCTGTGGCATGCTCTCTTAGACGTTTCCATGTTGTTGGATATTGCACGTAACATACTTGGCCTGCTTGATCTATCGTAATGAATGGATCATACTTACCATATTTTCGTTCGAGATTGATATGAATTCCTCCCCATCGATTTTTTCGTGTACCACGTCCTATGGTTGGATCGAACCACTGATATTTAAAAAGCATTACCTTCAATCCAACGAGACCGAGATATTCCACCTCAAGGATTTGGTGCAAAATTCTATAGAAATTATCACCCTCTATTTCAATATTAACTCAAACGTCATAGTTGAATGTGTTGCTATTTTTTCGTGTTTGTACATATGGAATGTGTATCCGCGAGTAAACAAAATTGACAAACACATAACATTTCGTGCAGGACTATTAGCCAAATATTTTAACCACGTAGAAAACCTCTCATCAGAATATTTGACCTATATAACATAAAGAAACAAATGAATACTTTATAACATACACAATTAATTTTAATATATATAAAACGTATGAAAATATGTTTACTTACGTAATCTCTCAACCATGAACTATAATATTAAACTTCATTTCCATGAGTTCATCTGCATTTGGATGAGGATATGTACCCATTACTTCTTCATCAAATATCCTGTAATGAAAGTACGTTAACACACATATTATATATATATATATATTAGTTGTGTTTAAAAGATCAATTTTCATTGTTTTGTACCTTTTGAAAGGTAATAACTCTTGACAATTTAGTAATATATATATGTGGACGTGATTATACTCTTTTGGTGTTAACCAATATTCTTTTAAATTAACTCATGTACGTCCAATCGATGTAAATAGCTCAAGAGTTGTGCCAAACTGCGAATTACATTGATATAGATAGTTTGTGTGATCTTCCGTTGCACATCTTTCTTTCGTCTGAATATGCGACTCAAAATAAAATGTGCTAAAATATGTAATTTTTTCCAACAAGTATTGTTTAACAATAGATCCTTCAAGCGCTACTTTATTTTTTGCTTTTTTCTTTAAATTAAAGAAAAACCTTTCGAACTGAATACATCCATTTGAACTGAACTGGCCCACCGATTATTGTCTTATCTAGTAAATGTATTGGCAAATGTTCCATGACATCGAAGAATGAAGGCGGAAAAACTTTTTCCAATGAACATAATACTTCATAGATATTGTTTTTCATTAATTCCAAGTCTTCCCTTTTTAAATTTCTTGAACATATATCTCTGAAATATATGCTAATTCCGCATAGCACATCATGAACATTTTGTGGTAAGAGCTTAACAAATGTAATTGGAACGAGTCGCTACATGAAAACGTGACAATCGTGACTTTTCAACCCGATTAGCCTCGAACCAACAATATCCACACACACCGAGCAATGTTTGATGCATATCCATCTTGAAACTTAACGTCTTCTTTTAACCAACTTAATAATGCGGTTTTCTCCAGCCCAGACAATTTGAATACTGGATAGATGCCCTTCTATCTCTAAAATCCAACTCAAGTCTTCGATATATTAATTTTTTCTTGATTGTATATTATCCTTAGTTTTCGTGGTCACATTCAAAACATGATGTTAACGAAAAAGTTATTTTTCTATATGTATAACATCCAAATTATGACGTAATATCAATGATTTTCAATATGGTAGTTCTCAAAAGATACTACGTTTATACAAGTTATGCCATTCACATTGGCCTTTTGGTTTTCAATGCCCATGATCTCCACCGCATTCTATCGATTCTTATGAATCGCCCATTGTGTTCAATCATTTGTAAAGGAATTGCGTTCTAGTTTGCATGCACAGTGCCTCTTTTTTTTGTACCACATTCTTTTGAAAATGTTTTTTTATCTTTTCAGAAAACATGTCCACGGGAAAAAAAAAATCTTCTGTGACAATCAATCCCACGTGGTTTCTTCTCATGTACTAGTCAAAATGCATCTGTATCCTCAATACAATATGGACATGCCAATCTCCCATGCATGCTCCATCTAGATAACATTCCATAGGCCAGAAAGTCGCTAATTATCTACAATAAGACCGCTTTCAATGTGAAAATTTGTTTCGTACTCACGTCATAAGCAATAATTTCATCGTTCCATAAATATCTTAATATATGAATTAAGGGCTACAAAAAGACATCGAAACTTTTCTTCGGATGTTGTGGTATTGGAATCAGCAACGTCAGGAACATTACATCTCTTTTCAAACACATATCAGGATGCAAATTATACGGAAGTCAAAATCACCGACCACAAAATATTGACTTCCAGATTGTCCATATGGACTAAAACCATCGATGAATAGGTAAAGATAAACATTTCTCATTTCATATGTGAACTGAAGAAATATTTTATTGAAATGTTTCCAAGACTTACCATCCGATTGGTGTTGAATTATCCCTTCGCTCGTCGAGTGTTCTGCGTGCCATCTTATTACCGTAACGGTTTTTGGATTCAAATAACCTTCTCAACCTATTTGCAACATGCATATAGAACATTTTTTGTACGATACATATTTACGTGAAGATGATTTTATTGGACGAAATCTGCTTGCACCACAAAATTTACATTCCAAAAAGTTTTATCATTTTCCCAAAATAATATACAACTGTTTCTAGAAACATCAATTTTTTCATGTGGTATTCCTAAATATTTTAAACATTTTTTGTTTCGTAGTATGTCTCGAGAGCTTGATTATTTTTTGGTAAATATTCACGCATGGTTTTGCAAAATGAGTCCATGCAATTTTCAGCAACATTGTAGTCTGCTGTTATACTCATCAATCTTGAGGATAAAGATAATTGACCTTCACGACAACCTTCATATATAGGTTGTTTTGCCGAATCTAATAGGTTGAAAAATGGGCATGCCTCATTGTTCGACATCTCTTCATGCGTTTGTTCAACAACTCCAAGAAAAGCATCTGACACCATTTCCACATATGGATTGGTCGTCGATGCTTCATAAACAACTTCTTCATTTCTTTCTATTTTTTGTGCTTCTTGCATAATATCTCTAACTCCACAATTTTCCCCATGCAATAACCAAATTTCATAATTCTTTACGAAACCCAGCTTGTAAAGATGTTCGCAAACAATTTATTGACTTTGATACTTCATGATTGTGCATCTTTTTCATGGACATAACATTATACCGCGTTCTTGACACAAAGATTGCATTGATGCAAAACTCAAACTGCTCCAATCAGTGTTCTTCTATACATCCACTCTCTCGATCTATATCAATCCCTATTTGAAGAAGACAATATTTTGTTGAAAATATACTTTTTGTTGATTGTTTGATTGTAGAAACCTTGATTTCGATCACTAAATAGTATTTTTTTTACGGACATTCCTTAGAATCCTCAACGGATGCCCGTTGCAAAGACATGTTAAAATATAACCTAAGAACAATTGCAACGGGCATCCGTTGGCACCTTCAACGGATGTCCGTCGCAATGCCACGTGAAAATATTCCAACGGCAAACCTCAAAATTAACAATGTCAACGGATATCCATTGCAACTGTCAACGGGCATCCGTTGCAATTGGCAACAGACATCCATTAGTTGGTTCATAATTTTTCAGTTTATTGTATGTAATTTGTAATATTTGAGACCAAACTAACTTTTAAATTAGAATAATTGAATGATCAAAAAATGAGTTTATTATATAGTGATGTTGAGCTAAATATGTTTGTTAACAAGTTTTCACATGTTATGTTTTACTTAGTTGATATTTCATCTTATATTATTCCACATAGAGATTCATATTCGAATAATAAAGTAAAATATTTTAAGTATGAGTGGTGTTTCAGTGAAACATAAAAAGACCCACTTTGTTTTCAAAATTCTGAATAAAAATATTCAAATTTCTGAATAATTTTTTATGTATATTATCATTAAACAAAAAACAATTTAAAGAAAATATTGATTTTTTTTTTTCTAAATATAAATATTTTTTTAGATAAAAAAATATATAAAACAAATCATAATCACCCTTTAATTTTTTTAGTTAAAGTATTACCCAATTTACAATTTTATTTGTGATATTATAACAAAATCACTCTAGTATATGAAAAATATTTCAATATCTAAATATTATTTTCACATACAATTAAAAACTTAAAATTTAATGATTTCTTTTATTATATTTTTCTTTGTATTACTAATTTTTGTTTACCATATATATGCTTTAAAAACATTTGAGTTTTTATTCTAATTCGAATGAAAACTAACTAAATTGAATTTTATGTTTTAAAAAGATTATCTTTTGTATTATTTTCTTTTGTATCATAAAATATTTTAAGAATATTTGAGTCTTTATTCCGATTTGAATGAAAATTATCCCAATCAATTTTTTTAAATTTAAATAAAAATTTAGTTTATTTTTTAATAAAGGAGACCGATATAAAATATGTTGTGATGATGGTATACCAAGTCTTGAGTATGTGAATATTATGGTAATTTCATGTATTTAATAACATATATAAAGGATATAATATATTATGAAGTAAAGCGGAACAAAAAAGAGAATAAATATTATATATGGTATAAATCAATTTTTAAATATAATAGAGAGAATACACGTGAACTAATAGTATAACAAGGAATAAGAGATAAAGTCTAAAATATAACAATTTTCAAAGAAAAATTTCATTAAATGATATCCATCTATATTTTTTTTTTCAATTTTAGGTATCATCTAATGGATTTCTCCAAATTTACCCATTCTTATTTTCACCACTATTTTTTTTTAATTTCATGCAAATCTTCCATATGCTAAACCATAAATAAAAGCTATATGCAAAAGGCAATAAAATTTTCCTTAATTTGTTTATTTGGATAAAAAAAATACAAAATATCTTTATATGTTACATAGTTATTTCAAGTTAATTTAGAAAAACAATAAAAATTTTATATTTATTAAATTAATAATAATTCATAAATAACTAAAAGATAATTGTGTAAATGAAAAAAATTCATATAAAATTTATATTTTATTTAAAAACATCATGAAGTAATAATATTATTAATAAGTAATTATCCACTTATTGTACGGATTTATTTTTAGAATTATAAAAATTTTGTTCGATTTTAAGGATCTGATTATTTTTATACTAATTAAAAATTTATCTATAATTGGATACATTTAGATATTTGAACATTGTAGGATATTTGCATTTTGGATATCTTTAAAAAAACATTGGAGTACTGTGAATATCCGAACAACTAAATCAAATTAAATACAAAGAGTATACATTATGTGAGTGGTGTTGAATAAGCAAAAGGTAGGTGAATAAAGACACGAATATAAGTGATAGAGATATAAATGTAATTTTGTACATTTGTGTTTATTAGGGTTTCCGTTAGGGTTTTCATATCTCTTATGTATTGATATATGAAGTAAAGCGGAACAAAAAAGAGAATAAATATTATATATGGTATAAATCAATTTTTAAATATAATAGAGAGAATACACGTGAACTAATAGTATAACAAGGAATAAGAGATAAAGTCTAAAATATAACAATTTTCAAAGAAAAATTTCATTAAATGATATCCATCTATATTTTTTTTTTCAATTTTAGGTATCATCTAATGGATTTCTCCAAATTTACCCATTCTTATTTTCACCACTATTTTTTTTTAATTTCATGCAAATCTTCCATATGCTAAACCATAAATAAAAGCTATATGCAAAAGGCAATAAAATTTTCCTTAATTTGTTTATTTGGATAAAAAAAATACAAAATATCTTTATATGTTACATAGTTATTTCAAGTTAATTTAGAAAAACAATAAAAATTTTATATTTATTAAATTAATAATAATTCATAAATAACTAAAAGATAATTGTGTAAATGAAAAAAATTCATATAAAATTTATATTTTATTTAAAAACATCATGAAGTAATAATATTATTAATAAGTAATTATCCACTTATTGTACGGATTTATTTTTAGAATTATAAAAATTTTGTTCGATTTTAAGGATCTGATTATTTTTATACTAATTAAAAATTTATCTATAATTGGATACATTTAGATATTTGAACATTGTAGGATATTTGCATTTTGGATATCTTTAAAAAAACATTGGAGTACTGTGAATATCCGAACAACTAAATCAAATTAAATACAAAGAGTATACATTATGTGAGTGGTGTTGAATAAGCAAAAGGTAGGTGAATAAAGACACGAATATAAGTGATAGAGATATAAATGTAATTTTGTACATTTGTGTTTATTAGGGTTTCCGTTAGGGTTTTCATATCTCTTATGTATTGATATATATATCTGATGTAATTCAATTTCAAATCAATAATACGAAAACTATTCCACATGGTATCAGAGTCTAGATCCTAACCCTAACCGTCGGTCGCCCCCCCTACTTAGCGAATAACTTGAGAACATTCGGCCTATGATAGCACCATTTGCATTAAAAAATAGTAAAAAATGATTACTATAAAATTAATAAATTAATTTTTCTATATTCATTATATAGATTTGGATATTTCGTAGTTTTTCGTAACTTCACGTATATTCTCGTAAATTTAATGAAAAAAAGAGAAAAAATATTTGTACCTTTATATTTTGTTAGTGAAAACACATACGATTTAACGTTTTTGTTAGTGAAACGAAATCTATTCCAAAATTAAGAGGAATGAACGAGAAGCGATTTCAAAGTTAAGAGCAATTTTCAACGATTTTTGCTCGATTTCGAGCGATTTCGAGCGGCTTCCAACAGTTTTCCACTGACTTGTGAGCGATTTCCAGCGATTCGAGCGATTTAGAAAGATTTCCAGCGATTTTCGAACGATTTCGAGTGATTGCGAACTTTTTTGAGGGTCGCATGGATCACAAGATCATACGGTTAATAAGGATCGCATGAATCACAAGATCATACGGTTAATAAGGATCGCATGAATCGTTTCGGTCGCATGGATCGTTTGGATCACATGAATCATAGAGGTAATTTGGAAATGTAAAAAATGTTGAAGTTAATTTTTTCTTTTAAATGACAGGATTACAAACATTTTAAGGATATTTTTTAAATTATTCCTACGTATAACAATGATTTTTTTAGAAATCGTTATTTTAAATAATTTTCCAACTATAATATACATGTTTACTGACTCAAAATTTTAATATAATTCCTAATTGAAAAAAAGTTATACCATTTTATCCCCTTATATTATGCACAAAACTTAGAAAATTATTATTTTTCAAATAAATTTAAGAGTAGAAAAAAATTAACTAGAAAATTCATGTTTTCACTTAATTTGAAATTTTTAAGTAGAGATAACGAACTACATAATATTTTTCTTTTTTTTAACAAATAAATGTAATTGATAAATTTTTAAATAATCTGTTAAAACGATTTATCAAATTAGAAACTACTTATATTTATTTTGTGGATAAGAGGAGTAGTTTTCTTTCCAAGAAGTCCGGGAACCCGACCCGAGAAAAAAGTCCGGGAACCCGAAATAAAATAAAAGAGAAAAACAATTAATATAACTGGAAAACAAATTTGAAATTGCATGAGTATTGTCTTTTGTCTCCTTCTTCCCCGGCCTGAGAATAGAAGAGAAGAGGAGACAGAGTTCACCGAAGGCTATAAAAATGGGTCAGGTCGTCTCTCTCAAGAAACTCTCGTCGTCGGCTACTCTCTCTCGAAAACCTCGCCCCGTTTCTCCTTCGCCGCCGCAGTCGTCTTCTTCGCCGTCTCCTTCTCCGTCTCTCTCTGGCTCTGCCTCCACTCGTCGCTCTCTCCGGAACCCATCCCTCCGCAACCCATCTCTCCGGAACGCATCCCTCCGGAACCCATCTCTCCGGAACCAATCTCTCCGACGCGGATTCTTCGGCGCCAGGTCGTCTTCTCCTTCTTCTTCTTCCCCATTTTTCTCAGTTAACGGACATTTCTGTGGTTTCCGTCGATTCAATTGTTTTTCGTCTTTATCGTGGGAATTCTTTTCCACTGCGGTGTTATTTATTTGATTATTGGTTTCTCTGTCGTTTGTCTGCACATGACAAAATGGAGGAAAGGTGCAGAAGTTTCTTCTCCTTGAAATTCATATTTCTTGTCAGGGCCTGTTGTCTTTGTTCGAGCATGTTTTGGTGGATATATCTTTTGGGCCTTGATTGATTTTGTTTTTTCGTCTTTCCTTTTTGTTAAAATGGAAGCGCAAATCATTATATTGGTTATTTTGGTAAAGAAAACTGAATGTGACTCATCCAGTTCTCTTGCTTGTGAAAGAGTAGATCAATGTCCTCCCATATTGTTGGATATCCTCGTATCGGGGCCAAGAGAGAGCTTAAGTTCGCATTGGAGGCATTCTGGGATGGGAAGAGCAGTGCTGACGAATTGCAAAAGGTTGCAGCTGATCTGAGAGCGTCCATGTGGAAGCAGATGGCCGAGGCAGGAATCAAGTATATTCCTAGCAATACATTCTCTTACTATGACCAAGTGTTGGATACCACAGCAATGCTTGGGGCTGTTCCTCCTAGATATGGCTGGGAAGGTAACAAGATTGGATTCGATATCTACTTCTCCATGGCCCGGGGTAATGCCTCTGTCCCAGCTATGGAAATGACCAAGTGGTTTGATACCAATTAGTAAGTAACAGGTCTACTTTCTTCTCGTTGGCCCATGTTTAAGCTCCTTTTTTGTTTTTGTAATGACAAATATTATCTCTTACAGTCATTACATTGTGCCTGAGCTGGGTCCTGATGTCAAGTTTTCTTATGCATCTCACAAGGCTGTGAGGGAATTTAAGGAGGCAAAAGCAGTAAGTTGTTTAGAAACTTACAATTATTTTGCCTGGAACAGCTATTACTTTGGGCTGTCTACGAGTTTTAATTTGGACATGTAGACAATTGGTGGTGTTACTATGTTTTTTTTTTCATGGTTATATTCCTCTCTTTTTCTACATCATTGACCGCTTTGCCTTTGGTCTCGGTTCTTCAGCTTGGTGTAGACACAGTTCCTGTTCTCATTGGTCCTGTCACTTACTTGCTTCTATCAAAACCAGCAAAGGGTGTTGAAAAATCGTTCCCTCTTCTTTCTCTGATCAACAAGATTCTTCCCGTCTACCAGTAAGAATGATTTTTTGAGGTTGACTATTATGAAATCTATTTAAGCTTCGTTGAAATGCTCTCATGGTGCTTTGAGTGTTTAACATTATTGACCATTGCTTTGACAGAGAAGTTTTGGCTGAACTCAAATCGGCTGGTGCTAGATGGATTCAGTTTGATGAACCAGCACTTGTGATGGATCTGGATACCAACCAATTGCAGGCATTCTCTGATGCCTACTCTCAAATGGAGTCTTCTTTTGCTGGGTTGAATGTTCTTGTTGCTACATACTTTGCGGATGTTCCAGCTGAAGCATACAAGATTCTAACGTCGTTGAAGTGTGTAACTGGATTTGGATTTGATTTAGTTCGTGGAACAAAGACCCTTGATTTAATTAAGGAGAGCTTTCCTCCTGGAAGGCTACTTTTTGCTGGAGTTGTTGATGGAAGGAATATTTGGGCAAATGATCTTTCTGCTTCACTCAAAACACTACAGGCTCTTGAGGGCATTATTGGAGAGGGTATATTTAAACCATATTTACTGGGCTGTTCTTTCCTCTCTGTGTACTATGCTTCAGAATCACTGAGTTTTCTTCTCCTTGCAGAAAAAGTCGTGGTTTCTACTTCTTGCTCCCTACTTCATACAGCCGTGGACTTAGTGAACGAGACTAGACTTGATAGGGAACTTAAATCTTGGCTTGCATTTGCGGCACAGAAGGTTGTTGAAGTGAATGCTCTTGCCAAAGCATTGTCTGGATTTAAGGATGAGGTAGCTCTTCTTCATTATTGTATACAACTTTTTGTTTATAATACCTTGGGGAATGCTGTGTGCTTTGCGCTAGTCCTAGAAGGTTTTGTATTTATTTGTTTAATACTTTTTTAAAAAAGTTTTCAGCTTAAAAGTATTCTGTGGGAATTCTTCATTTGCTACACGAATTTTAACTGCTGTGCGAATACAGATACTCCAACTCAAATAAATCCATACTTCAGACATTTACTTGGCATTTATGGGTTTCCGGTTGGATTGAGTACTAGTATTAATGCATAATTAGAACATGCTTAAGCATAGTACTCTTTACTGTTTTTTTCAGGGATTGTTTTCTGCCAATTCCATGGCTCAAGCGTCAAGAAGATCATCTCCAAGGGTGACTAATGCTTCTGTACAAGGGGCTGTAAGTTATTCTTACGAAAATCATACTTCCTTGGCTTTTCTATGTACCCTGGACCTGTATCATTATATACTTTCTGCTCAGGCTGCTGCACTAAAGCGGTGTTCTCACCGCCGTGCCACAGGAGCAAGTGTTAGGCTACAGGCCCAGCGGAAGAAGCTAAACCTTCCTGCTCTTCCAACGACTACAATTGGATCTTTCCCTCAGACCCCAGATGTCAGAAGGATACGCAGGGACTACAAGGCCAAAAAGTAAGGTTTAACTAATTGGGTGATGTAGCTGACAAATTCTACCTCGTTTCATATTGCATATCATGTATAACTCGAGTCTCTACCACAATTTCAGGATTTCAGAAATTGAATATGTTCAGGCTCTCAAGGAGGAAATTCAAAAGGTTGTTAAGCTCCAGGAAGAGCTCAAAATTGATGTATTGGTGCATGGAGAACCTGAGGTGAATTTTGTTTAGAAACCAACTCAAATTCTTACAATTTTATTTTTTTTTGCTTACTAAAATGCCATGGGCTTGTAGAGAAATGATATGGTGGAGTATTTTGGTGAGCAACTGTCTGGCTTTGCGTTCACTTTGAATGGGTGGGTCCAATCATATGGGTCTCGATGTGTCAAGCCGCCTATCATCTATGGTGATATTGTCCGGCCAAAGGCAATGACTGTCTTCTGGTCATCCATGGCACAGAAAATGACAAAACGTCCTATGAAGGGAATGCTCACTGGCCCCGTCACAATTCTTAATTGGTCCTTTGTTAGAAATGACCAACCCAGGTGTGAAAAAAAACACAAACTAGTACTGTTTTCTCTTTATGAGATCGGATTTCACCTTGTTTGTTTCTAGGCATGAGACATGTTACCAAATTGCGTTGGCCATAAAAGACGAAGTTGAGGATCTTGAGAAGGCTGGTATCACTGTTATACAGATTGATGAAGCTGCTTTAAGAGAAGGATTGCCTCTTAGGAAGTCTGAACAAGATTTTTACCTTGATTGGGCTGTTCATGCATTCAGAATAACTAATTGTTGTGTGCAAGACACTACTCAGGTACATATAACCCTCAGTTGATTTCTCACACTAGAATAAGTAGAATATGATATGAATATGGTCAGTTTGAAAATTAAGTAATTTGGTTTATTTAGACGGAATACAAATGAACTGGAAAAGATGTACCTATATCGTTGAAATGAAAGCTTTCAAATGACTATATTCTGTTTATACATCATGCAGATACACACCCACATGTGTTACTCAAATTTCAATGACATAATCCACTCAATCATGGACATGGATGCTGATGTGATCACGATTGAAAACTCGCGATCAGACGAGAAACTTCTATCTGTCTTTCGCGAAGGAGTGAAGTATGATGCTGGGATTGGTCCCGGGGTATACGATATTCACTCTCCTCGTATCCCATCCACTGAAGAAATAGCTGACCGTATCAAAAAGATGCTTGAGGTTCTGGACAGCAGCGTCCTCTGGGTGAACCCTGACTGTGGCCTTAAGACACGGAAGTACGCTGAAGTTAAGCCTGCACTTAGCAATATGGTTGCCGCTGCAAAGCTCATTCGCTCTCAGCTAAATAGTTCCTAAAGTTTTGCAATCAAGTAAGTCTTTGTTCTACTATATTGTTTTCCATTTTATGAAATTTTTTCCCTCATATATATATTATCTTCATTTAGGTTATATTTTTTGTTTCATTCTCAGTGTGATAAGCTATAAATGTTGTTTCGTTAGGTTATTAATAAGTATGTGTGCTAGGATTACCTTCATTAGGATTAATTTTTTAGCAGTTTTCTTAAGACTGAAACTTATACATATTTGTGTAATATCTTGATGTTCTAGGACGAGGTTACAGGATTGAAATCATCTGAATACCAAATAATAACTTTATACGTAGTTTTATTCACACTCTTGCACGTCATTGGTACAAAAGACAAATTGATAGAAGCTGGACGCCATTGGAGGCAATTGGCACATGTTANTCATTGGTACAAAAGACAAATTGATAGAAGCTGGACGCCATTGGAGGCAATTGGCACATGTTATTTCCTTTTCTGCATGAGCATCTTATTCATTTCAAGACACAACTGTATGCATGATACCCGTCATTCTTCGGATTTCCCCTTCAGTGAAGACCATGCTGCATTTCTAGCATACAGTAAGATTAGAAGAACCAACATAATCACTGCAACCAAATTACACAGCGTCTGTCTTTTGTTCTTAGCTTCCTTCACCATGCTTCTTGTCGCCTCCCTGTATTTCCCCAACCATTTTGCTCCATCCATGTCTTTCTCCTCGTCCTTAGCACTCAAGGGTGCTTTAGCATCTTTTACTTCCCTTGCTTTATCCTCTGCATTAGGGTTCGGCTGATCAGTTTTGCCACCGTTTTTCCGCTCAACCTTTTGTCTTTCTGGTTTATTTTCCTCTACCATTGGTTTTGAATCATTGTCTTGTTTTGTATTGGGCTGATTGCGGGGTTTTTCCACTTGTGGCTTGGGCGGTGTTGGTGCCTTGGTTTGGGGTTTTTCCTCTTTGAGTTTGGGATGTCGGACATAGAGTTTGTTGTCCTTGAACATGGCAGATATTGAGTCAGCATCAATGTTGGAGGGAAGAGAGATTTCCCGTCGGAAACGAATCCATTTGTTGCCTCCGGTTGGTCGTTCTCCAGTTAGCCTGAGTTTCCTTGTTTGTGTTACAACAATCCTAAGTTGGTCTTTGTGGAATCCTAAGCATAGAACACAAAATTCANGTTTGTGTTACAACAATCCTAAGTTGGTCTTTGTGGAATCCTAAGCATAGAACACAAAATTCATATCAGATTGTTTTAGCCAAACCATGTTCTTTCTTTTCATATCTTTAAGCTCATGTGATAAGTATATCTGAGTACTTTTTTTTTTTGTGTGTTCATGGCTCATGTGATAAGTATATCCGCGTCCTTTTTTTTATGTTCATGGCTCATGTGATCAGAACGGCGCGTAAACGGATGAAGCATGACTTAAAAACGAGGAAACGAACCTGGAAGATCAACAACGAGGATATCAACGCCCGGTTCAGACGTCCATCTGGTTGTAGGCTCAAAGTCTTGATAAATCCGACCGGGTCCAACGTTAGCCATTTCACTTTGAAACTCTCTATTGATCTTTATGTTTTCCTCTGTTTTTTATTTTCGTTCGGTTTTAGGTTTTGTTCATGGGAAATCTGAGGAAGGATCTCTGTGTTATATAGAAGGAGAAGAGTAGACAAAAAGAATAACTTAATTGTTATAGTTTCAAAGGTAAGAAGGATTGTGGGTGTTTGTGATTTCTTCAGTCGCTAGAGAAACTTCTTTGGGGTTTTCCTCTCGGCTTGCTTTTGTGAGTTTTCTTTGTCTTGAAGATTTTGGTGATCCTTTGGTTTGAGTCTAATTTAAAGTATCCTTTTTTTTGTGGATAAAATACATATATACGGTTCAAGATACGGTCCGATTGTATGAAAATGTTGTTCGAAGCTTCAAAATACGATCCATGCTTCTCATAAATACGTATATACATACGTATGTATGATATAATGTTTATGAGGGTTTTCGATGTTCATGAATAATCTAATTGTTGTGATGGTCTTCTATATATTTATTGCTTTTGGCAATAAAGTACGATTAATTTAACCTTTTAGAGTCCTAGGTTAAAGTATTCTGATTACGTGGAATATTACAAAGTAAGTTATAGTAACTTTTGAATATTTTTTTTAAATTAATTATATGCTAAATACAAATTTTAAATAGTTTCTAATGGCGAAATATCATATATATCTTCATAGGGCTAAATCGCTTCAAAAATATCATTTTCTTAAATAATTATTAGATCGGAAAAAAAACCGAAGAAAAGACAAATTTGCCTTTAATGTTCGAACGTAAAAAAAACCACGTTCTGCAGTTTTTCCACGTGAAAAACTATCAAACCGTGTCAAAAGCAAGATAGCCGAACCGTTTTTCGACATGAAACCTGTTTCAAAGTTCAGAGCAAGAAAGAATAAGTGATGCCGAACTTGAGAGGGATCAATTTGAAGTTGGCAAGAAGAAAAATGGCTAGAATCAGCAGCAACAGTGAAGAAGAAAACACAGGTCAATCTTCAATGGTGTCAATAAGTGTAAATAGATCGATTTCTAGGGTCTTACAAGCTGTCGAGACACAAAATGGATTATTGATTTGAAATGGGTGAGAGTGCCAGTGAGTCGGTTGAGTCGCAAGGGTCGCAGGAGTTGCATGACCATCTTCGACTCAGTGAGTCGGTTGTCTCAGTGAGTGGGTTGGGTCGCAATGGCCATTTGAGTGTCGCAGACAGTCCAAGGGTCGTTTGAGTCGCATGGGTCGCTTATGTCATTGAGTCGATAGGGTCGTTTGCGTCTCAAGGGTCGTTTGATTCGCAATGGTCGTTTGAGTCGCAAGGGTCGTTTGAATCGCGTGGGTCGTTTGATATTATGCTCTGTGGGTCGTTTGAGCCTCAGTGAGTCGGTTAAGTGACGCACAATGCCTGAGGGTCATTTGAGTCGCATGGGTTGCACGAGTCGGTTGAGTCGCATGGGTCGCTTAAGTCGGTAGAAGTATAATGTATTCTTAATTGATCATTTTGCACGCCGAAGTTTGTGTATGAATTCAAGCACATGGACAAAATGCCAAAGATCACCACCAAGTGTTATTCTCACAAGACAATAACGACGCTGAGAGGAATCTTAGATGAATACGAGTTGCATTACTTCGAGAAGGAGTCACAATTTAGGCATTTATTCCATTTATAATGTGACTCCACATTGATGAAGGTTCAAATGTCTATCCTAATAAATAACTCCGTGATTACACGGGACAAGACGGAGTTGTGGTTCGTCTTAAACGACATTCTCATCCGGGTCTCTATAGTGGAGCACGCACTAATTTCCGGATTGAAATGCGGACCATATCCCAAAGGATGGGAGTCCATAAGGGGTGTCACATTCAGGTTGAAGAATTTCGACCGTGGAAAGGTGACCCCACACAAGTCAGTGAAAAGCCTGTGAAGACGAAGAATTCCGACGACCGGAAGGGGTTGGCAACTTTGATGTTGTTGGCGCAAGTTATGGCTCACAAGGCCATGATCTCATTGACATGGTTGATGACTTGGAATTTTGTG
>CM071870.1:36647336-36662779 GCA_036759665.1 Gynandropsis gynandra | reverse complement strand
GTAATGGGAGGTGATGTCTCAATGCCCAAGTCCGTGAGAAAATTTCTAATCCATACTAATTCATTGGTTAACTTCCTCATTGCTCGGTACTCGGCTTCTGCACTTGAACATGAAACCACCTTTTGCTTGTTGCTCTTCCAAGTAACTAGATTGCCTCCTATAAATGTGCAATAGCCCGTGGTTGACTTCCTATCCACTCGGTCCCCGACCCAATCCGCATCACAATATTCTACAATCTCCGTGTTTTTGTTGCATCCCATCCATACTCCTTGATCCTTTGTTCCACTTAAATAGCTTAGGATTCGTTCAACCATCTTCCAATGATAAGTTGTTGGATCTTGCATATATTGGCTCACTTGGTTCACCGCAAAACAATTTTCCGGCCTTGTTATGGTGAGATAGATCAATTTCCTAACTATTCTCCTATAGAGTTTAGGGTCTTCAAACGGCTCATCATCTATCTCCCCCTTACGCATCACTTTGTATCCATCTTCTAGTGGAGTTCTTGCTATTCTTCCTTCCATTGTACCTAGCTCATTCAACATATCAAGGGTGTACTTTCTTTGGGATAGAAATAGTCTTTCCTTAGAACGACATATTTCTATTCCTAGTAAGTACTTTAGTTCTCCTAAATCCTTAATATCAAACATAGTTTTAAGATATACCTTAGTGGCTTCCACGCCTTCTATGTCACTTCCCGTGATGATTATATCATCAACATAGACAAGCACCACCACGATTCCCTTTGAGCTGTGCAATGTGAATAGAGTATGATCGGCCTCGGATCTTCTAAAGCCACGTACATTTAGTGTTGTGCTAAGCTTGTGGTACCACGTCCTTGGGGATTGTTTAAGACCATAGATCGCCTTTCTAAGTCTTAAAACATTTCCCGGTTTCACTATGTGTTCTAGCCCCGGAGGTGGATACATGTAGACCTCATCTTCTAATTCCCCTTGTAGAAATGCATTTTTGACATCCATTTGCCAAAGATTCCACTCAAGGTTCACGGCAAGGGAGAGTATGATCCGAATAGTATAGAGCTTTGCAACGGGAGAAAATGTATCTACATAGTCTTCTCCATACACTTGTGTGAATCCTCTTGCCACGAGTCTTGCTTTGTGCCTTTCTATGGACCCATCACTATTGTATTTGATCGTGAACACCCATTTGCTTGAGACGGCCTTCTTTCCCTTAGGTAATTCCGACTCAAACCAAGTGCCATTTATCTCCATTGCTTTGTGCTCATTCCCCACGACATCTCTCCACACTTTATGCTCTTTGGCTTCTTCATATGTCTTCGGGATGTACTCCTCATCCAAGTTGGCCATGAAGACTTGATGTTCATGAGGGTACACGGCTAGAGAGCATGTCGCTTGAATTGGATGAGCTACCGCTTCACAATTGTAATACACTCTTTTTACCTTCCTTAGCCTTGCGCTTCTTCTCAATCCTTGTACCACTTCTTGTGTTTCAACCCTCGGCTCCTCTTGTACCTCGGCCTCATTTACATCTTGTACTTCTTGTACCTCGGCAATTCCTTGATCATGAGCTTGATGTTCTTCCTCTTGAAAGTTCATCTCATCCATGGCATTTATATCAGCCTCGGACTATCCATTTTCATTTCCCCCTTCATGATCAACGGTATTGCCTTCTTGTGATCTTTCTTCCTCAAGTCCGGCTCTTTCTTCCTCAAGTCCGACGCTTCTTGGTGTTAGATGGATGGTTGCGTTCCTTCTTGCTAGTTCAACGGTTCCTAACCCAAATGTCTCCAAAATTTTCTGGAGGTTGTTAGCTCGGTCCGAAGTTGAACTAGCCAAGTCCTTTATACTTTCCCAATTTTTCTCATCATAGAACCCTTTGTCTTCCATGAACTTGACATCTTTGGATACTAGAACTCGCCGTGTAGAGGGATCATAACACTTATACCCCTTTTGGGTAGTAGAATATCCAATGAACATAGCCTTTGTGCTTCTCGCCTCTAGTTTGTTTCTTTGTTCCCCGGGTACTAATACAAAACATACACAACCAAAAACTCGTAAGTGGTTAATAAGAGGTTTAGTTTTGTTTAATACCTCAAATGGGGAGAGATCTTGTAGGACTTTTGTAGGGGTTCGGTTTATAAGATAGCATGCGGTTAAAACCGCATCTCCCCAAAACCTTTTTGGTACACTTGTATGGAACATCATAGACCTTGCCACCTCCATTAGATGTCTATTTTTCCTCTCGGCTACACCATTTTGTTGGGGAGTATATGGACAGCTTGTTTGGTGGATTATGCCATGCTTAGATAGATGTAATTTGAAGGTTGTGCTCATATATTCTCCACCATTATCCGATCTAAAAATTTTAATCTTGGCATTAAAATGGTTAGTAACATAGTTTTGAAAATTTATAAATGCTTCTAGCACCCTATCCTTAGATTGTAACAAAGTAATCCATGTATACTTTGATTTTTCATCTATAAAAGTGACAAAATATTTATGGTTTTCTCTAGATAGGCATGGGGCTGTCCACACATCCGAATGCACAAGATCAAAACAATTTTCATAGTTTGTGAGAGATTTAGAAAAAACAGTTCGACAATGTTTTCCTAGAATACAAGCCTCACATTCATCCGATTTAAAAGAAACATTAGGCAACATTAAGCTTAAGGCACGAACATGTGGATGTCCTAATCTAGCATGCCAAATAACATCATCATAAGAGACTGAAAAAGTTTTGAAAATATTAGAAGCATTAGAAACATCCGAAATTTTAAAAACATCCGAAAAAGACTTGGTGTCTTCAAGCATGTATAAATCATCCTTGGTGACTCCTTTGCCAAATATTTTCCTTGTCTTAATATCCTGAAAAGAAACCTCATTAGGACTAAAAATCACATTACAATTTAAATCATTTGTGGTTCTTTTAACCGATAACAAATTTGATGTAAACTTAGGCAAGTATAATGCTTTTGTATCTTTTTCAAATAAATTAAGAATTCCTTCACCTTCTATTGGAACCTTGTAACCATTTGCTACTATGACACTACCTAAGGCCGGTTTAATATTTCTTAAGAGATTAGCATCACTAATCATATGATGAGAAGCTCCGGAATCAATTAATAACGGTTTAGTATTTTTAGATGCAAGAAAACCTTTACCCTCTTTATTACCGGAATTCTCCTTCAAGGCTTTGATGAGTGCTTCAATGTCGGACTTCTTGACCATCTCAGCTTGAGCATTCATCATGTAGGCGGCCATAGTCTTGAATTCATCCCCATGATTTTGAGAAGAAGATGCACCGGTCGGCTCTCCTTGTGTTTTGTTGGAAAAGTGAGCTCTTTGGTTCTTGAAATTATTGTTCCTTGGTGGCTTGAGGTGGGGATGAAGGATCCAACATTCCTCTTTAGTGTGTCCTTCCTTTTTGCAATACACACATTTTTTGAATCCTTGTTTGCCGCCAAAGCCGCCAAAGCCTCCTTGTTGAAAATGTCCCTTGTTTGCTAGTTGAATCATCTCGCCTTTGCCTCCAAATAAACCAAGTGACCCTTCTTCTTTTTGAATTTGAGCACACACATCCTCTAGGCTTGGTAGAGTGTCGGACCTAAGGATGTGCTTGATAACATCATTATAGGCGGGACTTAGGGTGAAGAGGAGACTAAAGACTTTATCTTGTTCTTTCCTCTCATTGAGAACTTTTGGATCAATGGAGCTCGGCCTTAAGATGTCTAGCTCCGCCCATAAGGACCTAAACCTCCCAAAATGTTTGTTGAAGGTCATCCCTTCTTGTGTGAGATTGTTGATTTCTCTTTTCACTTCATAAATCCGGCTTATATTGGAGATGTTGCCGAAAACCTTCTTGAGGATGTCCCATAATTCCTTTGCACTTTCACAATAGGAATAGGCTTCAAGGATTGATGGCTCAAGGGAGTTTTGAAGGAAAGATAGGACAGCTTGATCTTCTTGTGTCCATTTTTCCAAGTCCATGGTGATAATTTCTTTTCCATCTTCACCGTAAGATGTTACCTTTGGAGCTTCATTTTCTTCAATATGCTTCCAAATTCCTTTGTCTCCTAGGGCTGATTTGATTAATCTTGACCATAATAGGTAGTTTGGACCTTTGAGGATTATGGGAACAGCCATTTTTGTGCCTTCCATATCCATTTTGCTTGTAAAGAGATTTTAGTGATTTTGGGACTGTTTTGAATTTAAAAAAAAACGGACAGAATATGAAGAGAGATCGAGAGTTTGAGCTTAGAAACACAAGAGAATGATGAGAGAATAAATTAAAACCGCTCTGATACCATGTTAGAATTTGAGTGTTTAAGAAGAGAACAAGATGTTTGTAGAACTAAGAGAATAGAAAGAAGAATTAGGAATAAACATTAATTCATTCCACGAGTTTAAGCATTACATAAGTGGTTCTATATATAGAGACCATGAGCTGAATTTAAACTACAATTAGAAGTAAACAAGTACAATATAATTAATGAATTTGTCATCATCTTTCACAGCTAAAGAAGAGAAAGGGACAACTCCATGTTACTTGGTTTCTTGAGTTACACATGTGAATCTAATTACTCAAAAATAGCAACATCCCTTTCCTTCCTTCCAACGGCCACCTTTGACTACCAAATATAGTTGTGTGTGTTTTATTTAATCCTTAGGAGATTATTAAGAACTAATCTATCTATATATGATTAATCTCATATATGTAGAACTAATTCTTAACAAGCATAAACAAAAGATGGATACAAAAGCAGAAACAAAAGATAGAGAGATATCGAAGAACGAAGAGCGACGCGCGGCGAACGGAGAGCATGCGCGGTGAACGGAGATCTGTGAGCGGAAACCGACAAGCCGAACTGTGAGCGGAAACCGACAAGCGGAGAGCGGCGAACGCAAGTAGAGAGCGACAAACGGCAAGCAAAAAACGGCGAACGGAAAGCGGAGAGCGGCGAACGCCAAGCGAAGAGCGGAGAGCGGAGAACGGTAAGCGGAGAGCGGCGAACGCAAGCAGAGAGCGGCGAATTGCAAGCGGAGAGCGGCGAACGGCAAGCGGAGAGCGGCGAACGCAAGCAGAGAGAGGCGAACGGCAAGGGGAGGGGACGCTGAGAGGCGTGAGACGGAGAGAGAGGAAACTGGGATAGCAGAGAGAGAGGAAAGGGGCGTGAGACAGAGAGAGGAAAGGAAACTGGGATGGGATAAGAGAGAGAGAGAGGAAATGGGTGTGAGACAGAGAGAGAGAGGGATAGGATAGATAGTAGAGAAAGGAAAGGGGTATTAGAGATAGGTAAAGGTTAACCTAATGGCATTTAGGTAATTTATTAAAATATTAGGGGTAATTTTGTAATTTATTAAAATATTAGGGGTATTTTTATAATTTTCTCGGGTACCCACGGTTACCTATTTGTGAAAATAAAATACCCGTCCCGAACCCGAATCCGCGGGTAATAGAAAAATATTACTCGAGCCCGAACCCGCACCCGCAGATACGAGTAATTTTTTGCGGGTTCGGGACGGGTTTCGGTCGGGACGGGTTGTGCGGGTTTTTTTTTCCACCCCTACATATTAACAGTCTTACGTTCAAGTAAACAAATGCTTAAAATCATTATGCACCTTACAATATAACATAAATTTAAAATTATAATGTAATAAATGCAATGTCATCTAAATTTTTGGATTAATTGAATCTTCAAAATTAATACTAGGAAATGTTGCAAAATAAAATTAAACAATATTTAAGATAGAGCAAATGGAGTTGTCTCTATTTACAGGTTTACAAGATAGAGAGATAATGTAGTCATAATTCATAGAATTAAAGAGTAATAAAGTGGGAGAGTAAATAGAGAATATGAAGGGTTGAAGAAACTCAAAAGACATTCACATAATTATTATTATTATTATTTTATAATACTCCCCCTTGAATGTCTATTGAGTAAAAATAATATATCTCGTTAAAACCTTTTACTAGGTAAAAATCGTAGAAAAAAATCCTAGCAAAGGAAAAAAAGTACATATTTTTAATGATATGCAATAGATATATTATCTCGTTAAAAACCTTTACTAAGAAATCTAATAGGAAAAACTTAGTAAAGGAAAAAAAGAGTGCAATGCATATATTTTCTCCCCCTGATAAGATCATCAATTTATATTTTTCAAACGATATATTCCGATTAAGTAAACCATTTTTTCAAATAATCTCATAGGTAATATCTTAGTGAATAAATCTGCTAGATTCTCACTAGATTTTATTTATTGAACTTATATTTCACCATTTTGTTGAAGATAAAGAGTAAAGAAAAATTTAGGTGAAATATGTTTTGTCTTGTCACCTTTAATATAACCATCTTTTAATTGAGTTATGCATGCAATATTATCCTCAAATAATAGTACGTGGATATTTTTATCAATTGAAAGACCACATGACTCCCTAATATATTGAGATATTGATCTCAATCAAACACATTCACAACTTGCCTCATGAATTGCTAATATCTCTGCATGATTTGATGAAGTGGGTACCAATGTTTATTTTATAAAACTCCATGAGATTGTGGTTCCCCCACAAGTAAATACATACCAAATTGAGATCGAGATTTATGAGGATCTAAAAAACAACATCTGTGTAACCAATCAAATTTGGTTTTGATGAGTTACAATAATATAAGCCATATATGTGGTCCCTCGAAGATATCTAAAGATATGTTTTACACCATTCTAGTGTCTTCGAGTTGGTGAGGAACTATATCTTGCCAATAAATTTACTACAAAAGATATATCATGACGTGTTATTAGAAAGATAAATCAATGCTCTAATAGCACTAAGATATGGTACTTTAGGACCAAGTAATTCTTTATTTTCCTCACGAGGTCTAAAGACATCTTTATTAAAGTCTAATGACCTTACTACCATCGGAGCACTTAAAGAATGTAATTTATCCGTGTAAAATTTTTGAAGTATTTTGAACATTGATTTTGAACCTTTTATGAATACATATGGGAATATATGATCATTTTTATACCATTCTTCTATCAAATATTCATTTAAGCGGTTGTACAACATTCGTACGGATTGTTTCAATCCATGTAAAGCTTTGTTGAGTTTAACAGAGTATATCTCGCGAGAATTATTATCATGTGTTTCATGCATCTTAAATCCTTCACGGATTTTTATATATATCATGGTCTAATGAAAAATATAGATAAGTTGTTACCACATCCACGAGGCGTATTTCAAGTCTTTTATTATTTGCCAGACAAATTAAATTTCGAAATGTTATTGATTCCACCACGGGATAATATGTTGAATCATAATCAACAACCGAGAATTTGGGTAAAACCTTGAGCGACAAGTCTTGCTTTGTATCGAACAATTTCATTTTATTCATTTCTCTTTTGTTCAAAGACTCATTATTACCCACAGGTTTAATTCCTTTCGGTGTTTGGACTACTGGTCTAAAAACTCCTCGTTTTTCAAATAATTCTAATTCATACTTTATTGCCTCTTTCTATTTTGGCCAATCAGCTCTACTTCTACACTCTTCAAAATAGGTAGATTCATGATCATCATTTTCTTTTGTTATATCGCGCGTTATGTTATAAACAAAAATATCACCGACGATTGTATTGTTTCGATTCCAAAATTTCCCCGTATTGATATAATTAATCGAGATCTCTTCATTCTCATTAGGTACTTGTTTCTCTTTATCATTAATTATATCTACGGTCACTTTAAGAGATACATCCTTGTTTTGACCATCATAACAATTTGCTCCTTTTCTTTTTTGAGAATGTTTATCTTTGGAACCAAGTGGTCTATCACGTTTCAAGCGTGTCTTAGTCTCACTAGTAATTTTTGCTTTTCCTTCTGGGATTTCAATTCTTATCGGAGCATTTACAACTGGAATATGAGATTTTGTAACTCTATCATGGTTAGCAAATGCATCTGGTAATTGATTTGCTATACCTTCTAAATGTATTATCTTTTGAACTTCTAGTTCACTTTCTTTTGTTCGAGGATCTAAACCTTTTAATGATAATACATTTCATGATATTTCCTTTTCCAACTGTTTGTTTTCTCCCCCTAATGTTGGGAATAATAATTCATCAGAATGACAATCTGCAAATCTTGCAGTAAATATGTCTCCTGTCGTTGGTTCAATATATTTAATTATCAAAGGAGATTCATACCCAACATAGATTCCCATCCTCCTTTGAGGTCCCATTTTTTTTGTTGTGGTGGATTAATTGGGACATATACTACGCATCCAAAAATATGCAAATGGGAAATATTTGGCTTATATCCATGAACCAATTGTAAGGGGGAATGTTCATTACAACTAGTTGGTCGGATGCGTATTAGTTGTGCTGCATGCAAAACTGCATGTCTCCATGCCCAAACGGGAAGATTGGATTTCATAAGCAATGGTCTTGCAATCCATTGGATTCGTTTTATAAAAGATTCTACAAGACCGTTCTGAGTATGAACATATGGTACAAGATGTTCTACCTTTATCCCAATGGACATATAATAAGTCACAAAAGATTGTGATATGAATTCACAAGCATTATCCAAGCGAATTGTTTTCATTGGATAATCAGGGAAATGCGTTCGTAATCGTATTATTTGTGCAAGCAATCTCGCAAAAGCTAAATTACGGGATGCTAATAAGCACACATGTGACCATCTAGTTGATGCATCGATTATTACCATGAAATATCTAAATGACCATGTATTCGTTCAAGAAATAATAATGATTCATTCTTTATTTTAGCTGCTGAGGGTCTTATTATTAGTTTCCCTTTTGAATATGCAACACAAGAAAATTCATGAGTTTGAAAAATCTTCTGGTTTTTCAATGAATGACCACATGAATTCTCAATAATTTTCCGCATTATTGTTGAATTGAGATGGCCTAACCGGTCATGCCAAACTTTGAAATTATTTGTAAACTTCGAATTTATTGTATTATATGCTTCAATAATCTCAATAGATGTGTAATATAAACCAGATGAGAAAGCTGGTAATTTTTCTAACACACACCTCTTACTTATCATAGTTGAGGTAATACAAAGGTATTCAATGCCTATTTCATTCATAGTTTCAATGTGATATCCATTCATACGAATATCCTTGAAACTTCAAAAATTTCTTGAAGATTTTAGTGAATATAAGTCATTTTCAATGATAAACTTTGTGCCTTTTGGCATCATAAAAATTACTCTTCCGGAGCCTTCAACAATTTTTGCACATCCAAATATGGTATTGACATGTACTTGATCATTTCTTAAATTTGAAAAATATTTCTTTTCTTTAAGAATGGTGTGTGTAGTAGCACTATCCGCGAGACATAAATCCTTATCTTAGATCTTTATTTGATTCATATTCATAATCTATATAAATGAAAAATAAACACGAATAAATAGACATTAGATTAAAGAAATATATATTGTTGCATATATTTATTAAAATAAAAAGGACTAAAAGTTCAACATAACTTATAAAAACATAAAAAACACAAAGTTATAATATTGAAATAGAAAATGATAAACTTCTTGATCACTTCTGATCATTTTCATCTTCAATCAACAACATCAAGGGACATCAGATCATTTATGCCTTCCATAAACTTGTTGGAGTCATTGACAACGAAATTATCTTCAACATCATTTCCTCCATTCTTTAATGAATCTTTGAAGATGTTTACAAAATGCTTAGGAGTACGACAAGTACGCGTCCAATGTCCATGCATCCCACATCGATGGCAAATACTTGCTTTCTTATTCTTGCCTCAATCAATATTCTCTCGAAATTATTTTTTAGCATTGTAATTGATTGGTCCAGTATGGGAATAACCTTTACCTTTTCCTCGTCCATGTCCACGTCCACAACCGCGACCACGACCACGGCCCCGACCACGATAATTGTTAAATGCCATGACATTCCTTCGAGGAATGAATTGGAACCAGTGAGACGAGATTCATGTTTTTTCATCAATAATTCGTTGTTTTTGCTCAGCAACAAGGATACAAGAGATTAGATCCTCATATTTTGTAAACTTCTTTTTTTCACGGTATTGTTGTTGCAAGAGGACATTAGATGCATGAAACGTTGATGAAGTTTTTCCATCATATTAGAATCAGTGATGGTTTCACCATATAGTTTCATTTGTGAACTTATTCGAAATATTGTCGAGTTATACTCGCTCACAGTTTTGAAATCTTTGTAACATAGATGCATCCAATTATAACAAGCTTTTGGAAGGATCACAGTTTTTTGATGATCATACCTCTCTTTCAACGATTTCCAAAGATCTGCAGGATCTTTGAGCGTGAGGCATTCGATTTTCAATCCGTCATGAAGATGATGACTTAAGCTCATGGCTTTTGCCTTATCTTGATTCGATGATTAATTCAAAATACCAATGGTATCTTTGAGACCTTTTACATCCAAATGGATCTCCGCATCCAACACTCATGACAAATAATTTATGTCGGTAATTTTAAGAGTCTCAAACTCGAGTTTGACAAGGTTTGACATGATGAACTATATGAATAAAATAAAAAATATGAATAAAACAATGTGAAATAACATATCAAACTATACCTTTTCTGATACACAAGATCCATATAAATGGCGACTATAGAGCATACTTAGTTATAGTGATCTTACTATTAGAGAATAAATATAATAACAAAAGAAAATTATAATTGTAATGATTAAAGATAAAAAAACCCTCAAAGATTGAAGAGAAATAACGTATTGCAAAATAAAATTGAACAATATTTAAGATGAGAGAGCAAGAGGTAGAGAAAGATAATTTTTATTCAAGAAGATTTCTCAAGTGTACATCACAAATGGAGTTGCCTCTATTTATAGGCTTACAAGTTAAATGAAGAGACAAACAAAATAGATGAAGATATAAGGTAGCCATAATTCATAGAATTGAAGAGTAATAAAGTGGTATAGTAAATAGAGAATATGAATAGTTGGAGAAACTCAAAAGATATTCACGTAATTATTATTATTTTATAATAGGAAACAAATTATAAAAAGCAAACGAAGTTATTCTCAATAGATATAACTATATGTATAGAATACATATATTAGTTCTTTTTCGTATAAAATATTCTCTTACTCCTAAAATATTATTATTATTATTATTATTATTATTATTATTATTATTATTATTAGAACTAGATTATACCCACGCTACGCACAACAATATTTATATTTTAAGAAATATTTGATATAATAACAATTGAAAAAAGTAATTTCTATTATAACATAAAATTATAGAATAAATTCAAGCAAACCATGGAGATAAAAATTATATCTATTTGAAAAAAAAGTTTGACAAATTTGATTGAAGAAATTATATATAACAATTATATTTCATATAATGAAATATAATTACTATAGATAAATTTCTAGACATATATTGCAATGACTTTCAAATGTAATCTCAAAATACATTTATGATCATGATCATTTTTTACAATCTTTTGCATCTTTTTGAAAAAACTTTAACTGATTTCATTTTATTTATTTTTAGAATATTCAATGTAATATATTAAAAAAATTATATTTTAAGGTAAATTCTTAAATTTAAATTTTTAAACTAATTTTTTAGATAATTTTTAGTTTCTAACTACAATGTGAATTGCTACTTAAAATAAAAAAATATATATTTTATAATTTTTGCAAATAAATAAAAATAACATAAAAAAAGTATATAAAAAATTATATTTGTATATGATGAAGATATTGATAGTTTAAAATTTATCAATATATATTAATATTTAATTTATAAAAAAGTATTATTAATATATTTATATAATTTCAAAATTTTATCGTTTTTTTCAAAATTTTTGTTTAATTTTTATTTATTTAAGTGTATTTACTTTGTTAGAAATTAATTAATTTTATATATTTAAATTAAATTGAAATTTATTCTAAAAATTATTTTTATTTTCAATTTTTAATCGAATTTCTTAATAATTTAAATTGTTTGTGAAAAATCATAAAAAAAATTGATTAGCAAATTTCAATTTCTAAATCAATTTTTATTTTTATTTAAATTAAATTAATTTATTTTATTATTTTTTATTTTTCTAAATTGTGTTTATAAAATTATAATTAAATGTAAAAATTTTAATAACAATAATTGTTTCTCTACCAACGTTTAAAATAAAATCATAAAAAAATTCGAATTTTTGATTTTATTTTTTAATTTGATGTAATAATAATTAAAATACCTAATTTACTACATTAAACCTATTAACTATCTAACCCTTATCTCTTTCTCCGTCTCTCCGTTTTTCTCTGCCATTGATCTCTCAATCCATTTCTCCATCTCTCCATCTCGCTCTTCTTGGCGTGGTGGAGACCACCGGCCAAGTTGACGGCGATGTCGGCGTCGTGGCGGTTGAGCTTTACGGCGGTGCCGAGAGAGCCACCGACGGAAGGGCGGCAGAAGTCAAAGAGGCCTTCAAAGACGGGACAGTCCTCGCCGACGTTTAAGCGCTTGAGACTGCGGGAGAGGGAGAGATTGGTCAAGGATACCAGCGAGACAGGGGAGAGGAAGTTGACGTACTCAGAAGAATGGAAGCGGCCGATATCGGAGGCATCAGCGAGGGCAGCACGGGAGATCTCTATTTGGCGGTGGAGGTGGTAATTGACGATAAGGTTGTGAGCCATACGGATCCGATGGGGCTTCATGGGATGGCCTTGACCGTAGTAGTAGTCGCTGATCGTCGGGTTATTTAAAATCGATCATATGGTTGGCGATAGGAGTAACAGAGCGTCCACGTGTTGGGTTTTTGAAGGCAGGAAAAAAATATCGGAGGTTTAGTATTCAATGCGTGTCTTCAAAAAAAGTAAACATTTATCCAACGCTTGTTGGTTTTACACGTAAGCCTTTTTTATGAATTGGCGGTCCAAATTTTAACACGTTTTACATTTTACTATTCCCCACGCATTGTATTTTATAAGATATATATAAGATTAAATATTTAATTAATTAATGAGATGACATGTCACTTTAAACGATAAAATGTCAGTACAAGTTTATAGATTAATTTAAAATAATAATTTTTTCATATAATTATTATATAAATACAAAATAATAATTAGTATATTTAGGGATGGATACGGGATATATCCAGATTTTTTAGTATATCTGAATCCGAATTCGAACGGTTAGAAATTTTTATAATCGAACTCAAACTCAGTGTATCTAAGGCTCTAGGACCCGATCAATGAGTCGAGTACCATGAATATCCGAACCCGGTTTCAAACTCTTCCCTCTTATGTCCAGTCGTGTATGTACCTCTTCTTCACAAAAGTCTCTACTACAGAAGTCTCCGCTCTAGAGTACAAGCACAAGGACTATCATTTATCATCTTCCACAGTTCAAACGAGGGGATAAACAAAACTTCAGATACACAACTAAGCATGAAATCATCATTCATTGTTTAGGAAAACACATAACATCAGTCCAATTTCATGTGCCTTACAAACTAGGGGTGGGCACCCACGGGTATCCGCCAGATTCGTAGGACCTGTACTCGAACCCGTCTTGCACAGGTAATTTATTTTATTACCCGTACTCGTACCCGTATGACACGGATACCCAACTTTTGGGTACCCGCAAAACCCACCATAAATTTCGAAATCCGCGGGTACCCGTCCCGTAATTTTAAAAAATAACATAAAAACAAAAAAAATCTCAAAATCTCACATTCAATATACAGTATACAAAAGAAACTACATACAAATCACAAAATAAAGATCTAGCATCCTAAGCAGAAACAAAAGAACGATCCCGAAGCATAAACAAAATATCCATCTAACATCCTAAACAGTGAGAGAGATATTGAAGAAACCTAAGCAGGACCTAGTCTCATTTCCTACGCTCGTAGAGATCGATCAACCAAGGAGGCGCTGAGGCGGCGAGCGACAAACGGTAAGCGCAAGCCGAGAGCGGTGAGCGGCAAACGAAGAGAGAAGCAGAGAGCGGCGAATGATAAGACGAGAGCAGCAAATGGCAAGTGGAGAGCGACGAACTAGAAGTGGAGATAGAGGTACGCATTGCGACGACGTGTGAGAGAGGTAGAACGCAGGAGAGGTAGCTAGATATGTAAGCGGAGAGGTGACCGAGTTTGAGATGGAGAGAGAGAGGTTGGCGGCTTGTAGAGAAAGAGAAAAGGGATAGATAGAGATAGGTAAAGAGGGAGGATTGGTTAACCTAGTGGTATTTAGGTAATTTATGAAAATATTAGGGGTATTTTTGTAATTTTTTCGGATACCCGCGGGTATCCATTTGTGAAAATAAAATACTCGTCCCGAATCCGAACCCACGGGTAATAAAAAATATTACCCTAACCGAACCAGCACCTGCGGCTACGAGTAATTTTTTTGCGGGTTCGGGACGGGTTATGCGGGTTTTTTGCCCACCCTTATTACTAAAGATGCATAGCGAATCTCTGCCACAAATACATTTTTATGTCTGCCATCAAATATCTACCGAAATGATATGGAAGAACATATGACACATCGAGAATCACATCCAAGCTACAACATAACAGTACTAGAAAATTCAATATTGCAAACGGATTTTGGGGACTGCGAGTTTCGTCCCTAAATTTGGGGAAAGATTATACATGGATTCAGGACGGATTTCAATATCCGTCCCTGATCCGTCCGGAATTTTGCGTACGGATAAACCGTCCCTAATTGGTCTGTAAATACGTATGGATTAGAAACAGATTAGTAGGGCGTCCCGGATTAGGGACGGTAGAGCATGGGTGTCCGCAAATTGCGGACGGCGGCATCTTCCGTCCGCAATTTTATGGACGATGCGGTGGCTGTCCCTAGTCAGGAACTATCAAAAACCCATTAGGGACGGATTCGGGACGACTCTTCGGCAATTATTTTCTTAGTCTGTAATCCATCCGTAATTCGTCTATAAATAATCTATTTAACCCCTCAACCATTGATATGTTTTTCATAAGCAACTTTCATATCTTTCACCACATATCTTCTTAGTGTTTGCGATTATAATGGCATCTTCATCAAGATCAAATATTTTCATTGCTAGACAATGGATGTACATAAGAATTGATCCAGAAACTCAAGGTGTATCGAAGGAGTTTATAGAAGGTGTCACACAGTTTATGACAATGGCGATAAATCAACAAGTTTACAAAGAACTGGGTACGGGTTTGTCCATGCGTTAAATGCAAGAATGAAAAATTTATTAATGATAGAACTGTTGGGAAACATCTTTATTTAAGAGATTTTACTCCAAATTATTTCATGTGGTTATGTCATGGAGAAAATTTTGCACCACAACATAGTGATGTTGTGGAAAAATTTAGTGGGGGCATTGTACATCATGAAGTGTTTGAGACTTCTCAAGATGTAGAAATGAACCCTTATGTGGAAATGGTGCAAAA
>CM071870.1:36583273-36597409 GCA_036759665.1 Gynandropsis gynandra | reverse complement strand
CTTAATTTACTTGTGTTTGCGAACGGCCGCGTAGATGCATGTGTTAGAGATTAGGAGAAGGACCGAAAGGAGAATTCTAGACTTGGAAGATCAGGTTTAGAACAATCGAGGTTAGGCCACGAAAGTAGGGTAGCAACGGTTGAGGGTGAAACGGGCGAATCACAGAGCTTATGGGTTTAGTTCAAGGTGTCAGCCACGAAAGTAGGGGGCAGCTTGTCTAGATCACGTGTCTATGTCTTGAAAGAGGGTAGATATAATGTTAGGATCGTCCGTGTTAGATAGCTTTAACTGTGATTGCATGATAGATAGATTGATTGTAGTCTTGTGGTGAAGCTAGGTTCCTAGGACGTTTGTCTTATCGTTAGAACCCAAATAGTTTATTTACTTTGAGTATTTCATTATTCATTCATATCCTTTCGTTAGCAAGTTTGATTCCTAGTTCGAGTTTAGATAGTGTTGCGTAGTTTTATGGGATCGACACCTAAAATCCTACACACGTGCCGTGTACTTGCGGATAGTTTAGGTTATTTATTTAACTCTGATAACGCATCAACCATCTTTGGCCGAACCTTCTTCTCCATCGCCCACGTGTGACGATCCTTCACCACAGTTCGATGATCCCATGTAATCAACTGATGATCCACCAGCTATGCTCTTGGCGGTTCAACCAGCAGAGTGCCCTGTTTCTTCGAGGGCGTCTATTGTGCATCCCATGATCACAAGGGCCAAAAATAACATCACAAAACCAGTTCAAAGGATGTCTTACAATACTACATGTGTTTTGCATGAGCAAGAACCAACCACAGTCACCAATGCTCTAAAGCATCCTCAATGGCGTCGAGCAATGAGTGATGAATTTGATGCCCTTGTCCAAAATCACACGTGGGACCTTGTTGCTTCGGAAGAGGCTCAAAACATTGTTCGGTGTAAATGGGTCTTTCGCATCTAACGAAAACCCGATGGCACTATCGATCGCTTCAAGGCTTGTCTGGTTGCCAAAGGCTTTCATCAACGTTCGGGTGTCGATTTCTCGAGACATTCAGCCAGTTGTCAGAGCCACCACCATTCGGATTGTTCTAAGCAGGGCGGTGTCTTGTGACTGGCCTCTTGAATAACTGGACGTCAATAATGCCTTCCTCTAGGGAGATTTGCATGAAGAAGTCTTCATGGCTCAACCACCTGGCTTTTTTTATCGTGACAATCCCACTCTTGTTTGCATATCTACGGTCTCAAGCAAACTCCCCGAGCATGGTACTCACAACATGGACAATACCTTGTGTCACAAGGCTTTGTCAACTCCTTATCAGATGAGTCTATCTTTATCCTTCACTCGGATGATATACGATTGTTTGTGCTCATATATGTTGATGATCTTATTGTCACGAGGAGTTCCACTAGCCATGTTCGTGATTTCATCAGCTCCTTGGCCGCAAGGTTTTGCTCAAAGATCTCGGCAATCTCAACTTCTTTCTTGGCATTGAAGCAACTCGAACCACCAAGGGACTCTTGTTAACTCAACAGAAGTACATCAATGATCTCTTAGATTGAACATATATGGTTGCCTCAAAGCCCTTCTCTACTCCTATGGCATCCACAATGCGTCTTACCCTGACTGCCGGTGAACCCCTTTCTGATTCGTCTGAGTATCGCATGATAGTCAGCAGTCTTCAATATTTATCTCTCACTCGACCTGAAATCAGCTTTGTAGTCAACGAACTCTCCCATTTTATGCATGCTCCAACATCCGATCATTGGCAAGCCGCCAAGAGGATTGTTCGTTATCTAGTTGGGACACGGAGCAATGGGATCTATTTCTCCACTGACAATACGATATCTTTACATGCATTCAGTGATGCTGATTGGGGAGGTGATCGTGATGACCTCTCATCCATAGATGTATATATTGTTTACCTTGGACGTCACCCTATTTCTTGGTGGTCCAAGAAAAAAAAGGGACTCCCTGTTTGTTTTAGGTTCTTTGGGTTTCTAATCTACTTTATGAACTCGGAATCATCTCTTCCGCTGCACCAGTCATTTATTGTGACAATATTGGAGCAACTTACTTGTATGCCAACCCAATTTTTCACTCGAGGATGAAGCATATTGCTCTAGATTATCACTTCATTCGGACTCAAGTGCGAAGTGGCCTCTTACGAATATCTCATGTGGCTTCGGCTGATCGCATGCATTGATGCTGATTCGGGAGGTGATCGTGATGACCTCTCATCCATAGATGTATATATTGTTTACCTTGGACGTCACCCTATTTCTTGGTGGTCCAAGAAAAAAAAGGGACTCCCTGTTTGTTTTAGGTTCTTTGGGTTTCTAATCTACTTTATGAACTCGGAATCATCTCTTCCGCTGCACCAGTCATTTATTGTGACAATATTGGAGCAACTTACTTGTATGCCAACCCAATTTTTCACTCGAGGATGAAGCATATTGCTCTAGATTATCACTTCATTCGGACTCAAGTGCGAAGTGGCCTCTTACGAATATCTCATGTGGCTTCGGCTGATCAGCTCGCGGATCTTCTTACCGAGTCTCTTCCGAAGGCAACCTTTAGTTCGTTGTGTATCAAGATTGGACTTATCACGGATGATCCATCTTGAGGGGCATAAAAAGGGTATATGTACAAATATGTAATTTAACATACAAATACGATTTGCTATATCAAAGTGTATATATATACTGTACGTGAGCTAAGTCATAATAAGACAACTAATCTCTTTTACAAACACTCTATATAGACCATGTCCTTTTTTAATGATCTTGGAGGAGGAACAAATATTAATAGCTTCTTATTTTTCCAAGATATAGGAGAGTCACAAAGGTTAATATATCTTAAAATAAAGAATCTTACAAGCTATAGAATTATATATTCTCTTAAATATTTGTATTTGTTGTAATAAGAGTAATTAGATACTTTCAATGGAAGAATTTCCTATATCAAGTATGAAGTATTAAAGATACAATACTATATTGTAAATATTAAATTTCCTTATTTGTTAGTTTCATTTTCTATTTGTAAACGTTGTGTATATTACTTAAAGGAATGGAAATAACTACCAATTGTTAGACAGCTTCATCGTGGTATTTTTTAACTTAAAAATTTATATAAATTCACTACAAAATAAACAGGTGATTTCCAACCGATATGCCCGTTGAAAATCACCAAAAATCCGTTGCAAGGACCGATTCCCAACGGACGACAATGGATTTCCGCCCATTGAGAATCGTTCATTACAAATCAAGAACCGTTGTGATTCCCAACAGAGTTACAATAGATACATCTTGTTGCGAATTTGCAACAGACGAACAACGTATTAATCCATTGGCAAATTGTAACGGATGCCTATTACAATGACTGCGATGGATGCCCGTTACAAACCTGCAATGGATACCCGTTACAAAATTGTAACGGATGCCCGTTACTAATTTGTAACGGATATCTGTTGCCCCTCCGTTGGAACAAAAAATGAGCGGGAATTGAAATTTTGCAAATTTAAACCTAATTTTATTACATTTCATCTAAATCTGTGGGGCCGAAGTCATCCCCGTGGTCACCAGCACCTCGTAAAGGCGTTACATCCGAATCGATAATCGATTCTTGATGTAGCGTTGATTCCCCCGCCCAGCCGGATAGCAATTTTATGACACTCTCCATGTGTTGCATTTGTGCTTGAGTTTCTTGAAGTTGTGATCGAGTTTCTCAAAGTTGTGCTTCGAGATCCTCGATACATCGTTGTTGCATGTAGCTCTCTTGGACCACGGGAGGTACCGTCGTGGCGTCCTTGACGATATGTTTTTGCAGTGCACAGAGATCATATACCCCTTATACGGTATAACCGAATACAAAATAAACAAAATTAGAGTTAGAAATGTTAGAAAATATTGTATTACTAATCAAAATATAAATAATAAATGTTTACCTCCAAATAAATTTTGTCTTTTGTAAATGACTAAGCTCGTCGAGAGTTGAACCGCAAGCTTATGATTGTTGTGTGATCTTATCCGTCACAGCTTTAACGGTTCTTTCCGCTTAAGGCTCGATAAGTTCAGGTTCGTCGCTATCTTCCCCGACGATCGGTTTCTTCTTGGTGTGGGTTTCCACTACCAGCTCAAGAAGATTCGGTTTTTTTTTCTATTCGTTGCATCTGTTATATAAAAGAAATATAATTATATAAATATTGTAAAAAGATTTAAACGATACCAATTCTTGCTTCCTCTTCGGGAATGATTTTGATCCCGAAGTATGGCGATGCGGACCATCTCTGGGAACCTTCTCGTCGTGCCGACATTTTTTGGCCTTCTCGCTCTTGGCCTTAAAGTCCTCAGACTCCCAATGTTGGATGAGTTGATTGGAGATCTCTTCCCTTTCCCATGTCGGTTTGCGATTCTTGGTGTAGTAGTTGCGCTTGGCATTGTTCATCATCAAGCGTAGGCGGACTTACATGTCATGTATCCAAGTCGTGTAGATGCGCGACGTATCCTTCTTTCGCCATCTGTATGTGCGCTGCAAAATAAATTATAATAAATTAATTTAAAGCATATATCATTAATCATTTACAATAAAAATTTTATAATAAATACACTTATGTTGAAAGTGCACCACCATCGGCAACATATAACTTATGGCGTAATTTGCCAGGGATAATAGAGTTGATCCTGTAAGGATCCTTGGATGATGTTGTTGTTCGTATGTTTTAGAACATCATCCACATCAAACCTGCACATGATAAATTTATAAATTAATATAATATAAATGAGTAATTTGAAATTTTACCATAGCGTCCCGAGAGGACGATCCGGATCGACAATTTGAAGATGGGACGCCCCTCGAAATTATCGATTAAGGAGTCGATATCCACCATATCGTCCTCTTCGTCAAATATGGTGGCGGTGGCGAGTTTTCCTTCGATTGTCCATTCAATTCATCGTCTGGTTTAACGTCTTCATAATCACGTATGAGTTCTCCGTCTATGTTAGTTCTTGCGAGAATATCCTCGCGATTGTCTGTATCAGTTAAACGAATCGGCTGGAGATGATCGGGTGGCAACAGATCTTCTTTTTCATCTGAGCTTATAACTCGTGGCTTGATCTTTACTACGGCCCACCACTCCTCTCTTCGATGTTTCAATGTTGTTGGATATTACACATAAATACTTGATCTGCTTGATCTACTGTGATGAATGGATCATACTTACTATATTGTTATACCGGATTGATGTCAATTCCTCTCCATCCGTTTTTCCGTATTCCATGTCCTACGGTTGGATCGAACCACTGAAATTTAAAATGCATTACCTTCAACCCAACGATACCGAGATATTCCACTTGTAGGATTTGGTACAAAATGTCGTAGCTGTTATCACCCTCTATTTCGCTATTAACACAAACGCCATAATTCTATGTGCTTCTATGTTTTTCGTGATCGTACGTGTGAAACATATAGCTCCGAGTAAACAAAATTGGCCAACACATAACATTTCGTGCAGGACCATTAGCCAAATATTTTAACCACGTTGGAAGTCTTTCATCAGAACATTTCACCAGTATAATAAAAAAACGAATAAATGCTTTATAATAAATGAAATTAATTTTAATAGACGTGTAACAAATACTTACCTAATCTCTCAACTAAGAGCCATAATATTGACTTTCATGTCTGTGAGTTCATTTGCGTTTAGATGAGGATATATACCAATTACTTCTTCATCAAATATCTTGTATAATGAAATATGTTAATATTGTATATATATACATATATTTAAAGATTGAATAATATTGTTTTGTACCTTTCGAACGGTAATAACTCTGGACAATTTAGTAATATATAAGTGTGGACGTGATTATACTCCTCTGGTGTTAACCAATATTCCTCGGATTTACCTCTTGTACATCCAATCGGTGTAAACATCTCAGGAATTGTGCCAAAATGTGGATTATATTGATACAGATTATTTATGTGATCATCTGCTGCACGTCGTTCTTTCGTCTGAATATACGAATCGAAATAAAATGTGCTGAAATATGTGATTTCTTCCAACAAGTATTGTTTGACAATAGATCCTTCAACCGCTGCTTTGTTTTTTACTTTTTGTCTTTAAATGAAAGAAAAGCCTTCCGAAAGGATACATCCATCTGAATTGAAATGGTCCACCGAGTATTGCCTCATCTAGTAAATGTATTGGCAAATGTTCCATGACATCGAAGAATGAAAGCAGAAAAATTTTTCCAATGAACATAATACTTCAGAGATATTGTTTTTCATTAATTCCAAATCATCCCTTTTTAAATTTCTTGAACATATATCTCTGAAAAATATGTTGATTCTGCATAGCACATCGTGAACATTCTGTGGTAAGAGCTCAGCTAATCCAATTGGAATGAGTCGCTCAATGAAAACGTAACAATCGTAACGTTTTAATCCGATCAGCCTCGAACCAACAATATCCACACACCGAGCAATGTTCGATGCATATCCATCTGGAAACTTAACGTCTTATTTTAACCACTTTAATAATGTTACTTTCGCCGAACTAGACAATCTCAATACTGGGACTGGTGACCTTCCATCTCTTAATTCCAACTCAGATCGTCGACATATTGTCTTCAAATCTTTTCTTGATTGTATATTATCCTTTATTTTACACGCAACATTCAAAACAATATTGATGATGTTATCGAAAAAGTTCTTTTCGTTATGCATAATATCTAAGTTATGACGTAATATAAATGATTTCCAATATTGTAGTTCCCAAAAGATACTACATTTATACCAGTTATGCCATTCACCTGGGCCTTTTGGTTTACGATGCTCACGATCTCCACCGCATTCTACCAAACTTCTATTATCCTTAGTTTTACCCGCCACATTTAAAATAGTATTGATGATGTTATCGAAAAAATTCTTTTTCGATATGCATAACATCTAAATTATGACGTAATATCAATAATTTCCAATATGGTAGTTCCCAAAAGATACTACGTTTATACCAATTATGCCATTCACCTTGGCCTTTTGGTTTACGATGCCCACGATCTCCACCACATTCTACCGATTTTTATAAATCTCCCATTGTGTTCAATATTTCGTAAATGATTTGTGTTTCGGTTTGCATGCATGGTGCCTCTTCTTTTTGTACCACGTTCTTTCGAAAATTGTTTTTATCTTTCCGGAAAACATGTCCACGAGGAAAAAATCTTCTATGACAATCAAACAAATATAGTTTCTTACCATGTACTAGTCATAATGAATCTGTATCCTCCATACAATATGGACATGCTAATCTCTCGTGCATGCTCTATCCAGATAACATTCCATAGGTAGGAAAGTTGCTAATTGTCCATAACAATACCGCTTTCAATGTAAAATTTTGCTTCATACTAACGTCATAAGCAAGAATTCCTTCGTTCCAAAAATATCTTAATGCATGAATTAAGGGCTGCAAAAAGAGATCAAAACCTTTCTTCGAATGTTTCGGTTCTGAAATCAGCAACGTAAAAAACATTACCTCTCTTTTCAAAAACATATCAAGTGGCAAATTATACGGAGACAAAAATTACCGGCCACAAGGAATATTAACTTTCAGATTGTACATATGGACTAAAACCATCGGTGCACAGAATAAGATAAACACTTCTCGTTTCATACGCGAATTGAGGAAATATTTCATTGAAATCTTTTCCAAGCCTTACCATCCGATGGATGTCGCATTATTCCTTCGCTCGTCGAGTGTTGTGTGTGCCATCTAATTTCCGCAGCGGTTATTTATTCAAATAACCTTCTCAACTTGTTTGTTATAGACATATAGAACATTTTTTTTGTATGGTTTATATTTACGTAAAGATGTTTTTTTTTTCGAAATCTGCTTGCACCGTAAATTTTGGATTTTGACAAGTCTTTATCATTTCCCAAAACAACATGCAACTGTTTCTACAAACATCAATTTTCTCATGTGGCATTCCCAAATCTTTTAAAACATTCTTTGTTTTGTAGTATGTCTCGGGAGCTTGATTATTTTCTGGTAAATATTCACACATAGTTTTGCAAAATGAATCCATGCAATTTTAATCAACAATGTAGTCTATTTTTATACTCATCAATCTTGAAGATATAGATAAGCGGGACTGACCTTCACGACAACCTTCATATATAGGTTGTTTTGCCGAATCCAATAGGTTAAAGAATCGGTGTGCGGCAATGTTCGGCATCTCTTAATGTGTTTGTTCATGAACAACTCAGGAAAAGCATCTGACACCATTTCCACATATGGATTGGTCATTGATTCTTCATAAATAACTTCTCCATATCTTTCTACTTTTGCTTGTTCACAATATCTCTAACGCCACAATTTTCACCGTGAAATAACCAAATTTTGTAATTCTCAATGAATCTCACCTTGTAAAGATGTTTGCAAACAATTTCTTGACTTCGATACTTCACGTTTTTTGCATCTTTTGCATGGACATAACATTGTCCCGCATTCTTGACATAAAGGTTGCATCGATGCAAAACTCATGAATTGCTCCAATCTGTGTAAGAATTCTTGCGTAATCTCTTCGGTTATGGGATCTTTTCTTCTATATATCCACTCTCTGGATCTGTATATATCTCTATTTGAAGAAGACAAAAGTTTGTTGAAAATATATTTGTTGTTGATGTTTTGATACTAAAAACTTGGTAGTTATAATTAAATAGTGTTGTTGGCAATGGACATCCGTTGAAAATGTCAATGGATGCCCATTGCAAGCTCACGTGAAATTATTTCACTGGTAATTCTCGAGATTAATAATTTCAACGGGCATTTGTTACACTTTCCAACGGAAATCCGTTACAGTTTGCAACGGATGTTTGTTGGACCTTTTTCTTTGGTTTTCTAATGGTGTTCAAACGGACGTTGGTAACGGAATCAATACGTAGACTGTTCGATGAAATTTGCGATGGATCGCAATGGACGGGAGCAACAGTAGTAATCCGTTGACCGTCTGTTGAAAGTTGCGATGGATTGCAACGGATGGCGACCTATTGGAAGTTTTCAGGTATCCGTTGCNGTTGAAAGTTGCGATGGATTGCAACGGATGGCGACCTATTGGAAGTTTTCAGGTATCCGTTGCCATCCGTTGGTGTTTTTCATCAACGGACGGATCCGTTGCTCCATCCGTAACAAATGTCGTGTTTTTTTGTAGTGATTGGATTTGTTGCCTCGACATTGCTTTCTTTGTCAAATCTTCTAAGATTTGTTTTACATTATGACTTTAGGAGAACAATTAACCATCATGTGTCTTGGTAATTTCATACCAAGTATCACATCAACAATTTCCAATTCTTTTATGTCAAAATTGTTTGATAATATTTATTAGTTTTATTTGCATTATTGTTACTCCCAATGATGATCGTATAATCCATATATAGATATATCATCACATATTTTTTTCTCGGTACCTTTGACATATATATACTAATAATCCTCATTATCATGAAAACCATGGGACATCATTACAATATCAAATTTATTATGCCATTGGCTGGGAAATTTTTAAGTACACACAATAGTTTCACAGGTTTACACACTTTTCTCTCTACACCAATCATTATGCATCCTTCATATTCGAATAGCGTATACTTACTTTTCTAATTCTCCATTTAGGAAAAAATGTTTTCAAATGCAATATTTGTTGTTATTATTGCACATTTATTATCATCATCAAGATTAATTATTTTTAATCCACTAGGTAGAGAAAATATCATTTTAATCATCTTATTTGTCTATTTTTAATAGAACTATGCACCTATTTTTTAAAACTTTTTCTTTGATTTTTATTTATTTTCATTACGAAACACGAAACAATTGGAAATTATTTTTGTTCAAACCAAAAAATTTAATGTTGAAAAATCTCATTTTAATCATTTTATTTGTCTATTTCTGATATAACTATGCACTTACTTTCTTACATTATAATCACTGCACTTATCAAGTGTTTAAGAATAATGCACAAACTTGAGTTTGAACTTCCAAATTGATATCCGAAGGTTAACATCATGACACGTTGTCGTTTTTTGTTAATGATTGCTATCGTGGATGCTACATTAATAACCACATCGATGGTCACGTCATCCAAACATCATAGTAAAAAAATTGACTTTAAAATATAAAAATCAATTTTTTCTTTCTCTCTTCTCTCCTCTGTTGTTTTCCTCCTATCCCTCGGATAGATTTGTCCGTCGAGGAAACTACAATAGACCCTAAACCATAGTTCTGCACTAATGATTTTCAATCATGGACAACAAAATGCTAATTAGGCGGGAAGAACTGGTCTTGGTTTAGGAAGTGCACAGGTGATGGGCATAATATGACCACATGCTTCGGTAGAAATAGAGGAAAACAACAAAAATGTTGACCATGTTGGTTACCAAGCACTAGGGCCTGAATGTTTTGTTGGGTTGATTTGGGGTGCGGAAGCGTGTTTTTATCAATCCGAATTATTAGATCCAGTCATGTTCGGATTGGTTTTTAGGGTTTCAACAACGAACTACTAATTTAGAAATGATTTCGTATTACCTTTTGCGTTGAACGTGTGATTGTCGGATGTGATAGACTTGATAGCACAAGCCCTCTATGCGTATCCACGCCGAGATCGGATCTGCTTTCCAACCGGTTGTGCGGAATCCTCCGATGAACGAAACTGTTTCGTTTTTCGTTTTTCTTTTGACGGCTATTAGTTTTTCGTTTGATTTTGCTAAAAGAATCATATAACGAAAACTCTTTTTTTGTTTATTAATAATTATTAACTTTTAATAATTATAACTTAAACACTAGACTATCAAAATATTACAGAAAAGACATAACACTTTCAATCTCCCACTTGCCTTTATGTAATATTTCAAACAGTCAAAATATATGTATCTCCATACACATACTTGCCTGTACATCTGATGTACTAACTCCAAAAGAAAACCAAATACAATTATATTATTCGGTGGCTAGCGGATGAATATAATTGTATTCCACACTAATTGTCTAACAATCACAAGTAGATACCGAGACACTCGTATGCGTGTGACCTTGTAGGTTCATCACTAAACCGGTAGCCAATTAGTCTCCACTAATTAACTAATCGAGCTTGGCGTCTAGCAACACTCCCCAAAGACCGGATAGCGTGAAGCAACATCCTTACTCATTTGAGTAACAATCTTACCCTAAACGAATCATGGTGAAGTTGACGTTAGTATTTCCTTCCATCTTTATAGCTCCGGATGCATCCTAGGCATGGTCATAATTGTCAACCTTACGGATCATCAACTATGTTTCATGTCAATCACACATGACTGATGATTGAACTTAAGAAACACCTTTCTTCATTCATTCAATGTACTCTGGACAGAGATTCGTATAGTCATTGTGATTACTCACAACATAGAGCTCAAACTCTTACCAAGAGTTGAGAACAATTCAGATTAAATCATACAAAAAACTTGACTCTATTTATTATGATCTCTATCATAATGTCAAGTTTCAGATTTAATCTTGGACTCTATCATACACTTATGAAAATTCATCAAATGAAAATAATGCCATATATTATAAAAATAAAATCGATGTCTAAAATAATACAATTCGCTACGAGTCTATAAACTAATGCCAACTAGTCATCTCTCTCAATCTGATCCTCAGCTTATGCTTGTCAAACTCCTTTGAACCAAGCGCCTTCGTGAACGGATTTGCTGCGTTTTCCTTTCCATCCACCTTTTGGATTTGCACGTCCCCATGCGTTATGATCTCTCGTATCAGATGAAACTTCCGCAGAACATGTTTCGATTTCTTATGAGACCTTGGTTCCTTCGCCTGAGCAATAGCTCCGGTGTTATCACACAATAAAGGAACGACTTCCTTTATCGAAGGTACCACACCAAGTTCATCTATGAACTTTCTCATCCAAACCGCTTCTTTAGCTGCTTCGCAAGCTACTATATATTCTATTTCAGTCACCGAATCAGCTATAGTAGCCTGCTTGGAACTCTTCCAACTTACTCTTCCTCCATTCAGACAAAATACATAGCCTGAGAACTCTTCCAACTTACTGCGCCTCCATTCAGACAAAACACATAGCCTGAAATGGATCGACTGTCATCCTTGTCCGTCGAGAAATTCACATCAGTGAATCCTTCTAACTCCAAGTTAAAACCACCATAAATGAAGAACTGGTCCTTAGTCTTTTGTAAGTACTTAAGGATGTTCTTAACAACCTTCTAATGTTTCTCACAGGATATGCCTGATATCTACTCACTACACTTAGTGCGTAGGCTATGTCAGGCATAGTACACGTCATGGAGTACATGATGGCTCCCACTGCGCTAGCATAGGGAAGCCGACTCATGCGTTCTCTTTCTTCCGGGGTCTTAGGACAATCCTCCCTAGAAAGAGAAATTCCAGTGCCTATCGGTAGATAACCCTTCTTGGAACTTTTCATGTTGTATCGTCTCACGATACTATTGATGTACTGGGATTGTGACAATCCAAGCAACCTCTGCGATCTATCCCTATAGATCTTTATTACCAGAATATAGGCTACTTCTCCTAGATCCTTCATGGAGAACTGATCAGACAACCATGACTTCGTCTCTTGCAACGCCGGAATGTCATTTCCCATGAGCAAAATGTCATCCACATAAAGCACAAGGAAGATAATCGCGCTCCCACTAAACTTCTTTTACACACAAGGCTCTTCATCGCATCTAACAAAGTTGAACTCTTCAACTGCCTTGTTAAAGCGAATGTTCCAGCTTCGCGAAGCTTGCTTGAGACCATAAATGGACCTCTGAAGCTTGTATACCATATGACTTTGAGTTGGCAATGTGAAACCATCAATTTGAGCCATAAAAACCTCTTCTTGAAGCTCTTCGTTAAGGAAAGTTGTTTTCACATCCATTTGCCAAATCTCATAGTCATATTACGCCGCTATTGCAAGCAGAATCCGAATAGATTTGAGCATTGCCACAGGGGAGAACGTTTCTTCATAGTCAATCCCTTCTGGTTGACTATACCCCTTAGCAACTAGACGAGCTTTATAGGTCTCTACCTGCCCGTCTGCTCCAATCTTCTTCTTGTAAACCCATTTACAACCGATCGGTCTGGAAGCCTGTGAAGAATCGACCAAAGTCCATACTTTGTTGATCTTAATAGATTCCATCTCGGATTCCATGTCTTTCCAACATTTCTCAGAATCTGGCCTTGTATGGCTTCTTAGAAAGTCAACGGATTGTCATCTCTATGATCGACCACGTCCTCTTGCACCATCAGATTAAGTCTGTTAGGTGCATGTCGAGAACGTGTTGACCTTCTCAAGAAAGGCTGTGTAGCAGGTTCAACCTGCACTGGGATATCTTGTTGGACTTGTTCTTGAACAGGCTCCTGAACTTGTTCATGAACGGGCACTATCACTTCAACATTTGAAGAAGAAGCCCTAGAGCCTAACAACGTACCACCTAGCCAAGATCGCTCGTTTGACATCTCATGTTCCTAAGCATGTGTTGGTTCGTCGGGTTCTTGAAATTCGTCAAGAACTATTTCTCTACCATGAATTCGTTCTTCAAGGAATTCTCTTTCAAGAAAAGTTGTCGTTCTGGCCACAAACACTTTGTGTTCAGACGGGTGGTAGAAATAATATCACATAGTCTCCTTGGGATAACCTATGAACCTACACCTATCAGACCTAGCATCTAACTTATCTGGCCGGAGTCTCTTAACAAAGGCTGAACAACCCCAAACCTTGATGTGTCTCAAGTTTGGTTTCCGTCCCTTCCATATCTCATATGGAGTCTTAGAGACCGCTTTAGTGAGAACCTTGTTTAAGATGTAAGCAGCTGCTTCTAAAGCATAACCCCACAGGTTTATTGGAAGATCTGTGAACCCCATCATTGATCGGATCATATCTAATAAAGTCCGATTTCTCATTTCGGACACACCATTGTGTTGTGGTGTTCCTGGAGAAGTCCACTAAGACAAAATGTCTTAGATAATCAACAAATTCATGACTAAGATATTCACCGCCCTGGTCAGATCTCAACATCTTGATACTCTTTCCGGTCTGTTTCTCCACTTCACTGCGGAATCTCTTGAACATTTCAAAAGA
>CM071870.1:36562323-36580376 GCA_036759665.1 Gynandropsis gynandra | reverse complement strand
CTACTTTGATTTTAGTTATATACACACGAATCACGAATCATGATTACAGTTTATTATACCACTATCATACCCACCACAGCTCCCACTGCGATCCAACCTCGAACCACCGACCATAGCCACGGCGACCCCTCGGCCGCACCGGACTTCTTAGGAGGCAATTCGTGCCTCCCCGTGTCGATCTCGATAGGAAACCGGCACGAGCCCTTTGAGGGATCTATCCTCGAGACAGTCGTCAAGTTGTTGAAAAAACAAGAACCTCTACGATGATCCATGGTCTGAAAATACATGTTGAAAGCGTACGAGGCGTTAGCGGCCGGGTCTAAGCCCGAGCATGAGGAGCCTGGTGAGATAGCGGTGCAGTCTGCGTACTGGCACGCGTAAGCGGCCGAGGAGGCGACTGACGAGGTGTCGGCTTGAGTTGAGAGGACGCACCACTCGCGTGAGAGGTAGCGTACTCCCTGAGCCGGAACCAATTGTCGACCGTTTCCGAGGTTGAGAGGGTACTTGACTGTGCCATCGTAAGCGAATATTCCCCAATGTCTCTCGAAATTCCCTGGTTCTACGCTTTTGTGGTCTTCGTCTACTAACGAGAATATGTATACCTCTGGTGCTATTCTACGTCTAGGAGTGCCTTGTTTCTGAAGAATCCGTTCCAACAAACCCTGATTAAACTTCTGAGCCAGTGCTGGATTCGCATTCTGGTCACCGTCGGTGGGCCATCCCACTTCTCCGACAATGATCTCCACTTTGTTTGGATCAAACCCATTCTTCTCCAACGCCGCAACCAACGTATCAAAGTTCGCATCAAACACGTTCGTGTAAGAAATCGAGCCATCGACCACGGGGTTGGCTCCATTAGACGACGAAGCATTTGGGAAAAACGCGTAGTCGCGAGGGAAATGAGGATCTGCGTAGAGGGAGAGGAAAGGGTAGATGTTGAAAGTGATGGGCGAGACAGAATCGACGAGGAATTTGACGAGAGAGAGCATTAAGGGTTTGATGTCAGATCTGAAGTCCCCGGAGGACGGGAGGCCGTTGCCGGATTCGTAAACGTCGGCATTGAGAGGGACAGTGACTTTGACTTGTCGGCCAAGTCCTGCTTTCACTAGAGCTGCTTGTACATTTTGTATTGCTGGGAACGTTGAGTGGATGAACTTGTCTTTGTACGTCTTCAGGAACGGTTCGTTCCCAACGGCTACGTATCTGAATACAAAAACGCATCAAATGGATTATGAACAATCTGCCAAATGTCAAATTGGCATGGCTCTAATTGAACAAATTCGTCATACATGTGCTAAGAATGTAATATTACACAATTAATTCAATGTTTTGGGTGTGTTTATGATCCGAGTGACATCAAAGATTCCATTTAAGTGATATGAAAGAAGTTGATGCGTGTACCTGATATCAGTGCCGTATCTAGAGATATATTGGGAGACATTTTGTTGAACCCAAAGCTCGGCGGCGGTGACAGTGGAGGCAAGATTGGCCAAGAGGTCATTGGGAATACCGACCATGACCTGAATACCGGACTTGCCAAGAGCCCTGAGGGCACCAGGGTCGGCCTCAAAGAGTTTAACTTTGTTGAAGCCATTGCTTTTGAGGAGCTTCACTACAATGTCCGGAGGCAGAGGATGACTGGCTTGAAGTCCCCAATTACACGCCAAGCCCTCAACACCATTCACCATGTTGTGGAGCCATAGCATGGAGAGGGTCAAGAACAAGACTCTTTTGCAAAGATCATNTCACCATGTTGTGGAGCCATAGCATGGAGAGGGTCAAGAACAAGACTCTTTTGCAAAGATCATATTGGCCCATTTTGTGTTTATGTGAAAGTTTTGCGTCCTTGTGTGCGTGTATGTGTGTGTACACATTTACACACACGTATATATAAGTAAAGATAAATTTGCACAAGAAATTAGGAAGATGGGTATAAAGAAAGAGGTGGGAAAAGGAAAGGAATTGCATGGTGGCTCAAAAAGGAACTTGATTCCATGAAGAGAACTCAATTGGATCATCAAGCTCTCTCTTCTCTCCACTTATTATTATTCATATGTTGCATCCTAAGCTTGTCTACTTAGATGTGATGGTATTCATGCCTATATTATATTATATATGAATCGTATCTCATATATACATATGGAGATTATATATATATATACATGCTTTTGCGTATACAACTACAAAAAAATATGGATATACACAATTAGATAAGAGAGAGGGGACAGGTGTGAAGAAACGAATGAGTGAATAAGATGGGTACGAAGGTTTCTTTGACAACATGAGAATATTTGAAAATCGAATCTTATGATAAAAGTCTCCTTTATAATTAGCATATCAAAATTCCTCTCTTTTCCTCCTTTTTTTTATTCACGTTTTTCATTTATTTTCTACCTAATAAATCTGAAAAGTTTTTTAATAGAAAATAAATTTAATATATATTATCATATATAAAATTCATCAAATGTATAAATAAAAACAAACTTCATCCAGTTTATTCTCTATTCTTAGATTATCATACCAAATATACACAATTTTACAAATTATAAACGATTTAAAATAATAAACTATAAGATTGTATATGAACTGGATTAATCAAATAACTTTAATAAAATTTGTATAAATTCACACATGAGAACTGTTTCAAATAATTTCTAATAATTGGCATGGCCAATATTAAAATTAGAAGAAATTAATATCTATATATAAATTAGACGAATTTATACTATATTATATATTTTTATTTTAAAAGCATATGTGATGATAAAATGGCGAAAAGATAAAATATACATTGTAATATTCTTTTGGAAGTAGTATAATTTTGAAACCAACTAAAACTTTCTAATTCAAACAGTTCTCTTGTGTGTTTGGTAAATAAAGTGAAATTCTATTTTTTTTTTGTGGTAAATATAAACCAAATAAACACCCAATTGATTTTCACAAAAATCAACCAATTATTTGTAAAAAACCTAAATAAGAAAAGCCTTCACAAAGTAACCGAAATACCGTCATTCCATGTGTCCGGGTTGAATTAAATTAAATATACGTTCTAAGTGGATTAATCTAATCCTACACAATCTACCATAGGGAAATTAGATTTGAAAATTTCTTAAATCAGCTTACGTTATATGGTCCGGATTGTGGTTTAGATTATAGATTTGATGACCCATTTACCATTCCTATATTTAAATATGAGCGGTCCAAAGGAAATAAGTAGAAAAATGTTAAATATGTTGTGAGTAACCTTATAGATCTCTCTCTATATATGACAACAAGAAGAGTCTGTGAAACGGACAAATATAGACTCTCTCATTTAAGGACCAAAATCCGTACAAATTGATTGAGGCTTTAAGTTTTCACTTCAGATACATACGACGAGGGAGAAAAGAATCTCAATCACAACTGATTTAGGTAATAGTTGTACCAGACGCCTCAGAAGGCTCATAGTCAAGGATGAAGACAACAACATTTTCTTAACTTTTTACGGTGGTCGAGAGAAGATAAGCCAACGGAACAAATCTAGAGAAGCAAAATGGGAGGGGAAACTGACCAATTAGCAGTAACTCCAATGATGAAGGTGACCTGAGTTTTACGTATGTTGCAAGATGAATTCACTGAGGATGATTTACTGTTGCAATAGTGGCTTCAACTGTGCTTTGAAAAGGTCGGCTAGTGCACCCCGGATATCCATCTGAACAGATTTTGGCAAATCAATAAAAGAAAAAGGGAAGTGGACAGAGAACGTTAGACATTTCTTACTAGAGACGTGGAGATTATACTTCGGCTGGTCTAAGTGTGGAATACAAAGACTAGTCCCCAAAACTATCCTATTGATACTTGAACAGGTGACCTCCTATAGCGGGTGCTCAAGAGGAAACCAATTGAGGTAGCTTTGTGTACGTGTGTATGGTTTGGAAAGGTGGGCGAAGAAAACTAAATGAATATGCATATCACGTTCGACTAGAATCCCGTTGTTAGATTTGAGAATATAGCTCAAAGAGCTATAAATGAAGTCCTAATATGCATTGAGAAAGGAGTACGAGGTGCATACCTGTTCACAACACACGAGTTTCGTGAGCAGAGGGTAGAATTCTCTCATGTGTTTTCTGAAAATTTTGTTGTTCATGAAGCACATCCCTTTGAGAACCTGGAAGAAGAAGTTAAAATAAACATTCACAACCAGGACCATACAACGTCAACAAGAAACATTGGATAACTAAAAGAGTTCAAAAGATTCTGATCATAATAAACATTGGATATCCATCAAAGTGATAAGGAGGGAACATGGATATAGAAAAAAAAATCCTGCAAGGCCAACCGTCATACTTGATCAGTGTCGAAGCATCATACCTTGACAATCACGGGTGAACGCAGCTCGAGTACCCGATGAACATCCATGTTTGTAGTCTCCCCTAAAGTGGACTGGAGGTCGGATGTTTCTNAGTACCCGATGAACATCCATGTTTGTAGTCTCCCCTAAAGTGGACTGGAGGTCGGATGTTTCTTTCAGCACTTGTTCACAGAATGCCGCTAATTTTTCTTCTGCAACACCACTTAGTTTATCTTCAGCATCAGAGACAACATCAGCAGACACAGAGGTTGTTTTTTGCAAGACATCCAAGTAGATGCTGGTTCCTGCCAGCTCTTGTCGGAGAAGGTTCAAAGGTGGCCTGTACGGAATGAATTGTTCAACTCTATGCAAGCAGATAATATATTCATAACTCGGTTCAAAAGCTTTGTTACTAACCTCTCCGCAGGAATGTGATTCATACGTATTCTGAGGTTAGAGTATGAATTATAGGAGGCAGCGAATTCTATGAAAGAAAATAAGATGTCCATGATTGCAATTTTCTGTGCTGTTTTCAAGATGCTCCAGTATTTTCTCTGTGGAGTTAAGAAAACACCAAAAAGAAAGATGCATTTGTTAGTCAGCAACCTGCATCTAGAAACTAAAATCCTGGCTCTTATGTCTAATTAAGCTTATGAGGGGATTAGAAGCGAACCAGACGGAATATAACATTTCAACATGACGAGGCGAAATTACATGATTAAGATGAGTGTACATTAACGTGAAGCAGAGAAGAAATCTTAATACCTGGATACTATCAATAGCACCGAGTAGTAATAACTGTGTAATGCATTTGCCCCTAATTGTTGCCAGTGATGGATTCTCCACTTCCTCTCTGTCGTCAGGCTCTGTAGAATCCATGAGCTATAGAAGGAAAAGATTGGTAATAAGTTTTATGGGCAATAACGCAACAAAAAGAGGTCATCAGATACATTAACACCAGGAAAACACAGCCTCGCACACAGGTTAACTTCTGGGTGTCCACAGCTGGAATAGGGTCACAGATAGACCCTGAATCCAGATATGACATTAAAGTGTTTGAATCAACTAAAGAAATAAAATGGAACGCAAGTCTGGGATTATTAACATGCACACACCTTGGCAGGAGAAGAAGGTACAGATAAATCAGCAGCAGGGCTTTTTTGTTTAGATGAGAGATTCCTGAGAAAGATATTGTCCATGAATCTTTGACCAAAAGTCTGACTCCGTTGGAGATTCCCAGCTTCCGCATCCTTTTGGGCCCTTCCCGATGGGGACGGAAGACCTTTAATGGAAATAGGAAGGTCAATCGCAAGTCATCTTATAAAAAACACTATTCTTTAGAACCAGTTGCCAACACAGACACTTCGCTTCAATAGCAATTAGTTTTTAATGGCACAAGAAAAATGGAACTACATGAAATGTGGAATTCAATAGCATGGAAGTGAGAGACAACCTTCAGAACCATCAGACTTGGGTTGTATCCCAGATTCTGGTGAAGTACCAGCCTGTGCGGAAACATTTCCATTATCTTTACTTTCATGTGGATGATGGTCAATCGAGGAATCAGCAGCATCGGTCTCTATATCTCCCGTTAGGGTCATGTTTTTTTTCATACTGTCGAAGCTCAAATCATTCAACAGTTCCAGCGGTTGAGTTGTATATGATACATCTCTGACAATCAAATGAATATATTTTAGACAAAGCACTGGTCACCATAATCAGATTGCAATGAGAGATATTCACCTTATGCTTTTCAAGAGCATGTCCCAATCACTCTCACTAAATTGGTGTCCTCCAACTTCTATGAGATGGACCAATGCACCTAAAGCAATCGAAACAACTGTCTGATCCGATTTCTTCGCACAATCCAACAGCAAACTCAAAAGGGGAGGCAGCATAAAACAAACTTCCTGCTCCAAAGGCAAAAGCAGATGGTAAATTTTCCAACACATATTTTTTACAACGCATCAAGGAAATGTATATCATTCAAATGATTCCATGAGGAAACATGACCTGGCCGCAGCATGTCTGAGATTTAATTGGACAATAACAGAAAAGGGGTGCTCAAAGGAGGGAACAAGAAGAAAAAAACAGAGCTCCATATGCACCTTGTAAAATGTATTGAAAAGATTGCACAGGAGCTGGAGCGAATGAATGCTCGTTTCACGAAATAATACATCCCCAGAAGATATCAAGCTCTCCTTGCCAGCATGTCTCACATGATCAAAAATTGGAAATAAGATGCGATGGAAGATACTCTCCCAAAAAGGGGTTGAGAACTTATTGCCTCTTTCATTCAGCAAATCAAACAACACCTCAAGGGCACAGTTTCTAACTTCCGCCCTTAAGTCTGATGTCAGATCGGATAAACCCGCTAGCATGGGGAACCAGTAATGTTCTGTCACATCAAAAGTTTCATCTGCATTGGCATTGATTGGCTTGAGAGTACCGCCTGGTATAAGTCCCTAAAATACAACATACATATGGCGTATGAGTAAATTTGAATATGATGAGATCGCAAAGGAAGTGAAGAACAAACAAGAGATATTCAAGGCAGTCAAAGAAATCAAGTAGAAGGTCCGGAAGGCTATTGCAGCTAGCATATGAGGTTGCACCATGCAACACAAAGGGTCGAATTCAGACGTCAGAAAAAATATATAGGCACAACAGGAAAAAGATGTGCAGTATAGAATTTTACATAACGAATAAATGGGAAAAAATGCTAGATGTAAAATCATATGATTGTTGTACAGAGCATGGAGTGACAATCATCATTCAAATGAGATACCTCTGCAAGTCGATCCTCACATATTCTGAGAAGAGCAATAGCCTTCAAGCTTATTCGATGAGAAGCTTTGTTATTGGCAAACCTGATGAGACAGTTAACACAGTCCATGAAACAATCACCAATCACCTGGTCGAAGTGTTCCAAAATAACTGAAAGAAAAAAAAGAGGTCNACAATTGATTCAAGTTCATCATCTGCAGCTGCTGTGAATATCATAAAGACACTCCGCCATCCAGATTTTATACTTCCAACTTTAGATTTTATCATCTAAATGGAAAACAAAAAGATTTATTAGCTGCTCAAACATAACCACATGCTACATAGTAAAACAAAAACAACTAAATGTACTTTCATTCCAAATTTTGGACAAGTTTAGGCAAGTTAACGTACTTGAACAATGCAGTCAACAATCAGGCTCCTTATAGTCTGACTTCGGGTATTCCGCATGATAATGACAAATGGCTTGAGAATGTCATTTTGGAAAGTGAAATTGGTGAGTTCAGCACGTTCCAGATACTTCATACCAAGCTGTCTTAGAGAATCTATGGCATACATTGCAATCTTTTCATCATGATGACTACCAGCAGAAATGAAATGTTCAGCAAGTACAGACCAAATTCTTGCCCAGACCTGGCATATTTCACAAAAGAAAATGTCAAATAAGAAAAGTGAACCATCCAAAACACATAGCACCAAAGACAAAGAAAAATCTCAACCCTTTACTATTCTGTTGACAATGAGCCAGAGTAAGAGTTTGTATAGTAAACATCATGCTCATCTCAAAGGACAATCTAGAGGGTATTCAAAAGTTCTAATGGTACACCAGAAAACTTGTGAATGGGTACTGCATCACTTTCCACTTGTTAACATTCCCACATTCTCATTGGATTAACACATTCTTAAAATATTTATAGCCAACAAATACGAGTAAAAATGTGAGAGAGAATGATCAGAAGAGTACCATCCGAATACGAGCCATATTGTAATAGCTGATCTCAACAAGCTTTTGCAAGCTGTAAACACGAGCAGGAGACTGTTTTAGCTCTTCAGCTGAAACACCGCAGAGAGCAGTAAAAAACTCCACAACTGAGTCGCTGGGCAGCTTAACACTGTTAACAAAAACTTGTTCAGCTGGTTTCCCAGCTAATTCCTTCAATGATTGAACAACAGCATCCCTGGAGATCTGGTTTGATCCAAGCATAACTGTTGCAGCAATGCCCGGAGTTGAAATGATATATTCAAGCCTGGAGACACATTCTAAGACAGCATTCCAAGTGTCTTGAAGGGTATCAGGCTCTACATCACATAAAGCAAGCAATGTCCGCAATGCTTCAACATTTTTGCTGCGCATTTCTTTTGGAGCATGCAAGAAAGTAAATCTGTAACAAAATTCAAATGGAACAGTCAACATGCTGTGGGCTTTGCTCCAATGAAGCTTGAAATCAAATATTCAAAGTGAAAGCCAATAACTTACAAAACAAAAGTTAATCATAACCAAATGAAACAGTCAACATACTGTGGGTTTGCTTAAGCGAGCAACTAAGATTAAAGCCAATAACTTAGAAAAACAAACATTAATCATAAAACAGCCAATAAACACAGTAATCACAAATTCTATGCAAAAATAAAGCAGAAGAGAGTCAGGAAAGAACTGTTACAGCTTTACCTGACAAGCGATGTTAGAAAAGCATAGCGCATTGTATCCATTCCAAGAACATAAGCAATATGAATCCCAGCTTTAAACCCCTCCATGCACAGAAGGATCCTTGGTTTGTTATCACCCACCTCCATCGTAACAGAGAAAGCAGCTAGCAGAGGCCACCCAACAGCTTCTACCATGGGCCTTACAATTTCGACCTGATCTACTGTGTAAAAGACACCTCTTTTCACTCCCTGCTTCCTGAAAATTTCTTGTGTTTTCTTAACAATATCCTCCGTCTCAGACTTAGCATCGGCAGCTGATTTACTTTTTGGCAAAGCCAGATTAAGAATACTGACAAGACCACCTCTTTCTTCTCCTCCTGGTCTTTGGCTGCTGTATTTCTTGCTACTACTGTCATCATCTTTCAACTTAATTTCATCTTTTACTATGGAATCATAGATCTCTTCCAGAAGTTCTGTTGGGGCGCAGTCTTCAGGATCGTTCGTAGCGTTCATACGTATAAAATCTGATTTTGACATTTTAGGCCAGACCATTGGATTATGTGCATCTGTATTCAACATGATAACGGCATAGGCAAGAACATAAGCAGTATCTGCATTCTTGAAAAGACCTGGATTGTCTGCACAATATCTACTCAGGCGCAACATTGACAGAAAAAGAAAGACAGTTATTAACAGGACAAGAGAAAAAGATAGTCTAATATATGGGGCGGTTCCACTCAAGAATTAAATGTTTGACATAAATATTTTCCATAGATATGTTAATTTTTTCCTTGTGACAGCAGCTATATATTCATAAACCTTCATTTTTGTACCGAAACAAATGATTCTTACGGAGGATGAGGTGCATGGAATCCTTACCGCTCTGCAAACTTCTCCATAATGCGATCAATTTTTTGAGCCTCTCCTGGAAGTCTAAAACCTTTAAGAAATTCACGAATGGCAATATCAAATTTCAACCCCGAGAAACTCATTGAGTCAACATATGTGTGCATGACGGCAAGGGAAAACTCGTCATGTTGGCCCAGATAATCTCCTATCATGACCTGTGAATATGATTAAATGGGTTACATACTACCATAAACACATAAAAAAATAACCTTGAAAAGTGCTGGTATCCCACCTTGTCCAAACTTGATGTATTTCTCAGAAAATGAGCAACTGAAGCGGGATTCCTTTCAACTAGCTTGTTTGTTATTAGGTATTCCACACCCTTCACAGAATTCCTGTTGAACTGCAACATGGGTTTCGATAGTCAGTATGTTGTTAGAAGTTACCAATGCATCAGTGTACTGAAGAATAACCTCAGATATTGCAGCCTCCAAAGTGGATTTATGAGCCTTGGCTTTCTCAAAATTGCTTGGGACATCATCCCTGCTTTTGGTTTCAATCGATTCCCCAGATGAACTGGTGTCTTCATTTGCATGTCTCAATTTATTTTCTCCCTCTCTTCTTGACTTCTCCCAGTCAACCAGGGATTTAAGAACATTGACAAGGCACTGGAAATATTAAAAAGAAAGGTTGTTCCATTTGGTCATTAAGATTTCACATTCGCACATGATTATTAAAGATAATGACCCTAACAAGTAAATTTCCTGAATACAGGTATAAAAAACATCACTTGGTCCAACCTGCAGGGATGAACCTTTGACTGAAGCTGTCTGCGAAGCAATAGCTGGATTTGGATCAGCACTTTGAGTTCCTTGTGCAATTTTTGAGAGTGTTGTTACCTAGAACGCAAGCAAAGCAAACAATGTATCATGACATTAACATCACACGAATACATGATTAGTGTATCATGTTATAAACTAATATAGGTCGTACCATGCGCTCAAACAAGTTAGGTGCCTCCAAATCACAATCATAGTTTACATATACGTCGACAAGCATCTGAGGATCTTTACAGACTTTCTCAAGCATCCTGCAAAAACAATACAAATGAAAATCGTAACAAATTGGCCACATCTTTTTAAGTTTTGTTACAAAATATTATCTTTTACACCTGAAATATCTACGGAGGCCGAATAGTATCATACCTGAGGACGCCCATCTTCTGGTCAATGGGACACTCAGAGCTATCTAATGACCGCAGGACAATGATGGGGAAAAATATACCAATTTCACCCTGAAACAGATATTCAAGATAAAAAAAAAAGATATAGTTGTAAACAAAAATATCACCACACAGACATGGAATTTTAAACTAGAGATATGACAGGCTTACTTTCAGACTATCTCTAAATCGAAGCAAAAGCACAGAGAAGATACCAGATGCATACTGCAAGAAGCAAGATTCCCAGTCAGATACAACATTCTAAAAGAACTCTCAAAGTCATAGAAGTGAACAAAATTAGTTCATTAAAATAAACCTGAAATATGACAGGAGATTGAGAAACTGAAGCCCGCAACAAAGCATACGACAGATAGGCTTTCACTGAATCAATAAAGTGAAAATTCTTCGTAAATGAATGACTGACTCCTTCTAGCAAACCCTGAAAATGAGATGACAAATTAGAAAGGAAAAATTGTTAAACAAAACAATCTGAAAGAACTTGTACAGAAAAAAGGAAAATAATTAACAATCTAATGTTATCCTACAGCAATAGTTCCTCGGACTCGGAAAGTTATCCAATCTTTTGTTCTTATATCTGAGTTTCAGGTGTGGAAAATCATGGGCCTTCCGCAAACTTACAACTTGATGCACGTAAGATAAATTCCAATTATAACACAACATAAAGGAAAATATTTTCAACCATTTAAACAGGAAGCAACTGGAAAATTTTATGGCCAGAACAAAAATATATGGGCAAGCAAATATGCACAAGCTTAACACAAATGCATAATGCTTACGCTCTGGAGTGCTACACAAAGACTTGAATTAAACGCATACAAATCAACCTTTAGATATTGTTACTAAGCTCACCTGAAGGAGCTCTAGAGACAATATACGGCTCTTTGTTGTAACTTCATCGCTATCTTCCTTCATACCCATCTAATACAGCATTTAAAACATTTGTTAAAGAAACTGCAACATTCTAGACAAGGAAAAAATGACAGGATATTCAGAAAGCAAACCTTGCAAAGGGTGCGGAATACTAGCAATGCATCACGTTGTCCAATACTCATGCTCTCAAGCTCAATGCCCCTGAATCAAACAATGCAGAGATACCTCGAACTTATAGATCTAAATAGTTAATTCAAATAGAAACCTCGTATGCACATGCATGCATGCAGGTTTATATGTATCATAAGCACACACATGTACAAGCCTATATGCATAACAGTTAACAGATAGATATATATTCAAAATATAAATTGGAACACAACAATTACAGAGAACAATAAGCCATACCGTTTTATCTTTTGTCCATCTTCAAGATGTACAGCTTTATCAAGTACCGCTTCTAAACCCTGGTCATAGAATTAACTACTCAATAAACAGCGAAAAACAGAAGACAGATGCCGATCAAGCAGATTGAAAGCATGATGACCAGAGAAATTGTTCTAGAAAGACTTGTACTAGTCTTAATACTTTTGTCTCTCTCTGGCTATTTTCAATATAGAAACGTTTTAAAGCAACTGAGACACTATAGTGCTTAAAACAGAGGTCCAAAGCAAGCCTTGCAAGATAAATGGCTGAGATATATATCTAGTTACAGCTATGTGGATTCTTGATAGGAAAACACTACGACACAAAAAAAAAAAGTTACAGAAATCGTTTGTGTACTTCTTTCATAAAAGCATTATACACCTCCAATGCAGTTTCCATAGTCACAGCTGAAAAATACAAAAAAATTATAAATATAAGACTGGACAAACCTTAATGTCAGCCCCGCCTACAAGGGTATGCAATTCTTCAACAGAAGCAAGAGTTGTGTCTTTGGCCTGATTGAGAGCATCTCCTAAGGTCATTTCTTTCTCATTTTGGTCAGTGGATGAAATTTCATCACTTTTCGAGCTTGAACTGTCAACTGAAACAGCGTCTTGAGCAGACATTGAAGATGAAGAAGAAACCTAAAGACGCATCCAATTGTCAACAAGTTCGTAGAAAAGTGATGAAAATAGCATAGAGAAATTTAAATCCCTTACGATGTCCGTCTCCATTCTTCTGAATACAATGCTTATCATCTGAGTCAACATTGCTTTAGAAGTTGCTTGGTTTATTGGGCTCTTGCTACACATACAAATGGCATTTAGTCATTACTACCACATGATCACAGGGCTCGGTAGCGGAAAGGAGAAACAAAGTATACCTGTTCAGAGCAATGTTATAGCAAACTCGAATAACTCCCAGCAATGGTTCGCCATGTACTACATAAAAAATGTGGATTTATAAGATTATATCTGGTATTGTATACACATTATAAGAGGATACAAACATGTATGTGCTTTAGCAATGAAATCAAGGCCCATCTGTTCATTGCCCTCAACAAGTCGAAAAATTGAGACTTTCTATATCAGAAGCATACCTCTGAACTTTGCTGAAGCAACAGCTGTAAGAAGAACTTTCAGCACTTGAAGTACAGTACTGCACAATTCTCCTCGAATTAGAATAAGTATGAACAATATCTCAAAAAGATGGCAAAACTCAGGTACATATACCTGTCTGGAGATGAATTATCAACACAACTGCAAACCATGTTCAGGACATCAGTAAAAGGTGCAGAGTTTTTGCCACCTTCCAGACCAGGATCCCCCTCTAAATGATCATATGCAATGAGTTTCTGGGTTTGCAGCAAAATAACCAATAAGAAGCATATACTGGAAATCGAGATATATCAGACAACAACTAGGAACATGAAATGAATACGAAGTTGAAGACAACAGACAATGTTTTGTGGAGCAAGTAGCCTAGGATATTAAAAACATAAAATAAAGGGAACACATACATGAATACAGTCCAAAGCAGCATCTAGAACTTTTAAATTCTTAGTCTCAAATGCAAGACGGAGAGGATTCAAAACAAGTTCCACTTCCGCTCCATCTAATGTGTGCCCTGCACTTGCTAAGGAGATTGTGATTGACCCACTTTTTGGTTGGCCAGATTGCTCAACAACTTCAGAACCCTGAACACCTTTCTGTAGTTCATTTCCTTCTCCCCCAGTTTTCTCAGAGCCACCTTCAGCTTGTGAACTGAATTTAGACATTATCCAAGATCAGCACAACAGGAATGGAACCTAAGGGAAAACTTATTTCTCTCATGAGTAAAATAAGCCGGCATAACAGAAAAGAACTAATATAACACTTGAATATAGTTCAATGAAAGCAAGCAAAATGAAGCCAACTATATATAAATTGAAGAGCACTTCTAATAAACATGGAAAAATTCCAGACAAAAGATTAAGAAAAGAGCTCATAAGAAAAAACAAATTCAGCTAGAGCAAAAGGGAGGAAAAACACAAATGGAAAGAAGAAATCTACGCCAACTTCCATCTTCACAAATAGATTGCTAACTCCAGCGAAAGGGGCTGACGTTAAAACCACAAAAAGGGCTCAATCTCTGCCACATCTGATACTAATTTTTTAAGGGAAAATGGCAAAGGAAATAAGGTTGTCAACAATTATCAAAATACTTATATGAACAAAGTGAAACTAGTTGCACTCATACCAGGAGCTAAAAATAAATAGCTACAAATAACTATCAAAATGCAAAACAAAAAAATCAATTATCATATAACTTTTGGAAAAAGCTCAAACCCTCTGGCAATATCTGCTGAAAGAATATTTAAAGCTTAGCAAAAAATTGGAACACAAAGGCATGTCTTTACCTCCCATCTCCGGCCGATGGTGCAGGTTGAGTAACCTTCGGACCATCTACAAGAAACCACAAGTGGAAGCTAAATGAGTTAGCAAATGAGATCAACATAACCAGCATGCTTTTGCTCTCACAAGGAGACAATATTACTAAGACCAGTAACATTCAATTATAACAAGGCTAAATTATGTGAAAATGGAAGTAAAACCCTCAATGAAAGTTTGTTTAGAAGTCAGAAATTACTGGACAGCAATCTCTGGCTGAGCATTCTCTCTACAAGTCCAAGCATATAGAACCATCTTGTCCTAAACATCTTTTCCATAGCTCATGATATATTATAGAACATTTCAATATCTAAGCGGCGCATGCATCTTAAGTTGGCCTTTACCCCAGAGATAAATAGAAAAAGAAAATTCTAAAATAATTGGCGAAAATGCCCTCCAATCATGTAGCATGTATCTATACTTCATACTATAGATCATGAAATCATCCGAACCGTATATGTTAAAAAAACATCAATATGAAAAACATAATCTTCCAACATAAATGCCAAACTTACATAATGAGCTGTGAGCATTTCAATCAATCTCCTACCATTAACTGAAACCTCAGAGGCAAACTTAAAACCAGGAAGTGATCCCCATTCAAACCTAAGTAGTCCCATTACCCAGTAAGAAGGAACCAACATAGATACAAAAATGATTATGCATCCACAATATTGGGCATAGACTTTTATCATTGAAGACAAGTAAGACGCCAAATCGATAGCTCATCCTATCCCATCACACTACAAAACACACGTAACATGATTCCATAACCAGTACTATCACATTACACTGAAAGCCCATAACGGTAGTGCGATAGCGAGAGCCCGACGGAGAAAGGAATAAAAAGAGGAAATTGTTCAACGGGACCAAACAAAACAGGCAAAAATGAGATCTGACCTCGATACGATTGAATAGCTTTCTGGAGATCGGGATACTTCTTGCCCGCGCATTCCTTGAGCATCGCCTCGAATGCACGGGTCACGAATCCCCCGGCCGCCATTTTCCTCTCTCTCCCGTCGAACAAACACTCTTCGTCTTCTTCTTCCTCGTCGTCTTTTTCTCCAACGGCAATTCTCTGCAAAAAGACGAAATCATACGCGATGAAAGTGAATCATGCGAAGAACGGATCAAATCGAGCTAAGAAACGCGATATAGAGGAACATGAGATTGAAATTTTGCCTCTGCGGGTTTGATTTTTCTTTGACCCGAAGCTTTGATCGGAGAGAGATCTGAAGCAAGCGGAACGAGCCACTCCCCAGATCTTCAAATTTCTTTTTGTTAATTCCTCGAACCGATCTGCCAATTGAACCAGGCTCGGGGAAAAACAGACAAAAAGTCAAAACATTTAAGAATTTTACTTTCAACCCATATGTTTAGAATATTTCCTTTCGGTTCTCATCTGTTTACTTTTTACCAAGAATCAGCTGCCCATTCATAAAAGAAAAACGAAGAGATGTAGTCCAGAAAATAATTTGTGAAGATATAAGATTGTAATCTCAAATAATATATTTTTGTAACAATTATTTAAGTATTAAATTAACGTTTTTGGTATGAAGGTCGTAGGAGTAAGAATTTAAATATGTGGGTATTATCACGAACCTTTTTAACATAGTGGGGCTATTAGTGTAACTCTTCATTTTGTTGGGACTAAAGGGTGATTTACACTTGAAACCAACAAATTTATTATTTTACCATTTGAGAGAGAATTTAAATAATGTAACAAATTTATTATTTATTATTGTTTTTCCGGATCAAAAAATGTTAGAACTTCCATCTCGCCAGTTCATTTCTCACATTGATCCGACCGACAGACTCTAACTCATTTTTCTGCAAATCTTCTCCGTCATCTTTTTTATACTTCTCAAACATATAATTCATAAAATCACGAAGATGGGCATGCCATCATTTTCAAACTCAACATTTTTTCTACTCGACAACTAGATGACTCTATATTACAAGAAAACGATGTATCATAATGTTTAACTTGTATTGAGGATCCAAAACATGTACCACGTAAATGATCATATTCATGTTATCAGAATTCAATATTTATCAAACTTTTTCATTTTCTCAACCATTCAGCTTTTACTTTCCTCATCACATGAACAATCATTTGTTAAATTTTCAACCCACACCAAATATCTCTTACATGTACTGATAATTTGAAATCTGAATAATAATTCAAATGAGCCAAAACGGCTAGATATACAAAGTTAGACCTAATTACAATGATGATAGATCCAATTACAAAATGACTTATATACCCCTATACATGTATATCATTTACATGCCCCCTCAAGATGGAGCACCCTCAGTGAGTCCAATCTTGGAACACAAGAGCTCGAACGGTAGTCGCGGAAGAGGCTTCGTGAGAATGTCCGCAAGCTGATCCGCAGCTCGTACATGAGTGACCCGAAGAGTGTTCGACTCGACCAGGCCGCGGACGAAGAGATAGTCAAGAGCCAAGTGTTTCATTTGGAGTGAAAGACTGGCTTAGCACTGAGGTATGTTGCTCCAATGTTGTCGCAGTAGATGGTGGGCGGTGATGATAACGTGATTCCAAGTTCCGATAGTAAAGTAACGACCCAGAGAACTTCCACAGCGGTGGACGCAATAGATCGGTATTTAGCCTCGGTAGACGAACGGGAGAGTCCAGTTTGCTTCTTAGACGACCAGGAAATAGGATGCGCACCAAGGAAGAGTAGATACGCTCCGGTGGACTTGAGATCAAGAGAGTCTCCAGCCCAGTCTGCATCGGTAAAAGCATGTAAGGAGAGGGTGTTCTGGGCGGATAAGAAGATACCTCGATCCTTCGTGCCAGCAAACGTAGGACTCTTTTGACGGCTTGCCAATGAACATCCGTGGGAGCATACATGAATTGGGACAGCTTGTTGACAACGTAGCTGACGTCCGGTCGTGTGAGAGATAGATACTGTAGTCCCCCAACAACGGACCGGTATTCCGTTGGATTAGAGAGGGAAGTCCCCGTGTCAAGTGTCATACGAGATGATGACGACATGGGTGTAGGAACCGGGTTTGCTTCATGCATGAGACAACGGTTGAGAAGATCCTGAATGTACTTTCGTTGAGTCAAAGGAAGTCCATGAGATATCCGCGTTGCTTCTACTCCAAGAAAGTATGATAAGTCGCCCAAGTCTTTGATAGAGAAGCGGGCGGCTAGGGCATCAATGAACTGCTGTACTCTCGATGCGGAATTGCCTGTAATAACAATATCATCAACATAAACCAGCACATACAATTGTAGTGCGGTTGTGTTGAGAATGAACAAGGAGGTGTCCGCCAAAGAGTTGGTAAAACCGCGAGCGAGGAGAAATGTGCGAAGTTCCGAATACCATGCTCGAGGGGCTTGTTTGAGTCCATAGATTGCTCGCTAAAGTCTACACACATGATTAGGGTGAGTTTGATCAATGAAACCCGGGGGTTGAGACATGTATACCTCCTCCATGAGACG